>JAGXJF010002536.1:0-379874 GCA_019208055.1 Stipa capillata
GAGCATCTAGGGTACAGAATAGTGAATGTATACCTAGAGAATTCATCATCTCTAGCCTAATAAAACAAGATGGAACCGTTCAGATAAGCTCCACTAGATCAGGCATGAATGTGCCAGCATCATAAGGAGGGTGTCTAATTATCTAGACCATGACATGGTTATACTTAACTCCATACCTTTAAATTCTTTAGATTTTTAGCATGAATCTAAGAATCATATACATATATGCATATAAAAATATATATATTATGTGGCTACAACTAACATTTTGTTTGCTTCAAGTCTTCCTTCCAATTAACATTAAAGATTGTCATGGTACCTAGCAGTTATCAACGCCAAAAAACGTGAAATCCAGGTCCTTGACTCACTTGGTATTACATTGGCCGCACGACCTCACTACTACGGTGAGAACTACTCTTTGCGTACACTTTGATTAAGAGTTTTCCTTGTTTTATCTATCTATGCATGTTTTTTATCATTTAACAGCTACAAGGACTGGAAATCACCTCAACATTGTGTCACACTGGGCAGATTTGAAATGCCATAAGTGGCAGGACATCAACGTTACAACATGGCCAGTCATAGAACGCTATTGGAGCCACTCAGACAGATGGGTACATTAAACATTTCCTATTAAAATTGCTTCTTTTTGTTGGTTACATCAAAATACTATCTTCAACAAGATTCTTTAAACTTTTGAGATCATCTTGCGGGTTATTCATGCTAAAATACATGGAATACTGGACAGGAGATTCGTTATCTGACCATGTTACACAGGTGACTTTTCAGGATCACAATTTTTTTGCGTGCATGTTACACATTTTATATACCTTAATTTATGATTATTGCTTGTAGGAGGATATGACAATTGGAGGCAGAAGTGGCTGTCATTTTGGTACACTCGAACTAAACAAGGCCAAGAGAATCTAAAGTATAACCAACCGATGGAAAAGGAAAAATCTTTAAAGCTGTTATAAACTCGGGTGATGAAATTCAATACTCGGTCATCAGAAGTGTGTCGTTCCCACTAGCATGATGCGCCGAACACACATGAATTAGTCAGAAGCACTTTGCAGTATATATTGTCTATTGATCATGCTGAGTCTTTGGAGTAAGCATTTTATTAAATGTGTAGTGTTAAATATACCATATTCTTGTGTCATTATGCTAACGCAACTGGTTGTTTGATAGGAAACAATGGGTGCTAAGCTCCAAGCCTTACCATATTGGGTTAAGTCTCAAAAAGTTACAGGGCACACTAAAGATGGACCACCCTATGGACATCGATGTTTCAACATGGGCGTACGGATCCTCGCATGTGACGAGCTCCAGATGTTGAGAGAGACCCAAGTTCACTACATGGACCTAACGTTTTTGTAAGTTATTACAATAACATAGCCACTCTTTCGATCATGTTTCTAAGACTTTGTTTTTATCTCAGAGGATGTCTGATTTCGAACGAGATCCAGGCATCGTACAAGGCTTGACGTCCAGCGATTAGCAAATTGTTTGATAGTTGGCCTGGGATAGACTACAATATCTCATCTTGCAATTGGTAAGATTTGTCTCCTTCTCTTAGTTGGTGTTGTGATTTACCTTAAATATCTAACGCCTATCGTTTGCAGATTCTTTTGCCATATGCTTTTCTCGGGCACTTCATGCTTTTGCGTCTTCGACCAGATGCTAGAACTATCTCTATATTGGATTCGCTTCCTATGCCTGCGCGGTTTAAAGATGACCCTATCATGAGATATATATTTAAAATTCAAAGATTGGCAATAATCTAAGCATATGCCCTGGAAGTAGCAAATCCTAGCTGGAATGACGATACTTTTCTATGCATCGTATATACCACTCATGTTCCAACAAACCAGACAGGTGAATTGCTTTGATCCGCTCTACCACCATATTTTAATTTTGTGCTCTGAACGTCCCCAGCTCACGATTCATTCATGTACAGTGATGTGTCTGGTTATTTCATTTTCTATTTCATGCGCTCGTGGAATGGTGATCACTAGAACAACCGTTTGCAAAGTGAGTATTGTCGACACACATATTACTATATATTACTCTATAAACACACAAGCTCTTCACGGTAATGATATGTATGCACATGCAGATGGTTATGAGCTGAGGAAGCAGTTTTTGGTACATTTATTGAAGTACGATGGGACGAGTGTGGAGACAACTCCCTCATATTGTTCAGGAGTTTCTTAGCGCATCAACAAATAGATAGTTTGTCAAAGAGATAATTACGACAAGCGTAATAGCTCTTTTTTTGGACTTATTTCAGTGTGAGTTTTGATTTTAATGGACCATACTACATGATAAGATACTCAAAGTAGATTTATTTTCTTTTGCAATGTTATTTTGTTCTTATTTCCTAGATCATCTTATTAGAGTCGTATGAACTTGGATAGGTTCACTATTGTTTCATTTCTATATGCAGATGGCACCCGTGTCAGGAATTCTAGATCATGTTTACAGCTGAAGTAGATGTGCACCCTTATGTACGTAAAAGCTTGGGTTCAATGGATTCTCGTTAATAAGCTAAGGCTATGGATATCCTCTGATTCTGATAGATCTTTCATGGACTTTTAAAATAATAAGGTGAGGTCCTACTACTTATGGCTATTGGTCAGAGGTTTAAGAACATTGAGATATACATAGGGACTGTGTGCAAGATCAAGGGACACAAAAAGAAAGAAACCCGAAAGAGAAAATCAGTCGCAAGCCAAATAAGAAGTCTACCTTAATCTGAAATCACATAAGAGACATCTATACGTGCTTAATGTTTTGATCCCTTTGTACTAGATTAAGGAAAGGGAAGGCCAAAGAGTGTCTTGTAGTGACTATTTAACGAAAGCTTCAGCCAGCTTACTAGTTAACGAAAAATAGATGGACTGATACGTCATCATAACCTACCTTAGTATAGCCTCTCAAAAAAACTGAAACTATATAGTATGCCCGAACTCTGGTGAGCTCTTGTCAAGGCTACAATATGTGAAAAAGAGAACTTGATATTGCAAATAAGCACAACACAGTACATCAACCACCGTGAGGTATGCCAGCAACAAAAGACCATTAATGTAAACACTAATAACCATTAATGTAAACACTAATAATGACACAAAGAAAACAATAACTCAAAAAGTTACCTGCTGATGTATTGATGCTCCACCATATGAAACAATAACCTAACACCAGCCTGGTATGCAAATTTCTTGCTTCTTCATGAATCTGAGGCACAAGAATGTCATAAGAAACCAAAACAAAATAAACAAGAACACCTCCAAATAAAACCAGTGAGGTGACATACTTGGACTGATAGCTCGCGAGTAGGAGATAATATCAGTGCAAGAAGATATGCAGTCCTTGACAGTATTCAGTGGGTACTCAACTAGCTAAGAAAAAATACATGATGGTCAAAAATGCGCATAAGAGCAAAATAGTTATAATTACAAAGAATGCAGAGCTCACAATGAAGCAATCTTCTCCAACCATTGTGACCTCGCAAATTGATCGAGCAGTGTACTGTACTTTACCTCAACATATGGAGGTGTTACACTAATATAATTAGAAGAAAGATATCCACCTAGAGGGAGGGAAGGTCAGATAAGTCAAAGTCAGATAACTGAAGAACACTGCAAATTCTTTTCGGGCTGCATTTCAAATTAAGTTGCACCCATAAATAAGGATATCTAAAATGTAGCTTTTGTTGAAACAGCTGTGTTGCAATTTGTCTCATTTGGTTTTACCAATGTCCAATTCATCAAAAGAACAATTGAGCTTCCAGTGACTAATAGGAAAGAGCACAAGCCAGCAAACAATGAAAATGTTCTTTAGTTCATGAGTGGAACGACGATATTTATATATGGCGTCGCAAATTGACGGTTGGTGCTCCGACAAACCCAAACGGGTACTTGGTTTGAACCGCGTTACAACTTTATTTTATTTATCTAACACACAAGGTAACAATTCATATATGTACAGTGCCTTGTCCGGTTATTTTGTTTTCAATTTCATGCGCTCGTGGAATGGTGAAGCACTAGAACCACTAGTTTGCAAGGTGAGCATTCTTGTGTGCACATCTCTACACTCTTTGTACCTAAACACTTCATGACCATGACATACAATGCACATGCAGGATGGTTATGAATTGAGGAAGCAGTTTTTGATACATTTATTAAATATAATGGGAACGAATCTGAAGACAACATCCCTCACGTGGAACGAGATTTTCTTAAGCGACTAAGGAAATAGATGCTCTAGAAAGAGATAATTAGCTGTGACTTATCTCTAATAGCTGTTTTTGGATTCAAATAATGTTAACTTGTAATATTAAGCAATATTACTATACTCTTTTGTACTTATGCAAAATAGATAGTTGTCAAGAGATAAATATGTCCAAGCTTAATAGCTCTTTTTTTTTGGACTTATATTTCAGTGTGAGTTTCATTTTTAATGGACCATACTACGTGATAAAATTTATTTTCTTTTGCAATGTTATTGTGTTTCTATTTCCTAGATCATCTTATTAGAGTTGATGAACTTGAATAGGTTCACTATTGCAGTGTCTTAGACATGAAAGTTGACCAACAAAAGTAAAGAAGATTGAACCTATTAGAAAAACTTGGCCGCTCCAGCATTAACTGTTTCTGACAGGAGCTTAAACTTAAGTTTCCGAATTCGGTTTTCAATTTGACTGGAATTCAACAAAAATTTGCTGAATTTTGAAAAGAAAATTTGATTCTGTCTGAGACTGGCTCGAATTCATGTGGCCCTGACACTGAAAATTCCGAAAGTGAAATGGTGAACCCTGCTTCAAATATGCCCAAGCCCTCCAAAGCGAGACCTAAAACCATGAAAACTCCTTTCTCATTTCTCCTTTTTCTGGGCAGGAACAACCATGAAAACTTGTTCTATTGGGTACAGTAACTACTCAACGCCAAACTCCAATGGAAACTCCCATAACATCTTGAAGATCCTCGTAGCATCACTGCTTTATTGCCCCACCACTCAAATATGTACAAAAATGCTTACGCTTTATAGGCACAAAAGATTTATGTTCTGTTGTACCAGCAAATTATTATTTTGGCATGCTCCGATCATGTAGCCCAGGTTAGACTGCAAAACTGACAATTTTTTGCAAATGAATATTTTAAATTTCTGAAACAGACTTCACAAAGCAGCCGCAAAGTGCTAACCAGAAAGTTACCTCTCTCTATATTAACGGGAAGAAGATATATTCAGCATAGAAGAGATTCCAGATGAACCGGTAGTACTGTGAAATAGCATCCTGCCACACAAAGAAACAATGGAAACTACTTTTTAAAAAAAACAACGGAAACTAATTATATCAGAAGCAACAGAAATGCGCTTGGAACTCCAAAACGTATATGCTCCCTAAGCTTATAAGATGTATGCACATTTACTTTTGTAAGTGATCTAACACTCCCAAGATCTCGCCGTAGCTCGGGGGAGGAGCTCTGGGGAAGTGGCCGCAAGGGGAGCAGCTCGGGGAGGGTGGCCGCCAGTGTAGGAGCTCGGGGGAGGGTGGTCGCGAGGGGAGGAGCTCGGGGAGGATGGCCGCCGGGGTGGTCGCTGGATCTGGGCGAGGGAAGGAGCTCGGGAGGTTAGCCGCCGGGTGGTCGCCGGATCTGGCCAGTTGCTTGGTCGCCGGGTCCAGATCCGCGCGAGGAGGTTGTGAGGGGGTCGTCTCCGGCTCGGGGAGAGGGGCTTCGGGGGAGGGGCACTGTGGGAGGTCCGGCTCGGGGTAGGGGTGCTGTTGGAGGGTCCGGCGGCGGAGATTGGTCGTCGGGGTAGGGGGGCCGGCGAGGAGGGGAATGTGGGGGAGGGGAGGCGTCGAGAAGAGGGGCGCCGGGTGAGGGAATGTGGGGATAGGGGGCGCAAGTGGAGATGAGAGAGTGAGGAATTTTCTTTTAGTGAGATTAGGGATTGTAGAATTTCAGCAAAATGAGATATATATAGGTATTTTAAATGTGAATTAAAATAGATTTGTTTGAATGTGAATTAGGGTGGTTTGACAAACAGAATTGTTGTGAATGTGTAAAAACATAGCTATGTCTATGATAAATGTATAATTTATAATTTTTTATAATTATAATTAGTTGAGACGTGCAACGCACGCTTACCAGTCGTAAGAAATCGTCCAATAGAAATCAGCAAGTCCCAAGGTTCTCCTCGAATCCCTTTGCAAGAAATTTATGCTGCTTTTTTGGTTCTGCTACCGCCAGACAATGCATTTTTCGTTTCGGTATCGCCCTTTCTCTTCACCAAACATCAGCTAGAGGAGAAAAAAAAGGAAGAGGAGGGAAGTGGACAGACGACTGGCCGGTAGCAGCCGCAGGCAGGAGAAGGGAGAAAGACAGTGTGGGGGGGGTGGGTGGGTGGTGGGCGGGGAGTCGCAGAAGAGATCGGTCCATCGATGATCTCGCTCGTCATCATCATTTATTTATGCCGCTACTTGTAGCCATCGCTGCTGCCGCCTTGGATCTCACTGCATCTCCCACCTCTCCCTCCTCCTCTCCCCGCCACCATCGCCAGCCCACACTCGCGCGGGCCAGCCATGGGCACCGCCAGCACCGACCAGCCGGCAGGCGCCTCCTCGGACAAGCTCCGGCACGTGGAGTCCATGTCCGAGCAGCCCTCCGGCGCCGGGAAGATCTCCGGGATCAACGCCGTCGTCCTCGGGGAGTCGCTCGCCGACGAGGAGCATGACCTCGTCTTCCCCAGCCCCGAGTTCTCCGCCGACGCGCTCGTCTCCTCCCCGAAGCAGGTATGGGCTATGGGGTAGTTGATTCTTGCCATTTTAAGCCAGTTCGATTCTCTGAACCGGTTGGTATGGCCGCGGTGAGCTTGAGGCTCTTTCTATAGCGCTTGAGAGCTTTCCATTTTGGCGGTCTCGTCCTGATCAAGACTTGTAGGTGAAAGTCGGACAGGGACATTGCTGAATTGTGTTTTACTGATAGACATCGATAGAGATAGTAACAGGGCTGGGGTACTGGGAGCTAGGATCCATCCATCCCAGTGCTTCCCCTCTTTCTGGTTTGATGATTGTGATGTGATAACGTTGTGATCTTGGTGTGTGTTTTCATGATGTGCGTCAGTACCGAGAGTTGTACGAGAGGTCCATTAAGGACCCGGCCGGGTTTTGGTCAGAGATCGCTGAGACCTTCTACTGGAAGGAGAAGTGGAACCCCAGTGAGGTCTGCTCTGAGAACCTCGACGTCACAAAGGGGCCCGTCGAGATCACCGTAAGCGTCGTTTGATGGCTGTTGGTTAAATTTAACATTTCTAGTGGTTGTGAATCTTGTGATGATTCTTGGTGTTGGGCAGTGGTTCAAAGGAGGCAAAACCAACATATGCTACAATGCTGTTGACCGCAACATTGAGGCTGGGAATGGGAACAAGATTGCAATGTACTGGGAGGGCAATGAGCCGGTCAGGATGGGAAGCTCACCTACTCAGAGCTCTTGGACAAGGTTTGCCAGGTAAATGCATGCTCATATCTGAAAAAATTTGAATAATGAATGTGCTAGCAAACATGTCAACATCTTCTGTTAGAAATTTGGAGAACATGCTGAATCCAATGTTTTGTTTTATGCTTTCTGGTAGCTTGCCAATTACTTGAAGAGTGTTGGTGTCAGCAAGGGCGATGCTGTGGTGATCTACCTACCAATGTTGCTGGAGCTGCCCATCGCCATGCTTGCTTGTGCCCGTATTGGTGCTGTACATTCGGTAATGACTACAACTACAAGCTCTGTTTGATCCTATTTATGTTTTATGGTGTGTGCACTGATGCATCCCAACTTCAGGTTGTGTTTGCTGGCTTCTCTGCAGATTCGCTAGCCCAAAGGATTGTTGATTGCAAGCCTAAGCTTGTGCTCACTTGCAATGCGGTGAAAAGGGGGGCCAAGCCCATTCTTCTCAAAGATATAGTGGATGCTGCTCTGGTGGAAAGTGAGAAGAATGGATTCTCTGTAGGTATGTACTAGGATCCGAATTCTGTACAGCATAGATAATTTTGAGTTGCTGTTGCGTCTTTGGTGGTTACTCTGTCACACTTGCTATTTCTTCAAACATGTCTGTTTAGGAGACTATAGTAAGCAAACCTCATACGAAGCTAGATGCTCAGACTTTATGCATTGTGTTTGATATCTTCATTGTGTTTCTCTTATATGTAAAACTTTCATAGTTATTCAATTTTGGGTCGGATACTAACACTAGGTGAACATGTGGAATCCACAACCCAAGGTATGAAGAATTCATTTTGAGGGAGAACGATGAGGTTATCGAAGAGATTGTAGGAATAACCAATCAAAGATTTATTTGAAATGCTATGTCTAATAAAAATATGCTTTGTTGAGGCCTTTAAGGGGCGCATGTTTAGATTAGGGGCTGATCCATATATCGTCAATGGTGGCCGATGGGATCAATGGTTATGACTTACTAGATCATTGGAAGATCTATATCTATATATTAATTACAAACTCCAAAGAAGATCCCACGTTAATCGGAGAAAAAGAAAAAGATCCGACCTTCCATCAAGGAGCGTCCAAGTTACAACAGCCAGATTAGAAGGAAGAGTCCACGTGATATAGTATGTGTGCACAAGGAAAGTTAATGTATGTCAAGAATAAGAAGCATTCAGTTAAGAGACAAAGCTAAAAACCTGTTTCGTTTGGAGCAAAAGAAATCGTATTAGGTTTGGACTACATGCAACTGTCATGATTAAAGGAAAGTCTCCGATCAATCTGATTAGCTATGCACATATATAGGAATATACTTTTCCGTAATGTGCATGGACAGGAATGTGTTTGGTATAAACTCTATTGACTGAGGTACATATGTATCTCTAAGATAAGACATATACTCAGCACATCCAAATGCTCTCGATCAAGAATTCGTATGAAAAAATTCAAAAGCTGCAAGAGTGAAGGTAGATTTGTAGACATCACAAGTTCAAAGTATAGTGGTGTGAATCCATCTGGATTCGAGTCTCACTCCCCTCTTAAATAAATGTGGAATCTCATGTAAATTGTTCCTCTAATTAGGCCAAACATGCTATGAAAATTCAATGCATTTATCCTTTTCCTTTTTGCATGGTGATTACGAATAAACTAGTCCGTGCAAGTGCACGGGTTCACGACTAGTCCATATTATTAAACTATATCCAATATCTAGTTTACCGATGCTGACTACTGTTGCTGAATAGGTCTTTGTTTGACATACGAAAACCAGTCAGTAATGAGGAGAGAAGATACAAAATGGCAAGCGGGAAGGGATGTTTGGTGGCAGGTGTGTGTTTCTCCCTTTAACAGCAACTTGTCAACATTTCCCATATGTATCCTGTCTTTCAGGGAAGGCACGTATCCTCTGATAATAGCAATGTCATTTCACCACCATTTCCTTGGGCAATATCTTTCAGAATGTTGTGACCAATTTCCCAACCAAGTGTGATGTGGAATGGGTGGATGCAGAGGATCCATTGTTTCTTTTGTACACGAGTGGCAGCACCGGGAAACCAAAGGTATTTTCAGCTATGCTGGATTATACTGTCAACACATTACCCGAATATTAATCTCTTTAGTTATATGTAGGGTGTGTTGCATACTTCTGGGGGCTACATGGTGTACACAGCAACGACATTCAAGTATGCATTTGATTACAAGCCAACGGACATATACTGGTAAAACAGAAGCTTTTATTAATTTTGACTTTTGAAGAGTATAAAACATATTCTTGGTTTGGGGAACTACTCATACAAGCTGTCATTTGTCCTTATACATTCCATTGTTTTGTTGACATCAGGTGCACTGCAGACTGTGGCTGGATTACCGGACATAGCTATGTGACATATGGTCCACTCCTGAATGGAGCCGCAGTTGTCGTGTTTGAAGGGGTATATTTCTAAAAAGCTTTTCAAGTTACTGTGTTGTGAAATTATGACATGTCAATGTGATTTTGATGATAAAAAGCAAATTTTTGTGGTTTGATGGTTTTTTTTTCCGGAGAAAACACAAAAGCTTTGCCTCTCGATGCATTGATAGATAGAAAAGTTATTTACAAGTCTATGAGTAGGGCAATTACAACCATGACACACGCCGTGATTTGATGGTTTGGTTTCTCATTTTGTTTGACTTGTCTTCTTGTCTGATAACTCACACAGTTCACTACACTAACGTCTACTTTTATATTTTTGAACAATGCTTGACAGCTTGCACTTGTTGAATGTATTATCTATTTATTGAAACGCCACTTAATTTGCTTCAATAAATATCTCTTAGCGTGTTTACAATTGTACTATGCCTGAAATATTCCTTTGAATCATACATATGTAGACTCCGAACTACCCTGATTCTGGTCGGTGCTGGGACATTGTAGACAAGTACAAAGTGACGATATTTATACTGCACCAACACTCGTTCGTTCACTCATGCGTGATGGTGCTGAGGTATGCACGATGGTTCTTTAAGACAGCTACCAGTTATTTTTCTTTCCATACAAGATCGTAGTTTCACAACATTACCCAGTAATGTGAACGAGCCACGGGTTTTAACCCCTCTATGTTCAAGTGTGCATCAGTCTGGTTGTCTGTAATAGAAGGGATAATTGTTCACTACACTAGCCTAACTCATCTTGTTAAAATGTAAATGATTGCAAATCAACAATTGAAGTTTAATATTCTCATAATATTTACTGCTTACAGCTAATTTTTTTACTATTAACTAGATCTCAACCTTTCCCAAACAGCTAGCTCTACTGTATGTGAACAAAACTGCTTGTTTGTTGTTGCAAGTCTGCTTTGGAGCTTGTCTGCATCTTTACTGATACATCTGCATTCCACAACCCAGTCCACCTAATATAACTCACCATTGATTCATGCACCACCTATTCAATATGTATTTCACTTGCTAAGAAGCTCTTATGACTTATCAGCTGGAAGTCTGGAAGATCTCAAGCTATTGCTACTTTGCAAAACGAATACATTAAGTGATAAACATTTCTTCTGGAAGATTGAGCTCTTAACTAGTGTATTCTGTATTATGTTCTCAATAACATGTAAAATTTAATTACTTAACATTTTCCATGTGTATATGTGCTATGGATATTGCTTCTTGCTCATTTTCAGATATGCTTTTGCAGTATGTTACACGCTACTCTCGAAAATCTCTCCGAGTTCTTGGAAGTGTTGGCGAGCCAATTAATCCTAGTGCTTGGAGGTACATGGACCATTTATCAGGTGTTAAAGAGTACTATGCATACACACTTATAACAGATTGTTCACATGCATGCTTTGCTTCATTTTAGATGGTTCTACAATGTTGTTGGGGACTCACGATGCCCAATATCAGACACTTGGTGGCAGACTGAAACTGGTGGTTTCATGGTAAGTGCCTCTTTACAGTTGACACTTTTTTTTTGTCAAAATTCTTTTTCATGAGACAATGAAGTGACTGAGCTCTAAATCCAATGGTTTGACGTGTTAACTGATGTACTTTTTTTCTGCAGATGACTCCTTTACCTGGTGCCTGGCCTCAGAAACCAGGTTCTGCAACCTTTCCTTTCTTTGGTGTTCAGGTAAACACAATTTATCTGTGAATATGAAGATATATGACCCCACATTTATCTAATTCTGCCATATCTGTTTGTTTGGTTTACAGCCAGTCATTGTTGATGAGAAAGGCCAGGAGATTGAAGGAGAATGCAGTGGATATCTTTGCATAAAAAAATCATGGCCTGGGGCTTTTCGGACCCTCTATGGAGATCACGACAGATACGAGACCACATACTTCAAGCCATTTGCTGGCTACTATTTTACTGGTGATGGTTGCAGCAGGTGACTTTTGAAGTCTTTCCACCAACATGATATGAGATCCAGGTGCATTTTGACACCATGGTTTACCTTTCCAAAAAATTTAGCAAATAATGTTTTCGTGTCAGGGACAAAGATGGTTACCACTGGCTGACTGGAAGAGTAGATGATGTTATCAATGTTAGGTAAGCTGTTTATTGGGTTCATTTGTTATTTACTAAGGGTTTAGTTCAGTATGTGATAGTTGCATGTTTTCAAGCTACAAGTATCTTACCCGTATGAATATGTAGTGGACACCGAATTGGCACAGCAGAGGTTGAGTCTGCTTTGGTTTCGCATCCACAATGTGCAGAGGCTGCTGTTGTTGGTGTTGAGCATGAGGTATAGTCCACTACTGTTTTTTCTGTCCTTCCATCTCCTTTATTATCTTCTGTATACCATCATATACAATTCTTAATCAATATGTTATTAGCTTCAGATTTCAAAACAATATGCATTATCTGCTTCAGGTCAAAGGTCAGGGGATATATGCTTTTGTAACTTTGGTGGATGGTGTTCCTTATAGCGAAGAACTACGAAAAAGCCTCATAACAAAAGTCCGCAACCAGGTATTTTCTTGATACTTTTGGATGTTCGTTTGCTCTCTGTAGTTGGTTTGGCTTGTGATAATGCTTTTAGATTTTACATAATTATTTTTCGTTCTAAAGCAGAGTTAGACTATCAATGCGAAATTTCTACCTTTACGTTGAATGTATCTGTATGCGGTGCTTAAGGTCTGTCTGTTCATGGAAAGTAACGCTCTTAGATGAACACGCTTCAGGCTAGTGTTAGTTCTATGTCGACTACAACTGGAAGACACAGGAAGGAAAATGTAGGCAAAAGCAGAGCTGGAAATACCGTTCTCAACTTTTGGCTCTTTCAATGCTGATTGTTGCCTGTCATTCATATGCTTTTCTATGATGCGAATAAAATTAATCAGAAAGGTTTCATCTTGGCATTTATATATCATATCATGTATGGCAGATCGGGGCATTTGCAGCTCCTGACAAGATCCACTGGGCGCCAGGGCTTCCTAAAACCCGCAGTGGCAAGATTATGCGCAGAATTTTGCGCAAAATTGCATCAAAGCAGCTAGATGAACTTGGTGACATAAGCACCCTTGCTGATCCTGGTGTCGTTGAGCAGTTGATTGCTCTCAAAGATTGCTAGGCTGTAAAGGAGTTAGATTGCGGATGCACTTCCACCGTTGTTTGCATGTTCCAGTTTTCTTCCTATATGGCTATATGATGGGTAGAATGTTCATTTTAGTTTGGTGTTCCACTTCTGTAAACTTCTGTATCACTATCACATATCGAGATAGCTCCATGAATGTATTGACTGGCTCAATAAAAACATGTCAACTGTATTGCTTTTTGTATAGAACATATACTAGTCTTTTGTCTTGGGATTTGATTTGAGAGTCAATACATAACTTCTAAAAGAAAAAGACTGAACAGCCCCCGTGTCGCCCGACCTAGGGCGACCTGGGAGGCGCCGCTGCCGCCGCTACCAGTGGCGGCCCCGCTACCAAAGGTGGTGGGGGTCTCCTTGAGCTCGGTGGTGGGGGTGAGGGATTTGACGGCGCTAGTTTTCACGACTGGTAGTGGCCCGGCTGGCGGCCACTCAGGGTGACATCCTCGTGGTGATGGACTCTAGCGGCACCGTCACATGTGTTCGGGCAGGGCTCCTCCTTCTTTCTTGCACGTCCGATGATGTGGGCTTCAGATCTAGCAGCGGCTCGGAGCCTGCCCTGCTGCTAGGTCTAGTGGTGGGCGTGGCTTCATGTGTAAGGTCACAGGTGCATCCGGTGGCTGCTTGGGTGGCACTTTGGGCTCCAGGTGGCCCTGGATCTGCTTTGGCGACAGCGGCTGTGGCCAGTGGTGGGGCGCCTGTCGGCGTACAAACGCCGGTATCGGTGGTCCGGAAGGACCCCCTTTGGGATTCGGCCGGGGAGGCAGAAGATCTACGAAGCCACGCCGGAGCTAGAGCTTGGCAGGATATGGAAATGGGGAAGAACACGATGATTTGCCCAGGTTCGGGCCACCTTCTAGGTGTAAAACCCTACGTCCTGTTTTGGGTATATTTGAGAATATATGGAGAGATTACAGTGAACTAGCAGCACCGATGCCCCCGTTCTTCTTCCTCTAGGATTTGTGTCTCTAAGGTTGTGTTGCCTAAGAAAAGATCTCAGGGTCCGATCCCCTTTGCATGGCCACGGTTCTCCCCTTATATATCCGGGGGTCACCACAGTGGCCGAAAGATAAATATCTTACCCTTGAAGTTTGTCGCGGAAGAAACCCGGCACGGGCGGGCCACGTCGGTGGTCGAGATTTGCTGTAGCGGAACAGTACCGGTCACGTCTTGATTGGGAACTGGATCTTCATGATGAGGACGTGTCAGGAGATGAAGATCTGACGTTCCTGACACGGGCGAAGCTGCAACTACCCGTGTCCTCACGGACCAGGTGCAGAGGGCATACCTATGGACGCGCAGAAACGCATCCTTAAAGTCAAAAAGGGGTGTCAGACCTCTCCTTTCCCTTCAAGACTGATAGCTGACAGGGCTTATCACTTTGGGGGATGGGAACCGGTCAGGACACCGCCCTTGGTCCGCAAGGACTTAGAATAGACGGGCATTTAATGCATCTGGTGTAGGCATTAAATGCCCCGACGCAGGCATTAAATGCGCCTTTTGGGCCACGTGGATTGAAGAGGGGCTCTCAAATGGTGCTCGGGGCTCCCGAGATCGGAGGCCCCCGAGCATTACTCCTAGGCCGCTCCGTTATCTGTGCGAGGAGCTCGGCGCCCCGGACGGGGGGCCGGGTCGCCATTGGTGCTCGGGGTGAGCCCCCAAGCATTTCTACCCGGATGCTCGGGGTGAGCCCCCGAGCCCTTCTGTTTGCTCCGTCCTAGGAGGGGACCAAGTTCGCCTTTGGGTTTTTTGAGAAACGCTATCAAAGGACGACTCGGGGCACCCTTTGATTTAGCCAAGGGGAACGGTGCTCGGGGTGGGCCCCCTGGGCACCACTTCTTCTACTTCCACGTCTTCGGCAACGTGGCGTCAAGTTAGGCCTTCGCCAGCGGTTTTAGGGGACCCTGGGCCCCGTAACGCCGACAGTAGCCCCCGGTCCAGCGGCCAGATGATGGCCCGCAAATGGACGAAGCTGGGGGCAGGGCCTTCTTTCTATGGGCCAACGAAGACGCCGGCCCATTTGGAAGCCGAACGGGGGGAACCGCCCCTTTTTTTGCACGACGTGGGGCACCGCGCACCTCTGCCGAATGAGAAAAAGGCGCTTGATTCCCGCGTGACATGGGGAGCCGCGCCCTGTCATGGAAACAGAAACTGACACCGCCACCCACGTCACGGAACGGTTCGAATTCTTGATTTCTTCTCTTTAAAGCTTCGCCATTCTCGCGCCTCTCCAACTCCTTTGCCTTTTTGCGCAAATCGCCTCCTTCCTTTTCACTGCGCCCTTTCGCCTCTCTGCCCTCATCGCTCGCCCTCCCTTTCGCCTCCTCGTTTTTCACGCCACGCCGCCGCCATGCCGAGACGCGAGAGACGCCGCGCTCCTCCACCGCCCGCCCCTGACGCCATCATCCCCAAGTCCCGCTTTCTCAACGAAGAAAGCATGGACAGGGTGCACAAGCTGCTGCCTCTGCCGAGCCAGATCGGGGGCGCCGATTACAAGGCCGGCTACGTACCCGCCGGATCCGCTGCCGGAGGAGACGGTGATCTTCGCCAGCTTCCTAGCGGCGGGCCTGATGCCGCCCTTCTCAGGATTCTTCCTCGAAGTGCTGACGGAGTACGGGATCCACCTCATCCACCTCTCCCCCAACTCCGTCCTGATGCTGGCAATCTTCGCCCACCTCTGCGAGATGTTCGTGGGCGTGATGCCTTCGGTAATGCTCTTCCGTCATTTCTTCGTACTCCGGTCGGCGGGGAAGAGCAAAGGCTCCGACTGGGTGGAGGCCGCGGGGAGCTGCAACTTCCGCCTCCGGGAGAAGATCGACGACCACTACATTCCGCAGGAGCTGCGGAATAAGTGGGATGACTGGCGGAATCAGTGGTGCTACATCACCACGGATCCGCACAACCAGATCCTGCTTCCCGACGGGCCGGCGCCGGTGCACAGGAAGCCGTGGGAGTACCTGCCGGAGAACGATCATCTGCTACGACCGGTGGTGGAGAGGATTGCTCAGCTGCGAGCCGAGGGTTTGACGGCGACCATGGTCGTCGTCGACTTTCTCCGGCGGCGGCTCGCGCCGCTACGGGAGCGGGGCCGTCCGGCCTGGATGTACACCGGCCCGCGGGACATCGGCCAGACGGAGATCGGCGAGGCGGGAGACTTCTCTCCCGACACGCTGAAGGCGCTGCTGCGCATCCTCCTGGGCACCGGAGACGTCGCAGCAGGTGCATTGCCGCGGGCAGATTTCGCGCTCTGCGCGAACTCGCGGCGGAACGCGATCCGCGCAACATTACCGGAGTTTGACCCCAATGGGATCAAGCCGGTGGACCCGCGGAAGACGGCCGGTTCCATGAGAATTCTGGGAGACGACGACGACGACGGCGAAGGTCCTGCCGCAAGGGCTTCGGGGACCCGAGCTGCCCGCGAGGATCCCGCGGATCCGAAGGGTAAAAAGCCGCGGCCGCCCTCTCCCGACCATTCGCCTTCACCGCCGCTGCCGCCCCCTCCTCCTCCTTCTGGCCAGCGGACGATGGGCACCGGGGGCCGCAGCTCTGGGCGGGGCAGCGCCTATCCGGCGCCGGCCGAAGGCCCAGCGCCGGCGAGCATGGGGGCCGCCACTGATGTGGCAGCCGGGAGCAGCAGCTCTGGCCGGGGCAGCGCCCATCCGGCGCCGGCTGGAGGCCCGGTGCCGGCGAGCACGGAGGCCGCCACTGATGCGGCAGCTGGGAGGAAGAGGAAGGACCCGCCGCAATCGTCGGGCTCGGGATTTGAGATCCCGAGGGGCCGCTGGAAGTACTCCGGTTCTTCGCCGAGGTAAGATGAGAGACTCTTTCTCCGTTTACCTGACCAAGTATACTGCTCGGGTACTAACCCGGGCTTCCTTGTGTTGCCTTTTTCAGGGGGTCCAAGAAGGCTCGGACCACCCCGAGCACTGAGGCTGCCCCGGGTGCCGAAGCGACCTCGAGGACTGAGCCCACAGGAGCCGCGCCGAGGGCTAACCTCACTCCGCCGCCGGCCGCGACGACCGAGGCCGCGAGGGCGGAAGGGACGCCCGAGGGACCAAGAGCTCGGGGGGCGCCCGAGAGCTCGGCCGCTCGGGGGCAACCTGAGAGCTCGCCGGAGGTGCTCGGGGGGGGCATAGCTCAGATCGTCCTGCCGAAGAGGCGGGACTTTGCGCGCCAGGCTGAGGCGCCTCAGGGGCCCTTCCTAGAGGCATTCGACGCGGCGCGCAATATGATCGATTGATTCCAGGCCTCCATCGCCGCGGAGAGGAATGCGCTGGAAGATCGGGAGGCCGCTCTGGAGGAGCGGGAGGACGCCCTCTCGGAGGCCGGGGAGAACTTCCTCAAACATGCTCGGATCGCTAAGGCCGAGCACCAGAGGGAGTCCGTGAAGATCCTCCAAGAGAAGCTGACTTTGGAGGAGCTACGACGGGAGGTCACGGAGGACGCGGAGGAGGTGGAGCTGCGGATGGAGCGAGTCGCCCTCCGCGAGGCCGAAGTGGAGTGGCGGGCAGAGCAAGTCGCTCTCCGCGAGGTGGCGGCGGGCACGCGGGAACTCGCGCTCAACCAGCTCGAGCAGTCTCTCGAAGAGGCTGAGAATTCGTTGGGCCAGCGGACCGCGGCGCTGGACGACAAAGTGAAGCGGCGAGTCGCCGCTGCTTGCGTGGAATTCTCCAAGGAGCTGGAGGAAAGCCGTGCGCGAGTCCGCCGGGTCGAGGAGGAGCGGGATCGCCGCATCCGGGACTTGGAGCAGTGCCTCGAAGATGGCCGCGCGACCAAGCACAAGCTAATGGAGCGGATCCGAGAGCTGCAGGAGGATGTGCACCGCCGGGGGATGGACGTGGCCGAGGAGCAGGAGACGCTCCATGAGACGCTTCGGGAGCTGCGCTCTGAGAGGCTCGAGAGCACCAAAATGATGCGCGACGTCTTCCGCCGGGCGCAGCGCGCAGTGAGGGACGCCGGCCTTGGCGACGTCACCCCGGGGGAGTAGTCCCTCGACACCCTTGGCCACTACGTCTTCGCCTTCAACACGATCGCCGACCGTCTGAAGACAGTAGCGACGGCCGTGAAGGACGCGACAGCCCGAGAGAGGCGCGACCTGGCGGCCACAGTGGCGGAGCATGTTCTGGCATGCTACCGCAGCCGCGACCCGGCCTTCTCCTTGGAGCCGGCGAGGCTCGGGATCGTTGAAGAGGAGGAGGAAGAAGCCCGCGAGGTCGTCCGCGAAGTAGTCGAGGAGATCGCCCAGCACTTCTCTCCGGAGGATGACGCCGGCGGCCCCGGGGGTGGCGGCGAGGAGTAGCTCCTTTGTATCTTTTTCTTTTCATTCTTTTTGTTTAAGGCCGAAAGGCCTCTCTGTAAAGAACCTTGACTGATGAAATGCTAAGTGTGGACTTGGCTCCACATGGCCTCCTTTGAGTTTTTTTTATGTGTCCGGCTCTTGCCCGAGCAGTCTGCCCCGAGGACTCCAGCCCCCGAGAGCTAGATGCTTTGAACTTGTTATTTTGACATGTCGTACTTGGGAACCCGAGGACCCTATGTCCCCGAGAAGCTGGAAGCGCCGACCTTCTTGGCGATGCCGCACTTGGGGACCCCGAGGACCCTATGTCCCCGAGAAGCTGGAAGCGCCGACCTTCTTGGCGATGCCGCACTTGGGACCCCGAGGACCCTATGTCCCCGAGAAGCTGGAAGCACCAACCTTCTTGGCGATGCTGCACTTCGGGACCCCGAGGACCCTATGTCCCCGAGAAGCTGGAAGCGCCGACCTTCTTGGCGATGCCGCACTTCGGGACCCCGAAGACCCTATGTCCCCGAGAAGCTGGAAGCACCGACCTTCTTGGCGATCTTTGGCACTCGGGAGCGCGCAACTTCGGGGTCGGACACCCCTACAAGTTCGTCCGAGTGCTTGTGCTCGGGACGGTTTTACGAGTGGCTTAGGCACCAACGGACGTCTTATCGTGTTGATTTTTCCTTTACTTAGTTTCAACAGGTTCCTCTCTTATGCAGCGAGGTTCTCGCGCAACACGGACCCCTTGCGCCGCAAGCCCATCTATTGGGGAGCTCCCAAACACCAACGTGAGCGCGTAGGGTACTCGGGCGGCTTTTGGCCAGGCTGGTGCCCAGGGTTCGGAAACCAGGCGAGGCGACCAGGGCTTTGGGCGACGACCCGGAATACTCCCGGTGACCCACATTGTTACTCCAGAACGTCCCAACTTCACGGACGAGCGGTGCAGGGGATCGTTGGGGTGAGAAACTATCCGCGGAGGTGGTAAAAGAAAACTTTAGAGCCGAGGCAAACGCAGCGAAAAAACTTAGCTTATTTGTAGTGTTGAATCCATGGAAGCTTTTCGTCCTGGGTTTTTGACTTGGCATGGTTATCGTCACCAGGGAACTTCACCATGGTGAGCCTACAAACTCGTAGGCAGTTATAGCAAGCCGCTGGCAAAAAATGCCACTGCTCTAAGTTTTTCCGAAATCCTCCATCGTGAGGACCCAAAGGCTTTCGAGACAGCCGACTGGTCGGGGGTACGAGATGTGTTGTTATCCTAGTACTCCGAGGCTTGGTGGTGCTCAGGGCCATTGATCCGAACGAGCACGGGTGGTCGGGGGCTTATTTGCCCCGACTCGGTTGTGCTCGGGGCACAAATGGTCGACCGAGTACTGACTGCCTGCCAATAGAGACTAGACTACCCCGCCCTCTCGTACTGCTGACCAGTCAGGATCTACTCGCGCAAAGGGGACACGGGAGCCCGATACTCGTGCGAGTGGCTTCTTTTGCGCACAAGTGGGGAAATACAAAGAAATTGACGAGTAATTGCAAATGCGAACACTGCTTATATTAATAATGTTGCTGCTGCTATTAAAATAGCTTCTGATACAAGGGAGCCCCCGAGGATTGCGCGCGAGTGCCTGGGATACTCGGGCGGCCTTTGGCCGAACTGGTGCCCGGGGTGAAGGAACCAGGCAGGGCGACCAGGGCTTAGGCGACGAACCCGGAACTTCCCAAGACTTTTTGCTACTTGGGGAACTAACCCAATGCAAAAAAAAGGAAAAACGTACGGATAAAATTTGCGCAGGTGCTCGATGTTCCATGCATTGGGCAGCGGCAGGCCTTCGTCCGTGGTTAATCGAACGAAACCCGGTCGGGAGACACCGGTCACTTGGTAGGGGCCCTCCCACATGGGGGAGAGTTTGTTCTTTCCTTCCCGCGATTGGATGCGGCGGAGTACTAGATCCCCGACCTCCAGCGACCGAGCCCGAACATGGTGCTGATGATAGCGCCTTAGGCTCTGCTGATATCTGGCGGCACGGAGAGCCGCTCGGCATCAGTGCTCTTCGAGGTAGTTGACGTCATCGAGCCTTCCTTGCTGCTGGTCGCCTTCGGAGTATGCTCCGACCCGAGGTGAGCTGAAGGTGATCCCGGAGGGGAGAACTGCCTCTGCCCCGTATACGAGGAAGAAAGGCGTCTCGCCGGTTGCCCTGCTGGGGGGACGTTTTGATCGACCATAGGACGGCAGGGAGCTCGTCAATCCAGCCAGGACCGCACTTCTTGAGGCGATCGAAAGTTCGTGTCGTGAGCCCCTTGAGGACTTGAGCATTGGCGCGCTCAACTTGGCCATTGGCACGAGAGTGAGCGACCGACACGAAGCAGACATTGACGCCTATGTCCTCGTAGTACTCCAGGAATGCATCACTGGTAAACTACGTGCCGTTGTCGGTGATGATCCGATTGGGCACCCCGAAGCGGCTCACGATCCCACGGATGAACTTGATCGCGGTGTGCTTGGTGATCTTGATGACTGGCTCTCCTTCTGTCCATTTGGTGAACTTGTCGATGGCGACGTAGAGGTACTCGTAGCCCCCCGACTGCTCGGGGGAATGGATCTATGATGTCCAATCCCCAGACCACGAAGGGCCACGACAGGGGGATGGTTTGGAGGGCCTGAGCCGGTTGATGTGACTGCTTTGCGTGGTATTGACACGCTTTGCAGCGCCGAACCAGCTCGATGGCGTCCTGGAGGGCTGTTGGCCAGTAGAAGCCTTGCCGAAAGGCCTTCCCGACCAGCGTGCGGGACGATGCATGGCTCCCACACTTGCCCTCATGGATATCCGCGAGCAAGTCGCGGCCTTCCTCCCGGGAAATGCACTTCAGAAAAACGCCGTTGGTGCCACGCCGGTAGAGATCCCCATCTACTAGGGCGTAGCGCTTGGCTTGACGCGCAATCCTTTCAGCTGCGGCATCATCGTCGGGAAGGATGTTTTATTTCAGGTACCCCCGGACCTTGGAGATCCAGGAGGGCTCCTGAGAACAGGTGGCGAGCATGGAGTGCTCGCCGGGCGGCAGTGATCTGACGGGGCTCCCCGCTAAAGATGCAGCCTGAGTAACCTCGCCTGGGTGCGAGGATTCCCCTTCGTCTTGGTGGGCGGCCTCGACGGACGGCTGGGAGAGCCTTTCTTCAAAGGTCCCAGCCGGGACCGGCTCCTGAGAGGACGCCAGTCGTGATAAGTAGTCGGCGGGCTCGTTGTAGCGGCGGGGGACGTGTTGGAGCTCTAACCCGTCGAAACGCCTTTCTAGCTTCCTGACTTCGCTCAGGTATGCCGCCATTTGTGGGTCGAAGCATTGGTACTCCTTGGACACCTGATTGACGACCAGCTGAGAGTCGCCTTTGACAAGTAAACGGCGGATTCCAAGGGACGCGGCGGCGCAGAGCCCCGCGAGAAGTCCCTCGTACTTGGCCATGTTGTTGGTGGCGCGGAAGTAGAGCTGCACGACGTACTGGAGTACTTCACCTGTCGGAGAGGTGAGAACTACTCCAGCCCCCGCGCCCTTGAGCGTGAGGGAACCGTTGAAGTGCATCACCCAATGTCTGGCCCCTTCCTGCCCGGGATTTGCGGACAGCTCCTCCCCTTCATCTTCAGGCACCGACGTCCACTCGACCACGAAGTCGGCCAGAGCTCTGCTTTTGACCACTTGGTTATTGACGAAGCGAAGGTTGAACTCGGCGAGTTCAATTGCCCACTCGACCACTGTCACGCCCCGAATTTCCAAAACCTGAAAATTAGGGCTTTCAAAAACTTTTGTTAAATAACGCTAACCGATGTACATCGGAATAAAACTTAATATCAAATCATTCTAACCCTAAAGTTAACTAGGCCAAAACCATTCGCCCTTGCGTCCCCGCCACGACAGCCTGAAGCAGCTGCCGCAGCCAACTTGCTCTGCCGCGACAGCCCATGGCAGCCGATGCCGCTGCCACGCTCTTGCCACGGCAGCTACCGCTGCCCGTTTCCTCTGCCGCAACAAGGCCTCTGCCACCGCCGTTGCTGCCATGCCTCTGTCACGGCAACCCCTTCCCTGCCGCGGCAATGTCACGCCGCTGTTCCTTCCCGCTGCGACAGCCGATTCCCACCGCGGCAATCCCTTTTCCCTACCGCGGCAACTCTTCCCCTACCGCGACAGTACCGCGGCAACATTTTCTCTGCTGCGATAACCCTTCTTCCCCCCACGAACACCCCTTCAGCATCCTTCCCCCTCTAACTAATCAGTGCCACCTAAACCCATATCTGCCGCAAAGTGTCCCCACAGTGCTTCTACGAAATCGGAGCATATACCCATCTTGAATCTCTTCCGAATGACCTGAAATTCAACCACCAACTTCGCCATGCCCCATCGCGAGCATGTGCAAAAATATACTGCTTTTATGTATACGCGCATGTACGCAAACCCTAACCACTTCCTTCCGAGTTGCAGAATCCAAACCCTAATACGTAATTCAACTCTGTTTCAACCCTATGTACATATGCTTAGATTTTCCCAAGTGTATATGGGCACATACACCTTGAAGCCCGGCATATCCTTGCATGTGTCCATTTAATCTCCCGCCACCTTTTCTCTCTCCTAGAATATGTATGCATACGCATATACACCTCTGTTCCCTTTAATGTGTGATTTGGGATTCACCCTTTTCCATGGATATCAAGCCCATCCATGCCACTCCTCGTGCTGCCGCTCGAATGACCGAAACCTTAATCCGTGTTATCCTTGGATAATCCGACAAAACCCAAATTCCAAAACATCATGTTTTCGTTAGTATAAAACCTCTAAATGAGCCATTGAGATATTTCCAAATGCTCGCAAATAATGGTTTAGCAAAGTACAAAATTTCGAACCAATTTAGGCCCGACGTTGAGGTACATTCCAGCTAAAATAAACATAAAAGCCTCTAGTTTTATTGAGCTTAAACCTCTGCTATTGTTCTACTCCTCCCTGCCACGGTAACTATTTTCCATTGTCCAGCCCTTCATTAATTCCTTTCCTCGTGAAGTCTTTTCTCTCCCTGCCATTCTCTGTTGATTTGTCCAACCAAATTGCTAAGCCCATTCCAGGAGCTACCAACCGACGCCTCATCATCTCTCATACCGTGGGACCCGTCCCTACATGGCAGCCTACCATAGTCTCTCTCCCTTAGTTCTCCTCCTCCATCACTTGTCCCACCAGTCAACAGAGAGTCACTGTGCCATGCCTCCCACGTCGGAAAAGCGGTGCCTAACATCACCTGAGCTTCCCTGTGCACCTGCTACATCAGCAGCAACCAGTCCTCGAGCTCTCCACTGCCTCACTCCTTCCCTTCTTCTCCCCTAGATTTTTCCTTCCTCCCCAGGATTCTTCCTTCCCTCTCCAAGCACAACCGAGCACCTCCTCTGGGCTGCGCCCCAACTCCTCTCCGTTCTCCATCTTTTCCCCAAGCTCTTCAACCCGAGCTCACCCCTTCTACCCCGAGCTCAGCTCCATGCCGCTGTTCCTGTTCTTTTACCCAAGCTGAGCTTCACCCCTGCTCCCCTCGACCAGAGCTCTGCCGCTGTCACTCCCTCACATCCAACAGCAGCACCCATTCCACCGGTGCCGTCGCCCGTCCTCTACCCAGATCCACCAGGAACCGAGGAGAAGCCCGCAGGCCAAGCGCCCAAGCATCTGCCGCCGCAGCCAGGAATAGCAGCCGCCGTCGCTAACTCCTCCTAAATGCCTCCAGTGAGCCACCGCGCCGCATAACCCCTCGCAGCACTCCTCTCTCCGCGCCTCCACCGCCGGTGCTCTCCTCCCCGCTCAAGCTCGTCGGCACGATTTCTCCCTGAGCCCTCGACGCCAACAAGAGCCGACGACGGCCGCGACTGCCAACCAAGCGACCACGTCGCCACCACCTTCCGGCTACTCTCCGCCTGAGCCTCACCGCCGATAAGAACAATCGCCGCCCGAGGATGCCGCTGCCGAGTCCTCCGGCGAACATCCCCGCAAGATCTCCGACCGTGGTACCACCCCGGGCATCTCCCCTACCTCCGGCGGGCCCCGTCCGAGCGCCCCCATCACCGGCGCGCTGCCAACCGACGTCGGCGAGGTAAGCCGAGAAGGGCCCCTTGAGCCCCTGTTCCTCCCCCTGTCAGCCCGGCCATGGGCAATTCTTTTTCTTGTTGATTCCATCCGGTTCTTGGAGCAAACCCGGCTAAGGTCCAAGACCAGTTCGTTTAAGCCATCCAAGCAGCCAGACCATCCTGTTCCTCTAATCCTTCTCTTTCTTTTTCTGACAGCAGTTCTCTTAGGTACAGTGTGCATACCCTCTGTTTAGCGAAATTTCAAACAGCCGTTTCTCCATGTAAATAATCACCCAAATCGAGCCACTCTTATTCCTAAAATTCTAAATTCCCATAAGCTTCCTGTTTTGAATTTATTTGAAGTTGTAGATTCAAAAATCTAAACCTTAACAATTCATAATGAGAAACAAATATATCCTGTAAAGTCGGTCCCAAGCAATTCTATTAATTCGTAAGACGTTCCCACGGTCATTTTATACTCCCTGGTTCCAAGTATATCTTGAAACCCAAATTGTTTTCCTTACAAGTTATGAAACAAGTGACCTAAGCGTATAGCCTAAAAACTTTAAGTAAGAGTTGTAATGTCCATACATGTGCTTCCAAGTAAATTTATTTAAGCCCATCAAATCCTTGAAACATTTTGGTCCCCAAGATTGAAAGAAATTCCAAGTTCATGTGGGGTTATAAACAGCAAGGGAGGGAGAAACCCTAAAATGCTCAAGACCGATGCAATAGATGTCTTTCGTTATGTTCGACAAAACTGACTAAACAAGCTTCCCAAAGCCTTTTAACACTACATTTTAATCGCCACGTGTAGGTGAAAGTGAAACCCTAAAGAGAGTGCCCATTAACACCGCAGAGACTAAAGGAACTCCAACTCAACAGCTTGCCCTAAGCGGCTATCTCCCACTAATCTGACCTAAGACACGCTAATGTTAGCTTCTTAAAAGTAAATAACTAACCAGTTGCGTGATGGTTGTGTGAGTGGATTCTTTGGTTTTACAATTGATATTCTTGGTTCTTCCTCGCAACGGTGCTTATTCAGTACCTTTCGACGTGTAGTTCCGACGTTCGAGATATCGTGCGAAGGATCCCGGACCCTTATCGTATCAAGTTCAAGTTCGAGCCCCGGACAATATTCGCCAGGCAAGCATTCCCACCTTGACCATGTTGAAATCCTATATTTGTGAAGTTAATTATTTTATTTATGAAATTGCATGCTATGTGGGTAAAATCATTATTTTATGTAGACCTAGCTATTCCTATTAGATGCACGGCTTAGGCCCGATAAACCATATCTTTGTAACCCTAGTATTAAGTGCTGATCATTGGACGATCGGCAATTTAATTAGGAGTATAGGCGATGGCCCCGCTTAGCCCTGCTGTAGTAAAAACTAAATTTTATCGATACGATGGGCTTGGGATCAAAACCCTCGGTTTGTTATACATCCCGAGGGAATCTTTTAAAATGAAAGGTTTGCTAAAATCCCAAATGAAAGTGATGGAGGACTGGGATTCGAGCAGGAATGCTAAGGAAGTTTGGAGGTGGTAAGGTAGCCAGTCGCTACTTGAATCAGGAAAGGGTAGGGAACCGGTTGCTACCTGAGGCCTGGAATGGCAGGGTAGCCAGTTACTACCTGAGGTGATGGTTGGACATGGAGTCCTGCTCGAATCAGTTAAGGACCGAACCTAAGTGCCGCTGAATCAGTTCCCCTACCGTACGTCCACATGTCCTTTATGGGAAGGACTTGACTCGGTACCTCGTCTAATGCTAGAGCTCGGAACCGTGGGAAGTTAGGGTGAAGTGCTAGGTGGATCCGGGATCCCTAGAGGATCTCCACGGGACTGCGTAGGGGTAAAGCTCTTCGTGAGTCTCACAACGTCGTGGGGGTAAAGCTCAGTAGAGTCCTACAAGGTACGTGGAACATGGTCCGACACAAAGGGGGAGAGTCCCATTTTTGTCATCCGGGATGCAAAAGTTGGGTTACCCACCTGGCGGGTCCGGCTTTAGTGTGAACACGGGCGAAAAGTCTCGTTGTAATAACCCTGGCAGTATACTTGCAAAGTACTCCCAGGGTGACCTACATCTTGTGGGTAAAGCCGTACAACCTCTGCAGAGTGTTAAAAACTATTCGAATAGCCGCGTCCTCAGTCATGGACATGAACTGGCAAGGCCACACACTGGTTAGACTGAGTTTTGTTTGTGAAAGCTGGGAAATGGGATTAAGGACGTGGGCATGATGTGTCCACAGGAAGCAGTTTGAGCTACAGTCTGGTAGCGAGGAACTGCAGAAGAGAAAACCTAGCCCGGGCCACGAGGCGGTAGCGCGGGTAGGTGGTAAAGATTGTTCGAGGCGGTAGAAGGAGCTACCGGCTTCTGGCTGACGACTGTTCTGCTGGATTATCCAGCACCGAATGCCGTCTCGACAGAGACGAATATCGATTTCAAAAATGCTCTTGAATCTACTATTCTGTATTTCGAATAAGAACTTACATTTCCGCACAACTTGCAACTTAGGTTAGAGCTATCCCTTGAACTATTACCTGCATGAAATATTGCCGTATATTTCCTCCTGTGGGAATAGCTTGCGAGTACATTCCATGTACTCACCTGGCTTGTTGATTTGGCCAGACGAAGGAGACGTTAAGTCCGAAGAAGCAATTATGATCGCGAAAGCTAGGGCGTAACCCCAGTCAGTTGCCTGTCGGGTATGGCATACTGATGGGCCACATTTCTGCTGGATTTCCGCTGCAGATTTATAGCCGTTGGGCTACAGGTATCAGACTATAGACCTTAACGGTCTATTTAATTGTTTATGCAGGTATGACAATGATATACAGGTTAACTCATGTGTATCGGCTACTGATCCAGGGACCGGTACAGTGATCACGAGGGAGTATCCGGCTTAAAATCCGGGTACGCCACAACCACGCGGCCAGTGGCTTCTCGATTGTGTAGGATGTGCTCGAGGGGGTAGGCTGTAACCACTTGGACCTCGTGTGCTTGGAAGTAATGGCGTAGTTTTCTCGACGCAACGAGGATTGCGTAGAGCATCTTCTGGGCTTGTCGATAGCACGTCTTGGCGTCACGCAATACTTCACTAACGAAGTATACGAGACGCTGCTGGACGCGGCCCTTGCTTGGGACCTCCCCGAGGGCCGGACTTGGGGGGTCAAGATTGTTCCCGAGCACTCCTGGGCGCTCGGGTTCACCCGGGAACTCGGACCCGGACTTGGCCCCAAGCACTCCTAGCTGCTCGGGTTCGCCCGGGGGCTCGGACCCGGAATTTGCCTCGGACTCGTCGTTTGCCGGGAGCTTTGCCCCGAGTACGCCTGACTGCTCGGGGTCGCTCGGGAGCTCGGACCCGAGCACTCTCGACAGTTGGGGGTCGCCCGGGAATTCAGACCCGTGCTTTTCCTGGGATTCGCTGCTTATCGGGAGCTCGGACCCGAATGCTTCAGCCCCCCGTGGGAGTCGTCGGGAGCTCGGACCCGACCTCTCACTCGACCACAAGGACTGCGCTCACCACTCGGGGAGTAGCCGAGATGTAGAGAAGCAAAGGTTCATCGGATCTTGGCGCCACCAAGACTGGAGAGGTGAGGTACTTCTTGAGGTCCCGGAGGGCTTGCTCAGCCTCCGGGGTCCACTCGAAGCGGCCCGACTTCTTGAGAAGCTTGAACAGGGGTAGGCCCCGCTCCCCGAGCTTGGAGATGAAGCCTCCCAAGGCCGCCATGCAGCCCATTAGGCGCTGCACGTCCTTGAGGCGAGCCGGTGGGCGCATCTAATCGATGGCCCGGATCTTCTCGGGGTTGGCTTCTATTCCCCGGTTCGAGACCAGAAAACCGAGGAGCTTGCCCGAGGGAACCCCGAAGACGCACTTCTCGGGGTTTAGCTTCATACGAGTACTGCGGAGACTGTCGAAAGTCTCCGCTAGATCCTCGAGGAGCGTCGCTTGGTCCCTCGTCTTGACAACGAGATCATCGATGTAGGCCTCGATGTTGCGACCTATCTGAGATTGTAATGTGATGCGCATGGCACGCTGATACGTAGGTCCAGTATTTTTTAACCCGAAAGGCATGCGAACATAGCAATAAGTCCCCACCGGGGTTGTAAATGAAGTTTTTTCCACATCCTCTACCGACATGTTAATCTGATGATAGCTAGAGTATGCATCTAGGAAGCACAAAAGATCGCACCCAGCGGTGGAGTCAACTATTTGATCAATGCGGGGTAAAGGGAAAGGATCTTTTGGACATGCCTTGTTGAGGTCAGTGTAGTCCACGCACATCCTCAGTTTACCGTTGGCTTTCGGCACGACGACGGGGTTGGCGAGCCAATCCGGGTGGAGGACTTCATGGATGAAGCCGGCGGCAAGGAGCTTGCCGACTTCCGCCCGAATGAACTCTTGGCGTTCTGGTGCTTGACGGCGCACCTTCTGCCGAACGGGACGTGCGTCGGGACGCACGGCGAGGCGGTGCTCAATCACCTCCCTAGAGACCCCGGGCATGTCCGACGGCTGCCAAGCAAACACGTCGGCATTCGCTCGGAGGAAGGCGATGAGCGCGCTTTCCTATTTGGCGGCCAAGCGGCCGCCGATCTTGATGGTTCTGGATGCGTCTTCACCCAGGACCACCTCCTTGACGGGGATGGAGTCGTCCGCGGTGATCTTGAGCTTGGTCGGTGGCGGACCCGAGCACTCGGGGCGGTCACCGACACCCTCGGCTGCGGCGAAGGCGGCCGAAAACAGCTGCTCGGTGCAGATGATGGAGCCTTGGAGGTCGGCTGGCACAGTGATTGTGCCGTTGGGCCCGGGCATCTTGATGGTGAGGTAGGCGTAGTGGGATGCTACCATGAACTTGGCGAGGGCCGGGTGGCCGAGGATGCCGTTGTACGGGAGGTCGAATTCGGCGACGTCGAAGACGACACTCTCCGTCCGGAAGTTCTCCCTGGTCCCGAACGTAACCATCAGGGACATCTGCCCGAGGGGCATGGTGAGGCCTGGGGTGACGCCGAAGAAGGGCGTTGTCAGCTTCAGCTACCCGGGTGGCACCTGCATCTTCCTGAAAACCTCAGGGGACAGGAGGTTAAGTCCTGCGCCCCCGTCGATCAGCATGCGGGTTATCTTGATATTGCACACTGTCAGAGAGACCACCAGGGGGAGGCGGCCCACATCCGACGTGCTCTCGGGGTGGTCAGAGCTGTCGAGGGTGATCGGGGCACCCGACCACTTGAGTGGCCGGGTCGACCTGGCGCCCGGGGCCGCTGAGCACACCTCGCGCGCCATTAGCTTAAACTGGCGGCGCGAAGCGGGCGTGGAGGCGTGCCCCGTTGATCCATGCCACGGCCTCAGGTTCTTGGAACCTGAGACCTCCTTCTCTCTCTTCCCCGTCGCGCTTGTCGTCGCCGCTTCCGCGGCGCTCCTCGCGCTCCTTCTTGTTCCTCTCGGCAAGGAACTTCACCGTCCGGCACTCGGAAAGGTCGTGCCGGTCGGTGTAATGAATCTCACACCACCCGCTAGGGCCCTGCTCGGGGGCCCTGGATGGCTTCTTGCCACCGCCGCCTGGACCGGCGCGTGGTGGCTTCCGCGCCTTGGGATCCGCCGCCGCGATGGGCTCGGACTTGCGCTTCTTGTTCTTCTTCTTCTCCCGCCCTCCGAAAGGATGGGAGGAACCCGCGCCGTCGATCGTCGACCGGTCAGGGCACGGATTGTGCCACGCGCGAGCCTCAGCCGCCTTAGCGCACTTGTCCGCGACAGCGAACAGGTCCACCGTGGACTGGATGTCGCGTGTGCCCAGCTTCTCGAGCATCTTCTCATCACGGACACCCTGCCGGAAGGCGACGATAACTGCCTGAGGAGAGATTTTGAGGATTGTGTTGCGAACCTGGCTAAAACGCTGGATGAAGTGTCGCAGCGTCTCCCCTTGCTGCTGCTTGATGGCGTCGAGATCGCTCTCCATGCATGGGCGCTCGAAAGTGCCCTGGAAGTTGGCCATGAACTGGTGGCAGAGGTCCTCCCATGAGCCAATGGAGCTCAGGGGAAGGTTCATGAGCCATGAGCGGGCAAAGCCCTTTAGGCCTATGGGGAACCAGTTGGCCATCACCTTCTCGGCCCCTCCCGCCGCTTGCATAGCGGTGGTGTAGATCTGGAGGAACTCTTCAGGGTGGAAAGATCCATCGTATTTTTGCGGCAGGTCGGGCCAGAACTTCTTCGGCCAGCTGACGTGGCGGAGGTCAAGAGTAAAAGCCTGGCAACCCGCTCCATAAAGCGGACTGCCGACCTTCCCGACCAGTGGCGCGCGGACGCGCACCGGAGAGCACGTACGACTGGCAGCGGGGCTGGAGGATGATTAGCCCTCCACTGCCCTTGCCCCACGTCGCCGCTCCCGCTGGCACTCGATGGTGACGCGCGCATCTTGACCTTCTTGCCACTGGTTGATGCGGTGGCGAAGGTCTTGGCCGTCTCTTAGAATAGGAGAGGCGACCGAATGGCGGGACCCACCGCGGGGCTCCGTCGCTTCACCACATCGGGGACGTGGCGGAAATGACGGAGGCACCGCTGAGGGGCCCTGTTGAGGGTCGCCATGCCTCGAAGAGGTATGGGAGCTCCTGGCCGCTGCTTGACAGCGAGCGGTGTCGACCAGGTTGGCTACCTCCTGGAGCCAAGGGCCAACAGAAGATATGCCTTCCACCTGGACCGGGGGATGCCGGAGGAGAAGTTGCGCCGCATGCAGCGCGCCTGCTTCGCCTGGGTCGTCGAAGTCCAGCCGGCGCCGAACCGTCTGGGATGGCTCGACAAAAGCTGGATCGGTCTACGACCCGCCTTCGCCAGCTGGGTGCCGCAACATTGACAGCGCAGCGGCTGCCGCTGCGGTGCCGGTGGGAATGGCACGGTTCCCCTCCTTTCGAGAGGACACCGAACGTGTCGAAGCGGATGACTGCTGTCCCCCTCCACGTTGGGAGGATGACCGTCGGCCTGCCATGAGCGGCGTAGTTTCGAGAACTTAGCCTCCCCTATCTGGCGTGCCAGATGTCGGTATACAAACGCCGGTATCGGTGGTCCGGAAGGACCCCCTTTGGGATTCGGCCAGGGAGGCGGAAGATCTACGAAGCCACGCCGGAGTTAGAGCTTGGCAGGATATGGAAATGGGGAAGAACACGATGATTTGCCCAGGTTCGGGCCACCTTCTAGGTGTAAAACCCTACGTCCTGTTTTGGGTATATTTGAGAATATATGGAGAGATTACAGTGAACTAGCAGCACCGATGCCCCCATTCTTCTTCCTCTAGGATTTGTGTCTCTAAGGTTGTGTTGCCTAAGAAAAGATCTCAGGGTCCAATCCCCTTTACATGGCCACGGTTCTCCCCTTATATATCCGGGGGTCACCACAGTGGCCGAAAGATAAATATCTTACCCTTGAAGCTTTTCGTGGAAGAAACCTGGCACGGGCGGGCCACGTCGGTGGTCGAGATTTGTTGTAGCGGAACAGTACCGGTCACGCCTTGATTGGGAACTGGATCTTCATGATGAGGGCGTGTCAGGAGATGAAGATCTGACGTTTCTGACACGGGCTAAGCTGCAACTACCCGGGTCCCACGGACCAGGTGCAGAGGGCATACCTATGGACACGCAGAATCGTGTCTTTAAAGTCAAAAAGGGGTGTCAGACCTCTCCTTTCCCTTCAAGACTGATAGCTGACAGGGCTTATCACTTGGGGGGATGGGAACCAGTCAGGACACCGCCCTTGGTCCGCAAGGACTTAGAATAGATGGTCATTTAATGCATCTGGCGCAGGCATTAAATGCCCCCGACGCAGGCATTAAATGCGCCCTTTAGGCCACATGGATTGAAGAGGGGCCCTCAAATAGTGCTCGGGGCTCCCGAGATTGGAGGCCCCCGAGCACTTCTTCTCTGGTGCTCGGGTGAGCCCCCGAGCACTTCTACCCGGGTGCTCGGGGTGATCCCTCGAGCACTTCTGCTTGGGTACTCAGGGTGAGCCCCCGAGCACTTCTATTCGGGTGCTCGGGGTGAGCCTCCGAGCCCTTCTGTTTGCTCCGTCCTAGGAGGGGACCAAGTTCGCCTTTGGGTTTTTTGGGAAACGCTATCAAAGGACGACTCGGGGCACCCTTTGATTTAGCCAAGGGGAACGGTGCTCGGGGTGGGCCCCCGGGCACCTCTTCTTCCACTTCCACATCTTTGGCAACGTGGCGTCAGGTTGGGCCTTCGCCAGTGGTTTAGGGGACCCTGGGCCCCGTGACGCCGATAGCGCCGGTCTGTGGCCGCACGTTGATGGTGCTGGTACGGACGGGGAGCGTGGTGGGTGCACAATTGTCGCTGGAGCTGGTCGGGTTCTTGCCATTTGTGCAGGCGTACCAAGTTGGATGGGTCGGCGACGCCCTTCACGATGAAGTCAGAGTTGCGTGTCAGACAGCAACAACGCCTCGTGGCTGGGGCCTCGCCAACGCGCCACGTAGGTCTACCCCGATGGGGACACTGTGTGCAGTGTGGACAGGCCGTTGCCTGTCAGTGAGGGGGCATTCGGACGGATCGGCCACTCCAAGTGAAGGCCCTGTTCCAGCCAAAAGGCCGGAACTGACGATGACGACATTCGCGGCCGCTGTTCATCTTCTCGGAGGTGTCATTTTTGGGGTTGTTGTTCCTTTCCTCCTCTTCTATCGGTTTTCTCTGAGAGGAAACCCTAATTCTAGGTCTTCCTGGATCGGGGAGATGGCGGTGTTTCCTACATCGTTTTCCTCTTTTGAGACATCGTCTCGGAGCCCCTGCCCTACGTCGGCTGGTTGGCTTCGGCAGGGTAGGATCGACAAACGCGTATGGATACCAGGGCGACTGCCCAGGGTCTCTTGGTGGTGCGACTTGTACAATGAGGACGACTAAAGATGAGGGGCATTAGCCGGTGGCGTGCGGGGCTGGTATGGCTCAGGCTTTCCAACGTCTCGGTTGGGTGTTCCTGTGCACTGGTTCACCTTGACACAATAAAGTCGGACCTGCTATGTTGTGGAGGGGCGACAAAGGCGGTGACGATGACACGTGTTAGGTGGCTTCCATGGGCGGCACACTCCAATTGCAACGGTGGACTTGGTTGGTGCAAGTCTCGTGCAGTGCTTCACTCTTTAACGAGGCAAGTCGCCAAAATCGAAGCTGTCTTTTCGGCGATGCGATAGCTGGTTTGTGGTGTCTCAGCTAGCGTGGGCTTAGTGTGGCCATTGTGGGGATAGGTACATCGGTGGATATCCATGGTGAAGTCGGAATTGTCGGATCGCAGGACAATGAGTGATAACAATGATGTTTGTACGTGGCTTTGATGGATGGGTCTTCTCAGCGGTTTGTGTTGAGTTTGCGTTCTTTTGGCCATGTCGGCTTGTGATGCCCTGAGCCTAGCCTAGGATGTGGACGTGTCTATAATCTTGATTTCATCTGGTTTTTCTCTAATTAATTTGGCAACTCTTTTCGAAGATTGAGGCAAAGTTTGCATCTGTTTCGAAAAATACATAACTTCTTGGCCTTTTATTTGTTGTTATGTTATGGGCCCTTATGGTATTCAATGGAAGAATACATTTGAATTTTGAGATCGAATTTACAGGAAGATAACTTATTTACAGTTCATGTAGTAGTATCTTGATTCCTCTTTCCTCAAACAAGCTTAGTACCTTAACTGCCTAGAACCTTCTTCTAACAATATATTCAAAGGGCAGTTCAAGAAGAAAAACAATATATTCAAGGGAGCCGATCCACTTGCACGAATTTGCTTGATCTAAAGCGAGCTCATGCTTCTCTAGCTTCTAAGTAAAATGGAAAAATTGTTGCAACTGTTGCTCTCAATGAGTCTTCCTCGAGTACCCGTCGGAATCTGTACTACGTATGAATCGGAGTGTTATCATATACATAGGGTTCTTTAACATGTACAAGAGCTCAGAGAGTGCAATCTCTGGCAAGTGGAAACAACAGCTATTGCTCAGCGCTGCGGATCGAATAGGCAGCTCATAAGCTGAACATTGTCATGCTCGGACCGCACAGAACAAAAAACTCGGCCTAAAATCTATATAAACCAATGTATTTGGTCCTAATCGCTGATGCGGCAACGTACGAAAGATCATTGCTTCATGCCCTAATTCCAATGAACTTTAGCTGTTTACAAGAAGAAAAGGTGCATCAGAACAGGACTTGCCTTGCAGTAGTGTCCACTGCAAATCAGCAAACAAGAGAAGTACGAAACGTGGCCAACTTACAAGGTTGTTCTTGGGCTCTCTCCAATAGAAGCCATGTATGAACATGGGCACGATGTTGCATGCCACTAGCACATATATCATCAGCGCGTGCTTCCCCATCCACTCCATGGGGATGGTGGGTTTCCTGAGTCCACACACGTCCACCTGAAGGATTCTTACAGGTTTTTATTCACTTGTTTCACAAGTTCAGAGATGGTGATGGACAATTCTTGATGTGTAAGAGATCAAGATTCAAGAGGACTGACCAAAGTGTAAATTCCAGAGAAAAGGAACCCAGCAGCACCGGCCGTACCCAAGGTGTAACTTATCGTGTATAGCGGCTTGTTCATGCGCATTCCTGAAAAAGAATCACGAAATGTTTCGATCTACCTCATGAGTCTTAGGATTTATGAGCAAGGCATGGGGACAGGTCAGTGTTTTGTGAATCCTTACCGATGAAGTCCATTGAGAAGGCCAGTGCTAACATGCAGAAGGAAGGGATTAGCCAATTCATAATTCTTCCCTTGTGCTTCTGCAGGCCAATTTTCAATTTATCCCAGGAGAAGAAAAAGAATCAGAATACATTTCACTACTCCACAGGAAGAAATGCAAAGATCTAGTAACAGATACCAGTAGTATACCTCAAAATGTAAAATTACATGTCCAAACTGCAGTCCAATCAAGCATGTGACAATCGCCATAACAGAGCTGACAAGCGAAGAAAGAACAAACGGTCAGAAGTTATGGAGTTACAGTGAGTTGGAAGAGTCTTATAAAAAGACATTCAATTGGAAAAATTTACGGGCAATGATAACGAGTTAGTGAGTTACTGACCTGAGGAGGCCTTCAGGATCAAATGGAGCCTGACACCATGACGGAGCATCAGGTGGAAGCGGTCCATTTTGGGGATAATCTATACTGCATTCCTGCAGCAATGAAGCAAAATATAATGAGTGACGATTCTGAAGAAAAAAAAGGAGCAAGAAATACTAGTGAGAGAGCTCTTGCATTGCAGTTCATATAGTACCTTTGTGCGCGCATATACCGGTCGTCTATAGAGATGATCAATTCCCAAGATTGTACGGTCAACCATGCCAACTGCATTGCAACCTGGATCGGTTTCTCCTCTTACTCCACATTTCACCTACCAAATTCAATGAAACATGAATGTCAACACTTGGTTTTGTGCTGTGGGCTGAACATTTTAAGAAGACAACAAAGGAATTGCAGTAACACTTACTAAGAATGACCTCTCTGTGGAACCAGGACCCGATATCTTGTACTCCCAGTCCGGAACATAGATAGTGTATAAAAGAACAGTATACGTGATTGAGAGGAGCAATCCTACAAGCCTAGAAGAAAAACAAATAACATGTTAGAAATGTAAGAGATTAAAAAAAAAGAAATCCATGTCATTTGTCCATGCTGCCCCCAGTTACTAGAACAACTGAACAAGTGCAGCAAGCAGAAGAGGAGATGTACTGGTCATATGGCCAGTAAATATCGCAAACACGATAAACTAGCACAGAACGCCCATTGTTCCGTCGCTTTGTCCACTGGTATATGTTTTGTTATCACCAGGACTAGACTATGAGTACTCAGAATTCAGTTTAACTAGTGATCATGTAGGGTAAAAAATATACATGAAAAATGGGGTAACTGTGGTATGATCTCACAATTGGTAGCGGTATCTCCGTAACAAGTCAAGTCCACAATCAATCTCATCATCTCCCTTGAGCCAGATTTCACAGATTGCAGCTATAAGATAAGCTATTGCAATTCTCTGCAACAAAGAAAACATTATATGATAATCAAAATTGTCTATTTTCATACTAAACACCCGAAGACGTAATATTGTATAGTCCTAAACTGTCCGAGGATCTTTCTTATAAGAAAATAAGAATGTTACATACCTGCAATGTACCCATCAACCGTATTTCTGTAATATCAACACCAAAAGTGAGACTGCGGACGCCATGAAAAAAACCACCTGCATGAAGTAGCAGCACATAAACTGAAATTGGATCTCTCATGATCATGGCAATGTAGTATGATTGCTCAAAAAGAACAACTAAAAAATAAGAGCGCCATCTTTTAAGTACCTTGGAGTACAAGACCGAGACAGAGCAAATTGAGGGCACGAAGTACAGCCTTTTTAGTCGCCTCTAATTTGTCCGGCACTCTCTGCACATAGTTGCATAATTAACTTGCAGCATGTTCTACGCGTTAGTGGTTAGTTCGAAAAAGAAAAGGTAAACATCACGAGCTTGGTGACTCCAGTAGTTTATTATACCTTGTATGCTAGTGTTAGAGAGACTCCAACTATGAAAAGGAAGAACGGCATGACAAAATCACCAATCGTTACGCCATCCCAAGGAGAGTGATTCAGCGCTGGAAGAAACCCTCCAGCATCATCAACAATGATCATAAGCTGCAACAAGGAAAATAGCAATGACCTGTTTCAGTTAGCCAGTTCTTTAGAGAAGAAAATCATACGTGACTGCATCAAAAGCATTTTCAGAGAAAGATCCAGTACGAGTTAATGTTTGTTCTAACGAGTATCACAAGCTAATGATTTCCAGTGCTAAAAGGATGTCAGTACTGCTATACTGTCCCAAGGTGCTTCTGTATAGGGGAAGCATAAACTGAAGAAGGCGGACATCACTGACGGCAGGAGAGTGGCTTGAACAACTTTTCGTGAGTGGGCCTTAGGTTGTGGCGTGAGTGGGCCTGGGGGCTTGCATTGGTGGGCTTGTCGTCGGGGCCCTGTGCAAGCATATAATAAGCACAGCGAGATGTAACGGATGAGGCAGCCAAGAAATGAACCTCTGAATTCGCGATCCCCTTCCTCTGCTCTTCCCCGTCTCTTCTCTCACTAGATCTCCAGAGAAATCCGCTGTATCCGTCCCAAATCCGCCGACGTACCTCCCGATCGTACCCAACAAATCCGAGGCGAAGGTTGTTAATCACCCTTGGGCTTCTCGGGCATAATCCCTGACCTGAGGTGGATTGATTTGGAGAAGACAGAAGCAATGGAGGGTTTGAGGAACGGATGATGAAGGAGTTCGCTGAGCTGCGTGCTGCTCACGAGAAGTTGGAGGCGATCGATGGGATTTTGGATCGGCTTGACGAATTGGACAATAAATTGGAGCAACGGGCAGATCGCACCGATCAAGTGCAGATGAAGGTGAATCTGTCTTGCACCACATTGGGGCATGTTCAGCAAGAGCAAATGCATGTGGAAAGGGTGTTTAAGGGCGCGACGCAATCGGAGAGTGCTCCACCATCCCCGCAGTCACCAATTTCACCGGATGGTGTACTGGGACTTCCCCGGGGAGCGGCCATGGGTGAATCCCCATCACCACCACCACAGTTTTTGATGGTAATGTACAATACACCCACTCTCGCTTTGCATCTTCCTGAATCTAGTGAGGGCCTTGGGGGAAAGCGTACTTGGATGCCAAAGATGGATTTCCCCCGATTTGACGGCACAGACGTGCGGATTTGGCTGGATAAGTGTGATGCATTCTTCTTGATGTACCAGACTCCCGACAATTTCAAAGTTCCCTCCGCTTCCTTGTGCTCAGTGGATATAGCTGCACATTTGTACCAAGCTTATAAACTGTCTCATGCATGGCTTAGACGGGAGCAGTTTAGACAGCTGTTTTCTAGGAGTTTGATGTGAATGTCCATCGTGGTAAGACGAAAGCACTACTTCTATTGAAATAGCAGGGTACAGTGGATGAGTACAAGGCCAAATTCCATCACTTAGTGTACAATGTCAAGTTATATGAAGGATCTGTCAATGATACTTTTCTGGTCGCTCACTTTATTCTGGTCTCAAAGATGAGTTGGAGGCTGCAGTTGAAATTCAACTTCCGTCTATAGTACATGAAGCGGTTGCTAATGCTTGTGTCTGGGAAAGCATTTTGCTGGCTTCTAAACCCTCTGTCGCCCAGCCAGTATATCATCGGGGACAATACACCAAGGCTGACACCAATTCCACTTTAGCTCCGGGTGACTTGTGAAAGCTAAACAACTGAAGGAGTATCATTGTGCAAAATTGATTATGTTACAGCTGTGGTGACAAATATGCTCATGGACATGTTTGCACTACCGCTCCTCCAGCACTAGCTCAGCTCAAAGCAGTTGAGGCGGTGGACTCACCGTGTCCACCTCAACTGAAGTACTTTCTGAGGAATGTGCTACTGTTTCAATTCTTGCATTTTCAGGGGCAGTTCGCCCCAAGAAAACTCGTTTACAGGCTTTGATTGGCAATCAGGTGGTTCTTATGCTTGTGGACTCTGGCAATACACATAGTTATGTGGATTCTTCTCTGGTACCACGAATTGCAGTAGCTACAGTTCCTCTTCCAACACCACTTCCAATAAAAGTTGCCAATGGAGATGTTTTGTCATGTACATCTGTTGTTCCTCATCTTTCTTGGTGGATTCAGGGACTCACCTTCTCTCGTCCCATGAGTGTAACAGTTGGGTGGTTACGATCTCATATTAGGTATGGACTGGCTTGAGCAATGGGGAGTCATGAAATGTCATTGGGGCAAAAAAATAGATTGAGTTTTCCTATCAAAGTACAGATGTTAGGGTACAAGGGGTGCACACTCCTCCAATGGCACCTCTGCAGGAACTGTCAGCTGATTAGTTTGTTGAGTGGCATAAGGGCAATGAGATATGGACCACTACTCTGCTCGAGCTAGTTACATCTGCTCTACAACCACTTCCAGCATGCGTTCAACAACTTCTTGACAAATATAAGGACCTGTTTCAGGAGCCAAAAACCTTGCCAACCCATAGAGCCTTTGATCATGCAATCTGTTGGGGTAGGGTCCCCGCGCTAACCCGTTTTTAAAGTCTTCCGCATGCGCCGTCAAGGACCACACTGACACTGTCAAGGGCAGCCTCAGTCTTCGCCGTCATCGCGGACTACACCGACACCACCAAGGGCAACCTCGACGTCCGTCATCGTCGAAGCCTACGTCGACGACGCCAAAACGAGGACTACGCCGACGTTGCCGACGATCATCCCGATGTTCGTTGTCATCAAGGTCTGCGTCGGCATTGTCAGGGACTGCGTTAACGTGCTTAGGAATTCAACCAAAGATGACAGAGAATATTTCCCGAAGATGCCCGGAATATTCTTCCAAAATATCTTCTATGCATGGGAAATGACGATCATGCCCTTGTAAAAGTCCCTCTCGTGTGAGAGCAGAATTACAATCTCACCTTTTCTACCCTCAAACCTTATAAATACCCCCTAGGGTAGAGAGAAAGGGGAGGAAAAATCTTCTAACCCTAATTCTACACTTCAATAGAAGGGTGACTTTCACCTCATCGTACACGAAGGGAATTTCGCCTCCTCGTACACGACTTGAGTTTCACCCCGTCGTACATGTCTCGTGCTTCACCTCGACGGACAACCGGAGGGTCATACTCGCTCATACTCTTCGTGCACCGCCGATGGTCGCTGTAGCCGTTTGGAGGTGCCATAAGTTTACTGTCTAGACTTGTATCTACGATACAATCCATCTATTCCCTGATGCCACACCAGTGAACTCTAGGACTTACTAAAGAAGCAGTTGGGTGGTTACGATCTCATATGATTGCAGAAGGATGAGATATTCACCCTTGCAGAAGGATGAGATAAAGAAGCAGGTTTCTAAGATGATTGTAGCTGGCATTGTCACACCTAATCTTAGTCCTTTTGCCTCTCCAATTCTCTTAGTAAGAAAGAAAGATGGGTCTTGGAGATTCTGATTACAGAAGATTGAATGCCCTCACCATTAAGAGCAAGTTTCCAGTGCCAATAGTTGATGAGTTAGTAGACGAAATTTCAAGCAACAAGTGGTTCTCTAAACTAGATTTGAGGGCTGGATACCATCAGATCAGGATGGTGGAGCAAATGAGTTTAAAACTGCCTTTAAAACTCACCATGGCCAATTTCAATTCAGACTTATGCCATCTGGGCTTTCTAATGTCCTGCTACTTTTTAATGCCTGATGAATTCCATTTTTGCACCACACATTAGGAAATTTGTTTTGGTCTTTATGGATGATATTCTCATTTTTTAGTAAGTCTTTGGATAAGCATCGACAACACTTGGGACACTGTGTTCTCTATTCTTTAGAAACATCAACTGTATGTCGAAGGCAGCAAATGTTCCTTTGCTCAACACCAAATGGAATACTTAGGGCACATCATCTCAGATAAAGGGGTAGCTACTGATCCTGCCAAGGCAACAGCCATGCTTCAATGGCATGTTTCTACAAATGTCACTGAGTTGAGAGGTTTTCTGGGGCTTACAAGCTATTACAGAAAACTTGTGAAGAATTACAGGTTGTTGTTTAAACTTCACCAAACGAAAGCTTTTGCTTGGTCTTGATGCTCAGCAAGCTTTTGATTTGCTCAAATGTGCCATGAGTAGCACACCCGTATTGGTTCTTCTAGACTTTGATAAACCTTTCCGTGTTGAGATTGATGCATGTACCACTGGTATTGGTGGAATTCTTATACAAGATGGTCAACCAGTGGCCTTCTACAGTAAAGCTCTGAGTGTGAACAACTTGAAACTATCGATCTAAGAAAGAGTTTTTAGCTAGTATTAGGACAGTCCCAATGCTCCAAGGCGTACTATATCTTAAGCCTACCAACTAAGTAAAAATCTGATGTAGCACCCTATTTAATGAGGAAAGAGAGACTAACTATATCTTAATCTAGATATAGTTCTTAGCACCAAATCCAAGATATCTCATGCTTTTTCTCTCACAAAACACATTAAATGAGAGCTCTTTTAGATACAACACTAAGATACAACCCATTGAGTAGCTTGTATCTAAACACAATAAGATACAACCTAAGATATAATGCATTGGGAGTGCCCTTATGGCAATAGAGAGGTGAATGCCCTATTTATCTAGAGGTCTATTTGTGATCACCGATCACCGGAGTCTGTGCCATTTGGGTGATGAAACAAACATTGACATCTGACCTTCGGCGCAATGCCATGACCAAGCTTGTCGGTTTTTACAATTCAAGTTTCAATATAAGAAGGGGTGTGACAGCACAGTTGCTGATGCACTCTCTCGAGCCATTTCTATTGGGCAACCCCTATGGCTTCAAGAGGTTTTGAATTCATACACAGTGGACCTAGTAGCTCAACTGCTCCTGCAGCAGCTAGCCTTATCTCTAGATTCTACATCAAGGTACACTCTGCAGGAACGATTTACATGGGAGAATCTGGGTGGGAGCTAATGCTAGGCAACAGATTAATGGTCTGTTTTGTTGGGTTGTGGCTATTGACAAAGTTATTGTTGGCTAGCTGTCTAGAAAAGATGTTATGGTTGTGCGAAAGTGAACATATGGTTTTTGGTTGATCCAAACCATCTATAATATTTTAGAAAATGAGCTCCAAAATTTTAACACATTACAAAAAGCTAGAATAAAGCAGTTTTTACAAATAACTGAATATGCGCTGCAAAGCTCATAACCACTGTTCGCAAAAGCTACTCAAAAGCTAGTTGTTTGGTTAGCTACAACTTTTTCCAGTGACAAGCTGTTGAAAAACCCAACCAAATAGGGTATAAGCTTGTTCAAGCTTTCCATGCTACACCAGTGGGTGAGCATGTGGGTATTCAAGGCCTTACCAAATACTCAAAAAATTGTTTAGCTGGATAGGTACGAAACAGGATGTGGAAAATTTTGATAGAAAAGCATGATACACTACTACAGAATTCATTTAACGGGACGCCCCTGTACAGACGGTTTTTTGAAGCCGTCTGTACAAATAGTATCACAGACGGTTCTAAATGAAAACCGTCTGAGAAAATGAGTACAAACGGTTCCCAACAAGCGGGACGCTATAGCTGTACAAATAGCACAGACGGGTCCAAACTGGAACCGTCTGTACAAATCAAACAGTACAGACGGTTCTAAGTCTGTACTGTACAAATCTGTAAACAATACTGGAACCGTCTGTATAGTACAGACGGTTCCAAGTTTGGAACAGTCTATACAAATCTGTAAACAGTACAGATGGTTCTAAACTTAGAACCGTCTGTACAAATCGAACAGTACAGATGGTTCCAAATTGGAACCGTCTGTCTGTACAAATAGATGAAGCAAGGCTAGTTGATCTCTGCTGCCGCGGCAGCAAAAAGGCAGATTTTCTTATCGCGGCAGGAAAGTGGCAGCGTCGGGGAGGGAGTTTGACAGCTCCGATTGTCAAACGGTTTTCACGGCTGTGAGCGGAAGGCCAAACTCTACGTCTCCAGAAATTTTGAGCCAATTCTGAGAAAGTCGACGAAACGACTAGTGGAAATCCCGGCCCGAAATCGAAGATTTTGAAAACGGTGCCCGGACGAAATTGCTCGGCAGAAGCTGAGATCAAGGTGGAAAGCAAGTCCTCGACTCAAGCTAACTAGGGAAACAAGAATCACCCAATTCGGAGTCCGGGTGAAGGAGATATGCCCTCCGCAAGATCAAAAAAAGTGATGGAAAAACTTCTGGAGCGAAAAAGTCCTACTTAGAAGCCGAATTTTGAGGGTCAAGATGCGTACAGGTGTACACACCTGTATTTTTTTCAGATGCGCGTCGTCGTTAGCTTCGATTTGAGTAGTCGTGGACCCAAAACGGACTTCGTATGAGAAAGTTATGACTGTTTTACTAAAACCTCTCAAACTAAAGTTGAATTTCAACTCAAACTAGCACTCGGAGCTACAGCACAAACGGCTCCAAATTTAGAACCGTCTGTACTAGAAGCGTCCCGCTTAGTCGTAGGCATGAGTTAAGAAGGAAGCCGTCCCATATGTATCGCATACTCAGACTAGATCAGCTGGCAACTCCCCTTGCTGGACAACACGAGGTTACGAGATCGAAACCCGCTGGAAGCATATTGTGCGATTTAATTCAAGCGGTTGGATGGGACTGCGCGGACGGCGGGATGAGACGCGGCTGAAGGATTGGGCACATGGCGTGAGGGGTTATGTTTTTGAACCGTCTGTATTAGCACAGACGGTCCTAGTTTGAAACCGTCTATACAAACCTGATTTGTACAGACTGTTTCGTACAGACGGTTTGGAAAACCGTCCCGCACGGGAGTTTCGAACCGTCTGTACAAATGATTTCTCTAGTAGTGATACAATGTTTCAATGATCTATTAAAACTCAAGTATGTAGTATATTTGCCTCTATTTTTGTTCGAAATATGAAATTTTGTATGTTTATATAACTTTGTGTATACAGTATACTACACCCATGAATATTTGTGGACTTTTTAGTCAATGTATCGTGACTTTTAGCAAATGGGGATGCCGGTTTCCCTGTGCAGTGTGCATCAAACAATTTTCTGTATCGGTGGATATGCCATGTCTTTCAAGTAATCTTTGACCTTTCAAGTAATCTCCGACCAGGTCTCACTGATCTCTTTCAAAGAAAGCAAGAGAGATTACAGCCATGGAAAGGGAAGCCGTGTGTGTGCAGGGTCAGTAACTCAGCACGACTCACATCGTCTTGTAAGCTTAGAAATCTCCAATCAAATTCAATAAATATCGATCTTTTCTGGCTAGTACAGATCGCTGTTGCGATATTTCCTTCCGTGCACGCTAGTTCGTCTTTTTCCTTGGCTCTTCTGAGCTTTGATCTATTCTTGCCCAGTTAGCACGTGCATATGACCTCGACCCAAATCGATTCAGGCATGTATTTAGAGCTGGAGCAGGCTAAGAGAGTACAGGTACTACTACCCGCCACATGGACATGCGTACGTGGTTTTGCCCTACCATCGAGGGATTGATTAGAACGTGCGATTTTTCTCTCCTGTTTCTGCGGAGACTGAATTGTCTTCTTTGAAGTTTCTGCAAAATCTCTATCAAACGGGGTCTTGCAATGAAGGGATGTCGATTCACAATTTATTTAGTGTTATGTATTATAGAACCTTATCAATGACAAAACTGAGTTGTGCATTACATCTTAGTTGGGGTGTTAAACGTCTCATTGGATTACATCTGGACCAGCAGCTCATCTGGCAGATGCAGCACACTTCTATCTAGACTGGAGTTCTAAATAATTTTTTTGAACTCTTGGAGTTGTACTCTTCTTTTTTGCTTTGGGATCTTGATAAGAGTGTAATTCCAAATAGACAAGATAAGGTGACGCTTTCTTGTACTGTACTTCATGAAATTAACTAAGGTTGGTGGATTCCTGTTAAAAGAAAAAAGAAACTAAGGTTGGTGGATCTTGACTGTGTGACTGGGTACTAGTCATGCGCTCATATGCCAGAGAACAGTCTTGCACTGAAAAGATCAGATAGTAACAGACAGGGCATACACGTTGTGTGTGGGTGCTTGACACGATAGTAAAGAGAGAACTAAAGAAACAATCAGTACAGCCAAAGCCGAAAAGGATGTGTCGCAATGGCCTCTCGGCAGTGGTCATCTCAGAAATAATTAAGCACAGCCTTTTCTCACAGGAATAAAGCCGTGTTAACTATGGACGAACACGTCACGCGCCCTGGCCAGGATTGAATTGTTGAGGCGTCGTCACGTCGTAGTACGCCCTTCGGCTCCAAGCCGATCGATCCACGGAACCAAGAAAAGTATATTCTTAACCCTAAGCCTTTGTAATTGAGCATCACACGATCATGATACCAAGGTTGCATAGGTTGTTGCCACGAGAATCAGACCAGCTATGTTAGCTGCTTAATTCAACATTTTATCTACGTGCAACTTGTAGAAAAGGAGTTGATGAAAACGATCCGTAAGGTCAAAAACTTTGCCTAACTTGTGGCGAACAACAGGATCATCGATCCATTTTCTTCCACATTTTCATAAACTTAGGGGTGCATATTCTCGGAATGAGGTGCATACGGACACAATTAGCCGTGAAATATCCGTATTCTGCTAAAAATCCACGTCTGGATAACTTGCAGGAATCTCATAAACTAAAATGCCATGTTCAACATTGTTCTCTCCCAGTCATTTCTCTTCTGCACTTTCTCTCACCGCCCTTCTCGCGTCTTGTTGGAGAGCCCGGTGCTGGGGTCATCGTCTCTGAGAGTTCTAGGACGAGCTCCTGAGCATCTGGAGTATCACCATCATCCGGCCGTCTGAGGACCTTCGTTGTCGGCGCATGAGTTCCCTTGCACTACATGGCGCCGGAGGTTTTCTTCTTGAGCTGCTGCTGGTGGTGGATCGTTGGCTCGATTTCACGTACTAGCAACTGTCGCCACTGGATGAACGCCTTCCAGATTGGATGCCTGGCGATAGTCGGAGATCAAGGCGAGTGACACAGCTACTTCAGCTGAGCTACACTCCTGCCGAGGCCCAATACCTCCTCCGTCCTGGGAGGCCCACTTCTTGGTCCTGACCTAGGCGGGTGTACAGTGGTCTTGTCGGAGAGGATTCTATCGCCCACATCTTATTTTCCTCTCGTCAGTGGAGGAGCGCCTCCAAAATCTGCTGCCTCGACGAGCAAGTTGTCTTCGACGGTCCTTTTGCGGGCACTTGCAGAGACAATGTGGCGAGGTCTCGATCTCATCTTCTTCCGGGATGCTGCCGACGCAAGTCATCAACACCTTTGGCAGCAAGCGGCAATTGGTTGCGGTGGTCCTGCTCGGCGGTCTTCGGCGGAGGCCTCTCCATCGACGATGACCTTCCCACTCGACGTGTGCTAGACGACGTGTCCATCCCCTGCGTGGGCTTCAGATACGTGCGCTTGAGGGCGTTGTTATAATTTAGCCCTCCCAGGTGGGGCTTATGTACTCCACTTCTCAACCTTTTAATGCAAGCAGGGCCCTTAGTGTTTCTTAAAATAGAAGGTCATGTACTCTTGTCAAAGGCCTATGCACAAACAAGCCAGCAGCAGCACGGCTGGCTTTTTGGCCGGTGGAGGCCGCGTCGGCTTACCGCGCTTGTAGGCCAAGTGAGGCAAAGCAAAGCAAGCAAAAGCAGCGGAGAAAGATGGCCAAACGAAACAAGAGAGAGTATAGCTGATGTGGGCGCCAGCGACATGTCGAGCGAATTGCTACCTCTGGTTACACTTGCACGTACACAAGCTCGTGGTGACACGGCCTAGGGGCTGATCTTTCTTTTTGTCCTCGATGGCTATAGTAACCATCAACTTATCATACTCAGCTGGTAAGCTATTTTTGCTATTCTAAACTAGCTGTTGGTGGCTATTATTGGGTATGCATTCACCGTCCCTTGGCCCTTGGCTACCCGGGTTGGGTTATTCACTACGTGCGATGCGTGCACCGGGATCGAGAGGGACGCATCACAGCACGTCGTGCATGGAAAGCATCGGCGAAAAGGCGCGAGTTTCTCGTGCGTTTGTCGTCGCGTCAAGAGAGGCCATGCACCTTAGCTTGGGATCGAGTAGATGAATACGCGTCCCCCAGGCCCGGATATGTACCTCCCCCTAGCCACGTACGATCGTTAATTATCTCTTCATTTTTTTTAGATTCCAAACCTTTCTAACGATGTTTTGCTAGCTGAAAGGCCGGCTAAGATTTGATTTTGACTTTGCCACGACAGTGATGGAAACAACTGTTCCCCGTAAAAAACTATTGGACACGTGTAGATTAGGCCGTCCAACAGTTGTTGGTTCGACAGGTAATGCACCTAGGTATTCTTGATGGAATGTTCGATGCGAATACCATCGAGTAGTTGAGGCACGACAATGTGTTATTTTTTTCTGTTCTTTTTTAAAATCGGCCGGCCACTTTGTGAGAAAACATTGGCTACGACATATATAGGCTCCGGATCCGATAATACCTAGGTGCATTCATCATTTTATTCTTTGACGATAATAACTTGGATGGCGAGTTTCAAAAAGAAAAAGGATTTGCTGAACTCTTGAGCCGGCCGTCGATCCCAGCGATGCGAGCCTGAAAGCAACACGAACGGTTTCCGTTGGTGTACGGCGACGCCATCGATCCCCGACGACAGAAACTCGCATGTACGTCGCCGCCGGCCAACCGAGCGAATCTTCTTACGGTGCATGTAGGGCTGAGGGAGGCAGCAACCTGGCGAGAGGACGCCGGGGAGGTCGTTCCGTGCTTATTGATGTTGTGCCTCGAGTACAAAAAGAGGATTATCCGTGAAAATTAATTGCTGATTATAGCTAGCGGTCCCTGCACGCTGGTACACAAATGCATCTTCCTCAATTAAACCAGGGGTGGGCGGGTGGCAGTTCACCCAGCTGGGAGATCCTCGTCAAGTGAGTAAAGGGATTTTCTTAGGGCGTCAGCATGAGCGTTTGGCTAGTAGAGACGCAATGCCCCACAGTTCAAAAAAAAATGGTTCACAAACATTATAATTTTAAAGATGTTGTTTCCGTCTGAAAATAGATAGTATTTTAAAATATGTGCTGTCAAGTTTCTCTAATATTATTAATACACCTAACTGGGAGATCCTTATCATGTGAGTGGAGGGATCTTTGTAGGGCATCGGTATGGGCGCGTGGCTAGGGGGGGGCGCAATGCCTCACGGTTTAAAAAAAACTGCCCGCGAGCATTTTAATTTTAAAGACGTTGTCTCCGTCTAAAAATAGATAATATTCTAAAATATGTGTTGTCAAGTTTCTCTAAGATTATTAATACATCCAGCTAGAAGATCCTCATCATGTGAGTGGAGGGATCTTTGTAGGACGTCGGCATGGGCGTGTGGCTAGCTAGGGCACAATGCCCCACGGTTCAACAAAAAAAACTGTTCACAAGCATTATAATTTAAAAGACGTCGTCTCCTTTAAATAATATTTAAAAAATATGTGATGTCAAGTTTCTCTAAGATTATTAATATATACTCCTTCTGATTCCTTGAAAGCTATCCTTTTAGACATCGACACGGCTTTCAAAATACAAGCTTGACCACTAATATCTAGTATTACAATATATTTATATAAACTAACAAAGCTATATTATGAAAGTACTTTTGAGATGAATTCATGCATAAAATTTTTCTAGTATCCAATCTAATTTTTTTGAAAGATATTAACGGTAATTTTTTGAAAGTTTGACTTACCCTTGTCAAACCGACAGCTTTTAGGGTGGGGCGGAGAAGCAAAGCCCTAGGCATTTCCACCATTTTGTTATCTTTGGACTCTCCTTGACCTCTTTTGTTCCTAAAAACGTTTGACGACAATCCTACTTAGGGAGCCATAGTTTTTACTAATATTTTTGGTGCTCCAATTTGGGTTGAGTTTAGCAGTAGCTCCGTTGACCAATATGATACAGAAGTTTTTTCTCGAATCCTTTTTCCAGACACTCGCTTGTTTATCTTGTGGTGGGCTGGCTTACTACACAGAATGAAGCAACCCTGTTTTCAGCCCACGTGGGTGGGGTACTCGACGCCACCTTCACCAACAGATCGGCGTGCGATGTTCAAGTAAGTGTTAAGAGTTTCTTTTAGATAATGAGGTAGAGAACTTTTCCCATTTTTACATCTAAAGATACGTATAACCAAACCTAAGCATAAAAGTAGATAATTTATTATCAAAATTGGGTTGATATTTAGGTAAAGACCGGTGTTTCCAAGTTCCATGAGCTCTTGTGACTTCATGGGACCATTTGTGTGTTTTCGGGCTAGTTGTTGTGATCTCATATGCCCTGTTTGGGTCAAAGGAATAGTGGAGAAAATGTAATTCGAAGGAATGTAATGGATGATTGATCAGTGTTATTCCTTTGTAAGTTCTACCCATTCATATACTTCTCGTGGAAAGCAACTAAAACAGGAGAGCTCGGGGAAACTTTTTTCCCTCAAAAGTTCCAATGCAACGTCTTTCCTCGTCCTCTCTTACACAACATGCAACTTTTAGAGTTTATTTGGTTTTTTCTACCGTTGATCTAAATGTTAGTATATTCCTATGTTTTAAGGTCTGTCTATTACTCAATCGATTAAGATTTCTTAAATATCAGTCGATAAGATTAGCCACCGACGACTACACAAAGAAAAAAAAGAAAAAAAAGGAAATTTAGACCTATAAAAAAAATTATTTGCTAATTTAGGTTTTAAAATGTGCAATAACCTAGTTACACATTTTAAAACCTAAATTACATTAAATATATTTATAACTTTAGACTTGGCAATGTGCAACTAGGTTAACAATAAAAATAAATTTTATATATACTTCGATATAAACAAAACTTTTCATGCACGAAGCTCAAAGCAGGGATTAAGCTAATCCTAGAACTAAATTCATTGACTGAACTTTTAAAAAAATTCTCAGTCAATTTAGCAATAGCAAGATCGTATGTTTTGTATTTTTCGGTTTGCATTCGTTCGTTTTCTATTCCTATGTTTGTTTTCATCGTTTCATACATTGGCAGATGCTACCACGACAACCAGAAACAGCCTTCCGTACGGACGCTAAAGCTGGCAAGTAATACGGTTTGATTAATCTAAGCTACACTGCATCCTCTTTCTGTTTTGCCTCCTTGGCCAAATTGACCCCGACTCGGATCCCTCTGCTTCTTTCTTTATAGCCTCTCGTCTCTAGCAGTCTAGCTAGATGACTAGATCGATCAAAGTTCCTACGACTTATTCTTTTTGAAGGCAAAGTTATTACGAGTGAGTAGAACAAAAGGAAAGGTGATGCTCAGTTGTACACAAAAGGAATGTGCTTGGGCTCCTCAGGAGGGAGGGGAAGCAAACAAGATGAGGGAAAAAAAAACCAAGAACAGGCCAGGCCAGGGTAGCAGGGGAACCATGGGGGCACACCAGTGGACAGACAGTTCACGCATGAAGAATCATGAATTGGTTTGGTTGGTCCATGGATGGATCATCGATGGATGGATGGAACAAGGGTGGACAAGTAAAGCGCAGCGAACACCAATGGTAACATCGCAGCAAACGGATATTAAATCAAGAAATACTCGGGGGAGTACGTACCAGTACGGTGATCCCGCGGAAGACGTCGAGGGAGACCAGCCGCTGCCGGGCGGCGGGCAGCGGAGACGGCGGCGGCGGTGGGGCCTTGGAGATGGTGGAGCTGGTGGAGCCTCCACCGCCGCGTGACGGGACGCCGAGCTCGAGATCGGGCGGGGCGGCGGCGTCGTCGCTCCTGACGAGCTCGTAGCTGCCCATGGCCACCGCGGTCCTCCTCTGCCGGCAGCACCACGCCGGCGACGCGCCGCCGGGCAATGCCCCTGCATTCCCATCCATCATCATCGCGGATACGTTACCAACAGACAACTTACGAGATGCAGAGGTCTCGGCGATTGAGAGAGAGGGAAAAACACTCTTCCTTCGTCGGCTTCCCTTGCCTTGCCTTCCCTTACCTTGGGCACTACTAGTTGGGCACCTGTCTTTCTTCCTTCCTTGATGCTCTCTCTTTCTTGTTTCGGACTCTGATGCGGTTTTCCAGACGTAACAAACTTCCGATCTCTCTCCTGGTCTCCTCCGAGTGTACAACTCCTGATCTTTCTCTCTCCTCTAGTCTCGTCAGCTTGTAGAACACCGAAACCTGTGACCTCTCGCTATCCGCTCAGTTTGTTGTGGGATGGGATTAATCAGGAATTTGGTTAGGCGTGGATGTGCTGCCGGTGCCAACGCCTTCCCTTCTCTTCCCTAATAACTTGCCAGTGGCGGAGCTGATGGATATATATACACTGGCCTACCTCCATCTCTCCCGGTCTCCTCCTTCGTTTTCTAATTTTTTTTATCTTCTTCTCGAGGTTTGTTTATGTATTATTATGGTGATACAGATCGGTCTTGCTCTTCCTTTCTCCCCATCTTTTGCTGTCTCTCGCCATCGTTGCTAATGTCAGCCTCAGCCTTTCCGTGATGCCTTTTTGATGCCTTCGGAATTTTGTGTTGGCTCGTCTCTGGGTTTACCGTGTTTACCTGTCTCCAATCCCCTGCCTTTCCGTGGAGCCGAATTGCTGGAGCTAAGAACTGGAACCACAGGTGGCATTGTTTGGAGTCAGACACTTGGAAGCTGGGACACCGCACAAGAAAGGAACGTGCTAACACGATGAAATGGATACTCGTCATCGGCATTACGCCCCGATAGGTGTGGTTCATGTGCATCGCGCTTGATAGTTGGATATTCTCCGTGCTCCATCCGGTCACGAAACAGGCGTCGTTTTCGACACGACGCGGCCTCGATATATTACAACATTGTGATATCTCCTAATGAAGATTGAGTGAGGCCTCGGGCTTGGCAAATTGCAGCGATGTGCCATCATCATCCGATAGGGGCATGGGCATGCTTGGGAGCCCGGTATTGGTGCTTAAACGGTGTATTTTATAGGGTCTGTCTACTGCACAATCAACTGAGATTTTTTTAATTCTCGGTTGATCTGTTCAGACCGTTGGATCTAAATTCAACGGTCATTGTCTCATCTTCCACCTTCTGACCTCCTGTCCTTGCCCCTCTCTCTCTCTCCGACGCTCCAGCGAGTTTCCAACGGTGCCACCACCACCTCCAACGCCCCTTCTAAGCCTCTGGCGACGCCGCCGCCGGACCAGGCCTCTCCTCTAAACCCGGTGGTCGGCGCAGCTTTAACTCTGGCAGTGGCGACACCCCCACCCCTAACCCCTAACCTCGCGGCGCCAGTGACTCTGCCTCGCCTCCACCCGGCGCCGTCACTCCGCGTCGTGGCCAGCTCCGGCTCGGCGAACCCTAATCTCGCGGCACCGGTGACTTCGCCTCGCCTCCGCACAGCGCCACTGGTCCGCGTCGTCACTGGGCTCCAGCTCAGCGACCCTAACCTCATGGGGCTTGCTCGTCTCTGCCTCACCCCTAGCTAGCGGCGCCACTCCGTGTCGTCACCGACTCCAGCTCGGTGCATCTCTGCCTCACCCCTAGCTAGCGGCGCCACTCCGTGTCGTCACCGACTCCAGCTCGGTGCATACTCGCCTTCGCCGTCGTCGCCGTCAACTCAGACGACTAAGAAATAACAATTTCTCGGTCGGCTGAAAAGTAGCAATTCCATATTTTATATATCTACAAAATAATTAGAGCCGGATTGTTAAAATATACTTGCATGTCCAGCTCTGGACCGGTCCAAAAACCAACGTTTCGCACTTTACGCCGGTAAAAGAAAATCTGGTGAGGAGCTCTTTATTTTTATCCGGTAATAAACATCGGGTTCTCCTCTTTCCCTGGCATCCCTGCCGCCCCGTTCTGGCTTCTCCGCCACCCCGTCTCAGCCATCCGTCCACTCACTCGTGGTCTCCGCTGGCAGAGCGCCGGTGCCGACGAGTAGCGGCATGACGTACCCGCTGCCGACGAGCCCCACCGCGCCGAACACTGCCTTGGGAATTAAGGCCTTCCTCAGCTCATACATCGTGGCCTCGTCCTCGAACGTTTCCCGCGACATGCGCGCCGCCGCGGCCGAGGGAACCATCACGTAGCTGCCAAGGCCGCGTGCGCAGCAGCACCACCACCAGGAGAGGCAGCGCAGTGCGAGGGCGTCGAGCGCGGCAGGGAGGAGCACCACGGTGACGGCGACGCGCAGCCACTGCTCGAGCGTATCCGAGCACGTCTCCAGCGGGAAGAGGTTGTCGGCCTTCTTTGCGAGTGCGGAGAGGAGGCCGGCGAGGAAGACAGCGAGCTCGGCTGTCTTGGCCTTGATGAGCTCCCACAGGTTGGAGAAAAGCGCCTGTCGCCGTCGAGGTCGAAACCGAGGCCAACCATTGCTCGCGCAAGGGTCTTGGCGCTCACTTGCTCTTCACGGTGTTTGTGATAATGTCTCTGAAGAAATGGAGGCTGGCTCATCAGCAAACACCATTTGAGGCGCTGTTTCTATCCAAACGCTATTTTACAGCGGAAAAGATATTTAGTCGTATTCAATGGTTTTATTAGTGCATAGTACTTCTTCCCTCCATAAATATAAGATGTGTATGAAATTTAAAGTTTAATTTTGATCAATAATTAAACTAATAACTTTTTAGTTATATAACACAAAAATGATATCACTATATTCATATTTAAATGTTTTTTAAATGATATCATTTTCGTGTTATATAATTTAATATTATTGATTTAATTTTTAGTTAAAATAAAATCTTAAATTTCGTATTGTCTTATATTTTTGGATGAAAGAAGTAATCTATGAGAATAAGTTCTATACAGATGAAAAACTTTACAAGTTCCCAAGCTAGGCCTTAATGGTTTTCTTTTCACCATTGCAATCAATGACCAAACCCATAAATGGGCCTTGTTAGCCACAACAGAAAAGGATAGCTACTTGTTTCGCAATACGTTGAACAGTTGAGTTAGGCCTGTTTGAGGACCATAAGATATTGGGCAAATCCTAAGGCTGTATTGGGCTATCCGAAGGCCGATTTATGGGCCAAGTCCCGTGCTTTCAGAAGGAGGTGAGAGCATCGTCATGGCAAGTTTTTTTAACGAGGGAAAATTAAATATATGAAGACGAAGGCGGATGCATATACACCCGGGTCAACAAACCTACTTCGAACTTTGATTTTTTCTTTAGACGTATATTATTGGATGACGTGTGAACCTATAATATTTCAATCAAGAATATATCCGCATATGGACAGTACAAAAGAAGTGTTTAAACTTATAGCTGAAGTGGCAACACACAGATGCAAATCGAGCCGCACTTGACTAGGCTCATACCCAATACCCACAACATACGGAAGAGTCGTTAGTTCAAATTTATTATTTCATTCGGTTTCCTAATAGGATATTGGCACGGTCTTCTAAACACAATTTCGATCACTCCTTTCTACAACAACATATTTGTAAAATCAAACAAAACTATATATTGTGAAAGTATTTCTGAGACAAATTCAAGCATATGGTTTTCAATTATCTAATTTAAATATTTTAGAAAACATTATTAGCCAAAGTTTTAAATTTTTTACTCCATCCAAAAGGCCAGCTTTTAGGGAACCAAAGGGCTAGAGTAGTACATAAAATCAGCCGACACCCTGCTCTTACCAGCATTATAGCAAAAGCACAGGCTGGTATAAGGGAGTCGAATGACCAAAGTTCGGTTGATTCCACTTATTGTTGCCTTCTTCAATCGATAGGCAAGGAATTCCCTCCTTTCTCTTCACGTATGTGTGTTGCCTGCCCCATGCAAAATGGACGAGCGGGAAGAAGCAAGCTGAAGAAATGGGCGAGATACCCACAACTAGCCACAAATATATCCCACCAACAAAACTAGCCCCAGAAAATAGTCATTCAATTGTATTCTCAAAAGTTTCATTTATACCACCCGCCCACATAGCTATGAACAATCCGCGAAGCCAAGATACCAAGGGAAAGCATTATCAGAAATTGGCTAGCCGATAAAAACCTGTCCGTAATTTAAGAAAAACCATCAGGAATAATATCCCAATCGCTAACCGTGAGGAATAATTGCTAACCATAGTTTGACAAAGAGATTAAGTGACAGTTGGCCGACATGAATACTATTCTTGATAGTATATCTCGACGGGTTTTCATCTGGTTCTAGTAATGTGGAGTTGGCATGAGCGTGTCTCAGTCTAATTTTTCCGTGGCTATAAATCGATAGGAATATACACTTATTCTATGTGGGTTGTCTACCTACCCGTAAGGGAATGAACATTCTTGTCGGTTTTAGAATATATCCGACAAGAAAATTAGACATATTCTAGACATCGTTATGTTGACCGATAGGAAAATTTAATGACTATTGCTTTCGGACCCGACAAGAAAATTTGAAGGCTAACATGGTTAGTCGATTCTTTAGTAGAGGAGATTACGTTACAAATGTCAGAGTTTCCAAACTATATCGAAGAATCAGGGCACCCATGATGGACTGTCAACAAGCCCAAAAGAACAAATGGCCTCTACAACCATAGCCAGCTTGGGACCACAGACTATACACAAATTCTTGGTGGATGATTTGCGTATAGACTTATGGAGAAGCACACAAGGAGCAAAACTGAGTTTTGATACATGTTGCGTTGGGAGCACAAACATCTTCACTAACTAGCAAAGCAATGGTTGGTTTTTGGTCCAAGTATGCTAATGTTGATATTTTAAAATTTTAAAATATCACATGCTTAATTTCTCTTGCATGTTCAATCAGTTTCTCCAGAGATTTGAGGATTAATCTGCGGCTACATTCATTGAGATTTTACGTTTTGACACGCTATGTGTAATTGGCACGTGCGTTTTAGAGCTGCATGTCAGTAAGAATGCGGTGAAAATCCCTGAAATGACAAGAAGGCAAGCCCCAAAATTTTCCTATTTAGACCGTACGCAGAAGGGAAGTCAATAGATTCAACAGACCTACTCCCTCTAGTGTCAAAAAATCTGACTTTTTAGACATTGACACGGTCTTCAAAATACAACTTTAATCACTAATTTCTATTGTAATATATGTATAGAACCCAACAAATTATGATATTCTGAAAATACTTTTCGAGATGAATCTATGCATATGATTTTCAAGTGCCTAATCTAAATATTTAAAACGATATCAGTAGTCAAAGTTTTAAAAGTTTGACTGAAACTATGTCCAAAATGTCACTTTTTTGACACTAGAGGGAGTATATAGGATATCTGACAACAAGTATTTGGATATATATATATATATACATGTATATATACATATGTATATACATATATATATATATACATATGTATATACATACATATATATTTGTGCTTTTTAGAAAAAGAATATCTTTGAGAAAAGTATAGTCAACTAGCCGAAGTGAGCAGCAACGTATCGAGCGATATAGAAATCAGTTTGGTTGAGCCTCAAAGAACAAAACGGGAGGAAAAAGTTTGTTGTCACTCGAGAGTGACAACAAGCCGTGTAGGGAAAAGCTGCCTTCGTATTTCGCCCTCCCCCGCACGTCACTGCATGTGCTAGCATAGCATAGCTTATTCCTCCTGCCTTCTAGTAGTTGCTTTCGTGTGCAACTGCATTTGCCATCGCGATCTGGTCGTCGATTGACAATGAAACTATAACTCGCCGATCGTATTAGTTCTGCATTGCACTGAACTGCTAATGGGGGCGCCAAACTACTCTAATCATTGTTAAATTATTAGATTTGATTTAAGACCAAAAGTTTTGGTCAAAAATGGCAAGTGCATGCCTGTATATATGTAAATGAGAGGATTTAGTATTGCGCGAAAATGAAGATAGGCCAGCGCATGTGTTTCTCCGTACGGGAGTGTTTGGGCGCAATTGGTTGCAGCTTGTACTTAGTGGTACATGTTGGGATGGTCCAAGATAAAATGTCATCCATATCAGAGATGAGCCCAGGTTGGATCATGGGCGCACAGATGTACATATAAATATTTTGGTAAAACTTCTGTAATTATTTAGCTATGTTACTGATAAACAGGTCAATAAAATATTTACCCCCTTGTTACTGACAAAATTCCTTCAGCATAGGTGGTGAGATTCACGCGTAGATAGTGATCAGGAGGTCGACTCACGCTTATTATTATTTACATACTCGGGAACTTGTCTGGGCAAATCACTTGTTACAACTTTCGATCGAGATCATCGCAACACACAGGGTTCATCGTCGCTCCTTTAACTTTTTAGATCAATTGGAACTTGTCCAGCAAATCACTTGTTACAAGACCATCCCAACAACAAGGTGTCTTAGATTTTGCATTTTGACGAGCCTCGTTTTGAGTCATGGATCATCGCACCAAAGAAGCACTAAATTAGTGATTATTTCCCCCTTAGCAATTGCCGGAGTCGAGAGAGTATTTTCTTTAATGAATTATGTGAACAATAAACAAATAGGTAGAATAGGGGATCAATACTTGAATGGTCTAAATTGGTGATTATTTCCCCCTAGCAACTCGTAGCGTTGAGAGAGTATTTTCTTCAACGAATCATGTGAAGAATAAATGAATAAATAGAATATGGATCAATACTTGAATGGTGTTTCGTTACATTCTTTGAGCAAGAACTTCTTCAACAAATTAAGGATAATTACATTATCTCTCGCTCTTAAGGCATTAAGGATTGTTGCATTAAATTGTAAATTTTGTTGGTTATTTGTATTTCTTTTTCTAAATTATTTTACATGTTGTCTCCAGTGCAGACAACTTTGGTTTCTACTCCTTTGGATCTTTATATTTTACACTGAACAATACTTTTGCAACTCTGAACACCTTTCCGGGAGTACTAAGCCCGCCACTAATCCATATGTTTGGTTGGCTAAATGGAACCATTCAGGATGCATGAACGATGGGATACAAATGTGAGGACTATTTCGTTCAAATTGAACCATCCCATTCACCAAAAAGTTACTGAATCACATCGTAAAGGAAACATTTTATTCCATTCAACCTTTATTCCATTAACCAAAGGAAAAGGTCTATTTTCTTTCCTAAATTATTGGCTTGGCTCACTTTGGCTCCTAAGCTATTTTTGGCTCATTAACTCACTAAGCTATTTGAATTAAGAGCACTTTATCCCCAGTCGGTTTTTGGAAGGATAAAATTGCACTTAGAAGTTTCGAAGAAATTTGAAATAAAATTCATACATGTAGGTTGTGAGGTGAAGTATATACTTATAAGTTTTGGTTAAAAATTATAACAATTTGTGACATGTGTTAAAAAATTATAGAGTATCAAATTTTCATAAGTTGCTTATAACCAAAATTTGTATGTACATATTTCACCCCACAATCCACATGTCTGATTTTTTCAAAACACCTAGACACGATTTTGTTTTTCTAGGAACCGGGCAAGGGTTGACATGCTCCCAATTCAAATAGTTTAAAGGGTTAAGTGAGCCTAAAAATAATTTAAAGAAAAAAGTGAGTCAATGCAATAGTTTTAAGACATAACAGTGAACTTTTTCCTTAAACAAACACATGAAAGAGGGAACCCAACCATTTATCTCGTCCCCTCTGACTAAGTACGGATGCCAAAGAAGGAAAGGAAAATATATCTATGGTAGGTAATTAACAAGACATACACCTGGTGTTTGCTTGTGTGCCCATCTTGATCGGTCCATTACTGGTGGTTCAGAAGTGGTTTAGGGTATACTTGGGACCCATGATAGATCATTAAGTCAATATGTACCCTAGCGGATAGCTCTAGTTTTTTTTTCCCGAAATAAGGCTAGCCCCAGTTTGTTCTGCTGATCTCTACGGATGACATACTACCGGAGGAGTGACCGTTGCAACTCGTAAGCACACGCAGGATGTATGCTTAAAACAAGCTCTGATGCAATGTAAAACGCTGTCACTAGTCACAGAGTGTTTACTAATTGCCAAAAGGCCGTAACCCCATGCTGTTAGGGCCGGTGCTTGCCTTGGTCATTTTGTTTCCACTCTGGAGAGGAGTCCCTTTCGCCACACGCAACGGAAACGTGGATGTTTGACACGCATGTACCGGGATGAAGAAGCTTCCGGTCCGCATGCACACACGCAGCCAACACACACGAGTTCGATACCCGTCGCGGTCGCCCACGTTGCGGACGGGGGGCCATGACACATGGGTGGTGTGAATAATCAGTCCCGAGTAATGCTACAGCTACGGACAAAAGCTACAAAAATCTTACATACTGCTTACGTGGAAGCCTACGTGGATGGTCAGCTTGAATCATCCATATCAACTCCGCCACTCCTCCCATTTCAAAAAAAACCCTCATTGTCCAAACCCAGTCTCTGTATCTCACGTGTCGTCATCTCTCTCAGTTCCTAGACAAGGCGACAATGTGACACGAGGGTGCACAGCGACTCATCAGAGAGTGGGAAGTCCCTCTGCACGTGACCACTGATTCACCCTGTCCGTTGCAATCCGCACCCCAAATCCCTAAATCAAAGCGACCACGGCATCAGCGGCCAGGACGTCTATCCCGATGATAAGTTTCGCAGTGCGTATTACCCTTCCAAGGTGTGTCATCTCTGTGTGGCTGCAACGAATGTGACCTCCAATTAGTTAACGAGAAGAATCCTATTGCTAGAACCAATACAGCTGGAACCATGCCGCTGCTCCGCCTTCAAAACACTCTTAAACCTATGCCATGAAATCTATTGGCACAAGCATATCCTTTATCCAAATCGAATTCTTGTTTCTCCACGCGCCTTCTTTCCTATATAATTGCCTTCCACTTAGAAGAATAAATAAGCTTGGTGGATTCCTCGCTTGTTCTTCTAGCTATCAGCTGTTGCAAATGTTGGAGCTCCTAATGCAAGCACAACAAATACGTCATCATTAGCACTTGGCATCATGATGGCGTCATTGGTAGACTCCCAGAGATCCTCTGCACCTACGGATTGGAGCTGCCCCTGCAGTGAAGCGCACCTAGGACTTAGGGCCATCAAGCCACAGCAAGCGGCAAGGCATAGGGATGGCGCTATGACTTAAGCTTTGGGGTGCAGACGGTGACGTGCAGAATAAATAGGTGGTCGCGCACGTCAGGCTTTTGCAGGATCACTATCTCCAGTGAGTCGGCTCACACCCCTCGTTGCCGTCGGCTGTTGCCATCGATGGAGATGAGGTGCTGTCATTGCCTCATCTAAGATCTGGAAGAGATGATGAGACATGAAACACGGGGTGGGGGCTGGGACAGTGATGTATTTTTCACAAAATAGGAGAGGTAGGCCTGGTGCAGGTGATTCAAGCGGGCCAACCACGCCGGCTTCCACGTCGACTGTACGTAAGATTTTTGTAGCCTTTTTCTGTAGGAGTAGCATTTTCGATCAGCCCCCAACACCCCCAGCGGCGCGAGCGTGACGGCTGTTAACGTTGCACTTGCACCAGAGAGCAGACAGCGAGCGCATCAGGTGACCACCGGGGCCCGTGTGCGGCCAGCCGGTCGTATCGCAGGCAGGCAGCCACCCATGCGGGGGTCGGACCGCGCGCGGCACGGCACGCCAGCTCGGAAACGGCCGAAACAGCGGCCGAAGCCCCCGCGCGGCACTCACCGATGGATCCACCACCCGCGAGGCCGCCGGTTACAGTCGGACGGACCGCGACGCCTTTTGACCGGCGGGGCCGCGGCTGGGGGTGGTGGCGTGCGGAGGAGGCGCGGTAGAATCGGGAGCCCGCGTCGACGCAGGTGAAACCAAAACCATCGCGCGCGCACAGTTCCTAATTGCTCTTTCCAACTCGGGCTGCTCGCCTCTTTCCTTGCGTGCTTCCTTCCCCTTCCGCCGCGAACGATACTCTTATACCCACGTCTTCCTCCTCCTCCTCGCTGCAGCATTCATCCATCCATTCGCTGATTCCTCCAAGTAGATAGATACTCCACCCACGGCACGGCACACGCGACGCGACACGATACGCGGTGATTGGATTACGTAGCCTAACACACGCTTTTTTAATAAGCGGTTCATTTCGTTGGGGATTTGGTGGCTGTCCGTCGTATTACGGGGACTTTAGTCGGAACGCCAGATTAAGCGGGCCAAACATCGTGCCCGTTGCTTTGCCGTGATCGACGATGGAGGTCTGCTGCTGTTCCACCTCGTCGTCCGTCCTCGCTGGGGATCGCGTCGGCAGGAGGTCCGCCGCTCCGGTGGTGCCGAGGTACTGGGGCGCCGCGGGGCCCGGGAGGGCGGTTGTGCTGGCGCACCCGCTACGCCCGGCCGCCGCGAGGCCCGCACAGGCACCCGCGCGGCGGGTGCGGCGCGGGGGAGGGGTGATCAGGGCGGTGTTCGAGCGGTTCACGGAGCGGGCCGTCAAGGCGGTGGTGCTATCACAGCGCGAGGCGCGGGGGCTAGGGGAGGGCGCCGTGGCGCCGCGCCACATGCTGTTGGGTCTCGTCGCGGAGGACCGGTCTGCCGGGGGGTTCCTCTCGTCGGGGATCAGCATCGAACGTGCGCGCGAGGAGTGCCGCGGCATCGGCGCCCAGGACGCTGTCGCATCGCCGCCGCCGCCGCCGTCCGGCTCGGGGCTGGAGACGGACATCCCCATCTCTGGGAGCTGCAAGCGGGTATTCGAGGTGGCCGTGGAGTTCTCCAGGAATATGGGCTGCAGCTTCATCTCCCCGGAGCACCTCGCCATCTCGCTCTTCACTCTCGACGATCCCACCACCAACAATCTCCTCAGGAGGTAAGTAGCTGTTGATATTATCCTGTTCGATTCTGCCTAGGAGCTTTCGTATTCATTTCTCATCTCAATTGCTCATTCAATCCGTTGTGAGGCCATTAATTGATCATATAGTCACCTATATGGCCAATCGGTTTATCATATACTGAGATGATCTTGTTAATGCTTGTTCTCATGTAAGCACAAGAGTACAAGACAATAACTAAAATTGCCTGTCTTAGTGCAGAAGGAAAGTGTAACATTTGCCATCTAGTTGTACTATATGATCAAGATGTTAGCTCCTCCAGAAAAGGTCATAGCTAATTTATCACCCATAAGTGTACTAATACTACCCTCTCAGAAAGTTAACTTGGTCCAAACAAGGTCCCATGGAAGTAACCAATTATACTGATGGCCTGGGTAATATCATATTATCATGTTGGGATGTTTGAAAGATATAGTCTTGTCCTTTTCACCATTTGTGCCAATTGCCATCACCAATGACAACTCATTTCTTGTAGCTTGGGAGCGGATCCGAGTCAGCTAGCATCAATTGCGCTCATCCGACTCCAAGGGGAGCTTGCAAAAGATGGCCGAGATCCCGTAGGAGCATCTTCTTTTAAAGTGCCCGAGAAATCTCCTGCTGGAACTGGAAGATCTGCCTTCACCAAATCCTTGAGTAAAAAGAAAGGTCAGGAGTTAGCTGTTGCATTAAAGCTTATGCTCATGTTCTTTGATAATATAGGTCATGGGACTTCAATACAAACTTGTTGTGTTCCCCATTTCAGATAAGGGTGCGCTGGATCAATTCTGTCTAGATTTGACCACACAAGCTAGTGGAGGGTTTATTGACCCTATTATTGGTCGCGAGGAGGAGATTGAAAGAGTAGTTCAGATAATATGCCGACGGACTAAGAACAATCCTATTCTTTTGGGTGAGGCAGGAGTTGGTAAAACTGCAATTGCTGAAGGGCTGGCTCTTCGTATTGCAAACGGAGATGTCCCCATTTACCTTGTGGTAAGCTTGAATTGTCAGTGAGGGTACAGAGTCATGCATTTGTAAAATTCAGCTTGCACATCAATAGTGTTCTCACACTTAAAACTGTTATGCAGGCAAAGCGTATAATGTCACTGGACGTTGGTCTACTTATTGCTGGTGCAAAAGAGAGGGGTGAATTGGAGTCCAGGGTCACTAGTTTAATTCGTGAAGTCCGTGAAGCAGGTCAGTTTGTAATGCAATCTGAAATGTTATCAGATATAAATAGTATGCACCTGGTCATAAATATTCATGATTGCCTTATTTTGATGTAGGTGATGTTATTCTTTTCATTGATGAGGTTCACAATCTTATTGGGTCTGGAACTGTTGGAAAGGGTAAGGGTGCTGGCCTTGACATTAGCAACTTGCTGAAGCCCCCGCTTGCCAGAGGTGAATTGCAGGTGTGAGATTCATCCTACATCTTACGTTGTGCTGTCATATAGAAAAGATTATCTACTTCTACCACATATCACATCTTATGGGCAATATTTGTTTGTATTTGTAGTGCATTGCAGCTACAACTCTAGATGAACATCGGATGCATTTTGAGAAGGATAAGGCTTTGGCTCGCCGGTTCCAGCCAGTATTAGTAGATGAGCCTAGTCAGGTATTGAAGATATTCTCTTTATGAAAGTTTGGTACTGGTTTTCCTTTTTTAAAAACGTTTGTTATGAGTACATTTCTTTCTTAACCATCCTTAAAACTTATTGCAGGAAGATGCTGTGAAAATATTACTTGGTCTTCGTGAGAACTATGAAACTTATCATAAATGCAAATTCACTTTAGAAGCCCTCAACGCAGCAGTTTATTTGTCAGCAAGATATATCCCTGACAGACAGCTTCCTGATAAAGCTATTGATCTGATTGACGAAGCTGGCAGTAGGGCTCGAATTGAATCATTTAACAGGAAGAAGGGCAGTCTTCTATTCTCTTAAAGTCAGCAGATGAATACTGGCAAGAGATAAAAGCTTTTCAGGCCATGCATGAAGTGGTAATGAGAGATCTTGCACTCCTTATATGGTGAAAATAAATTCGCCCATCTGATGATATCTAATATTTTAGTGTCCTTCATTCCTCAGGTGTTATCTAACAAGATGAAATATTCTCCAAATGAGAATGATCAAGAGAACGATGGTGCTAACATTGAAGCACCGTATCAGAAGAAGGCTGGGAGAACATCTACCTCATCACTCTCGGTTGAGGAGTAAGTTTTCTCATGTCAACATGCCACAGGGTAATTCCGTTCCCTACATATCTGCTCATCATGGAACTTGTTGCAAAAATGCAGACCAGTTGTAGTTGGATCAGAGGAAATTGCAAGAGTTGCCTCATTATGGTCGGGTATACCAGTCCAGCAGCTGACCGCTGATGACAGAAAGATTTTAGTAGGACTAGATGATGAGCTCAGAAAGCGTGTCATTGGTCAAGATGATGCCGTTGTGGCGATATCGCGAGCATTGAAGAGATCACGTGTTGGCCTCAGTGACCCTGACAGACCCATTGCGACGCTGCTTTTCTGTGGTCCAACAGGAGTTGGTAAAACCGAGCTTACCAAAGCTCTAGCAGCAAACTATTTTGGATCAGTAAGTCACCCAATCATGTTCTCATCACCCTGTTGTTATTTCACCAACACTTTGATATGTTTTATAGAATGTGGCTTGACAAGATTTCATCATTTTTTAATAGGAATCTGCTATGCTTAGATTAGACATGAGCGAATATATGGAGAGGCACACAGTGAGCAAGCTGATAGGCTCTCCTCCAGGGTACATCGGATATGGTGAAACTGGTACTTTGACAGAAGCAGTCAGGAGAAAACCATTTACTGTGGTACTGCTTGATGAAATAGAGAAAGCTCACCCTGATATTTTCAACATTCTTCTCCAAATTTTTGAAGATGGACATCTGGCAGACTCACAGGTACTGGAATCCTAGATCCACTTTTGTTACATGTCCATAAATAAAGTTCAAACAGTAGAGTTCTTTTAGAGGTTAAACAGTAGAATTATTGGGCCAAGTTTTATGGACTCCTGTCCCTGGAAATTTTATGCTAAAAATTGGTGAGCCCTAGCACTTATGTCTTTCTTTACAGGGCCCTTTCAAACTCTTAAAATTAGCTATCACGACAACTTACAAGTCAAGATGCTAAAGAACACTTGTTGCATAGTTTCAGGATGGAATTTACTCCTCCCGATGAAATTAGATGCCGACAGCATACAAATCCAAATGCAAACTTAGACTTATTCTTCCATGATTTTAGGATGGGACTTAGGTAGTTCCTAGGCCTCTCTGTGTGCTGAAACTTTTTATTTACATTAGAGTTTTTTGTGGGCTACAGGGTCGTAGAGTTTCATTCAAGAATACACTGATTGTCATGACATCAAATGTTGGTTCTACGTCAATTTCGGATGGAAGACGAAGCATAGGTTTCTCGACGGAAGATGATACTGAATCAAGCTCATATATCGCAATGAAATCCCTAGTAATGGAAGAGCTGAAGGCGTTCTTCCGTCCAGAATTGCTCAATAGAATCGATGAGACTGTTGTGTTCCGTCCTCTGGAGAAGATTCAGGTCTGTTTCTCACTTACACTTGTGCTTTTACTGATATTAGGTTAACTTGTAAACGTAGATGCCACATGTCGGTTTACTACAAAGAAATGCAACTACCCAGACACTTACAGGATACAACTAGATTAAAATAATTGTTGATGCATATGCCGATGTACCTATTGTCCTGAACTTCAGACCACATGAGACACTGATGACCTCCTTGACATATTTGCAGATGCTAGCTATTCTTGATATCATCCTGCAGGAACTTAAGGGTAGGCTCTTAGCCCTCGGGATAGGCTTAGAGGTGTCCGATGCAATGAAGGGTCTGATTTGCCAAGAAGGATATGACAAGAGCTACGGTGCGCGACCGCTGAGGAGAGCCGTCACCCACCTGATCGAGGATCTCATCAGCGAAGCAATTCTTTTTGGCGAGTACAAGCCTGGTGACACGATAGTGATGGACACCGATGATGAGGGGAAACCTTGCTTGAGCCGTCTGAACGAGCAGATCGTCCAATTGTCTGACCCAACACGGACATTCTGAAGCTCTTATGTAGTATAGAGGTCTAATTTTTCACAGATCGTCCAATTGCCTGACCCAACATGGACATTCTGAAGCTCTTATGTAGCATAGAGATCTAATTTTTCATTCTTTCAAGCAACGAGATTAGTAATTCTTTTATAGGTAGACACGGAGTATTTCATGATGTACATAACAACCAGGGAATTAGTCCCGGCGTATAGTGTAGCTCCAAAAAGAAATTATGCAATTGTATATTGACCTTCAGTTGAGCAAGTATACTAATATGAAACTGTTCAGCTGCCATGAGTTTCTGTGTGCACGGGATAGATATTTTAGACTAAGCTAGTTGAGTGGATTTCGTTTTGTCTCTATCCTATTTACATATTTTTGCCAGTGTTGCGATGTACTATGGAAAAGGCCAGGAGAAACTAGTTACCTTTCTTTAGTGATTGTGCCATGCGAATATGCGATGCACAAGCCCTTCGCCTCACCGCCTACAAGTTGGTATATCTACAACTGGTTTCCCAAGGAAGTTTCGGTTTACAGCGATTGACTGCACTCTGCAGCAATATGTCAACTGCTAAGGATTAAGACCAGCCTGGTAGAAGCAGGTACTGACGAGACAGATTCTTGTCAAGCGTAGGTGGCACCTCACCTCCAGGGTAGTACTGCTAATCTTTTTTGGCGAAAAACTACTACCAACTATTTTACAAATTTCTACAATAACACGTTTGATTACTCAGATTTGAATCATAGAACAGATTGATTCAGTTGGAACTTCAATACAACCATGCAACTAATTTTTTTGAAAATTCAAGAAGGAAATGAAAATGATTACCGTTTAATAATAACTACAAAAACAAAACTAAATTCTTGCTTCCGATGAAATAGCAGTACCTAGAAAACTTATCATCAAAACAGAGACAGACATGACTTCGGATAATACAATCTATGGAACCCAAAGTTAACCACCAGCAGACAGGTGCGAGTATTCACTGTGCTTTTGCCAACCCAGGGTCCCTAGAAAATAGATACAAACGAGACCAAATGAATTATAAAGAAAATTAAAAAATTGAAACCGGAAAGTTCTTGTGGAATGATTCCAAACCTTTTAATTTGATCAAGTATGAGAAGCCTGGGGCCAGGAGGAATCTTCACATCTCTCAGAGCACTGAAGCAACATTAAGTAAAGTATCAATACATTATAGGTGTATTAGTAAAAGGGTGTAGAGTATAAACTGAATCTAGAAACACTTACCTGTCAGTAAGGAGGGGCAAGGTCTGATCAGTGAGGAGACCCTTCTTGAAATTCTTCTCATATTTCTGGAGGCCTAGGTTTTGCAACATGCTCCTTGTACTGGAATAATACGTATCGTCACTCTGTGGCTTTGAGAACTTCTGCCCAATCTACATACAATAGACCAACAAGAAGAATTATTACAAAATAAGAATACCAGGTCGACAATCATACGAGCTAATTGTATGTTGGTGACAAGATAACCAAATCGCAATTTCACCAAAACCAAAATGTACTACTATAAAAAGGTATGTTGTAACTTGAGCAGAAAATTCTGCAGGCAAAGAAGATTCAGTAGAAGAAAGGTTCCTTCAACTTGACCATACTGGTTTCATCACAATATGAGTATTAAAATTCACTAATAAATTGTTCTCGAGAATTCCATCCAAAATTAGCAAAATTCCATCCAGCTGCCATGAAACAGCAAAGTTGCTCTTTCATGCCCAAGATTTCTTCTCATTTGTTTTCTGGAGACCAGTAAGGCACATGTGGCCATGTTTTAGAGATATTTCACAATGAAATTTATAACAAAGAAGAAGAAATGGAAGTGCCAAAGTAACCTTGTCACCAGAATACTCTAGGTGTCCAACACTTCCATGCAAGCCATAGACTTTAGCCAACAAAATAAGATTAGTATGCATTCTAAGAGCCATTTCATAATAGCACAAGCAGTAGCTAGGTTAAACCAGAAAGCATGGAAGTTAATGGGGAAAAAGAACTCTAGTAGTTGGTTTTTGTCCGTCAAATTTATAGAAGCAGCTTTCATCTCCACATGCAAGATAAAACATTATTCGCTCACATGATAATATTCCCATCCAAACCTCAAATAATCATAAGCAGGCAATACAACAGCAACTTGACCCATCATCAGATATGAAAACTTAGTGATAAGATGGAATGATCAGCAAAATGACTCCAAATTGTAATAACCAACAAACACATCTAGGTCATTACCATGAAAAAGGCACCTTGAAATATCGCAAAAGCAACACCAGATGTGATGGCACTTGCGACTGGATTAGGAGTTCCCATTCCACTCACTAGGGAGAACAGAGCACCTGAACCAAAAGCAGCTGCCATGCTATACAAATACAAACAGGACATTTGTCATTCATAATGTAACAAGTATCTATTTATTAACCAAAATGAGTTAGCTCCCATCCAGAAATCTGAAGCTGTGCAATAAGGATCATTTTTAGTGGCTATTACCGAAAGGAACATTTTTGCCAAGATTAAGATGTATATATCAAACACCAAATTGATGATAAAGTTATTACTTTGAAATGTAGTGCCAACCAGAATGAAATTCCCAAGCCTAACCTGCCCTGGATGTCCTCTCCTCCACGTATCCTTCTCATAACACATGATATGCCGGCGTTTGCACCAGTCATAACTGCAAAATTCCGGGCTTGCACCAAGGGTCCACCAGCTAAAGCCTGCAAGTCAAGCAGCTTGATTAAATTGACGTGTAAAAGATACTATTGGGATTTGGGATATATCTATATGGTCAATGTTGACACGGTATCAAATTGAAAATGCTAGCCTTAAATTAGGTTGATTATTATTTATGGCTCACAAGTGAACATTGCAATAAATGTACTTTTACTCTATTCTATTCGGCACTAGTGGTCAAACACACATGTCATAGATGTCCATACGATATAACTAATTACTAGATTATTCTTCATGTTATAGTTCTGTCCATTCTTGCATCATCGCTGACTATGTTGCTCCTCTCAACTGTACCTAATTCTATCCCAGACCAATCATTATGTTTACAACGATTTGTATCTAGCAAAACTGCAAAAGTGCACTGTGAGAGTAACACCCAACCTCCACAATGTCATAAGCTAGCAAGAGACTCAGCTCCATACAAATTTATATTATTTGATAATTGTGTTAATGCTGGTATTATAGTCAAACCAGTAGATGAAATCACGAAACTGGAATTGTACGTTTTGCAAACAAGAAGCTATACAAACATTTATACTACTCCCTCCGTTGAAAACAAGAAGACGCTATACAAATAAATAGACCACTCAGACATTGGAAGTGACTAAACTACCGCTAATTATTAGGGTTTAGAGGGAACCACACAAAGTTTTTGCAATTTTGAGATGACACATAATCCAATCGTTCATAGACACTAGTTATCACGAATAATTCATCAAGCCCAACAAAAATATGAGCAGACGATGCTTATAGTGTTGGCAACCTGGGCCTGCTTGAAGGAGGCCATGGCTTGCGGGTTGGCGTTGGGCGGAGGAGGCGGCATGGGAAACGGCGATCCCCCATCGGCGGTGAGCGAGCCCATGAGTCCCCCGAGAGCCCCGCCCTGCACCGCCCCCACTGCCGTGGTCACCGCCGCCTCGATTCCGATGGGCTGCTTCGCCATCCACGAGCGGAACCCCGCCTCCAGCGCCTTCACGCGCCCGCTCCACTCCTCAAAGGGGTTGCCGCCGCGCGCCTGCGCCGCTGCGGACGACGAGGAGGAGGCCATCGCAACCAAATCGCTCCGCTTCTCCTCGCGTCACGGCGTCTTCGGAAACGGCCACTCTTTTATCTCCTCGGACTCTTCGCTAACCCGTAGGCACTCCGCAGACTAACTTCTTGCAGGCTCCTCTCGCGGGCTGCGGCCCATTACTTGCGTGCAGACCCGAACGATTCAGGCTGAATTCCGTGGGAATTGACTAGGGTTTTGTGAGAATTTGGTAGATACTCGAAGAAGATATCGCCGCTACTGCTACTTCACTCTTAAGGCTCCAAGGCCCTGCATGGCCCGGCTTTGGCTCTACATTTTCAACGTTCTGGCTGTGGTTTCTACTGAAACCAGCCCTTGAAGAGAAGTTTGAGCCCAAACGGGGATGTTTGGTCCAAATTATAGCTCTAATCTACAAATTTTGACTATTTTATTCCTATGATCTACTCTATTTTCATCCTGTTTTTGCCCTCTACATCGAGTCCCTTCCTAAACCGAGCAACAATGACACCTGCACAGGAACGAGTGATAGGGGCGCCTCAAGCACAACGACGACAATGCCTTGGGCAGAGCAATGGCGGCATCTCATGCGGAGAGACGATAGCACCCCGTCGCCCCCAGGTTGAGTGTCTCGGTGAGGTTTGATGAGGTGGTTGAGAGAACCAGTGAGGTCCCGGTGATCCCTGGTGAGGTCACCGCAAGGTACGACGAGGTCGTAGTGATCTCTGCCGAGAGCACGGCAAATTCCGCCGAGGTCCAAGCGAGTCGTGGCGGTAAGGCCATAGGGGCAGCGGAGGGATTGGGCTCGATGGAGCGGGCGAAGCCACATTTTTCTAGCTTCTTTGTTGTAGTATAAAACAGCCCTGGCTCACGCTTGGCTTTGGCTCTTCAATTTAGGGAAGCCGAAACATTTGGCCAAGCACCACTGGCTTCTGTTGAGAAGCCCAGAGCTTGAGTCGGGCCAAACATGCCCTAAGAACTAGTTTTGGCAATTTTTCTTCTTACCCCTTCCTCAAGAATAGTTTGGCTTATATAATCGGTACGAACTAGTCAGCCCGGGCATAAAAACCGAGAAACCGAAACCAAAACCGAAAAAATCGAATTTACCTTAATTTTGGTTAACCGAAATAATTTCGGTGTACATTTTCAAAAAACCAAATTATATTCGGTTAATTCGGTTTTGGTCCAGGGTTAACCGAATTAACCGAATAAAACAACTCGGGCTGAGCCCATAGGGCCATAGGTTGATATTTTCCTTGTAGGCCGAATTTTCGTGGCCTGCCCGGTCTCTCCTCGGCCCAAAGCTCGGCCCAAAGACCATCCGGTTAGGGTTAAGGGGCAGGGGCTCCCCTATTCCCCGACTCCCCGTGCCCGATCCCTTGCTCCCCTTCCTCACCCGCTCCACCGCTCGGCTCCCGCTCCTCCCTCTCGTGCGCCGCCGCTGTCCTACTCAGCTCCGACGGCCCTCCTCCGTCCAATCACTGCCGCCTACGGCCTCCCCTTGGCTTCGTCTTCCTTCCCCCAACTTCTCTCCCCCGATTACCTCCTCCTCTAGCTAGCTCGGCTCCTCCCGAGCATGCACTGCTGCCGCTGCTGCCCCAAGCCCCCAACTCGCCGCCTCCTCCTCGGTCCGGTGTGGCACCACCACACCACCCGTGCCTCCGCTCCTCCCCCTCGCTCCCCACTGTCCCATGCCTCCCCAGTGCACTGCCGCTTGCGGCAGCCACCGCCGCTGGCCGGCGTCACCACCTCACGGTCCGGCGCGCCGCCTCCTGCCTGCGAGCCATCCCTGCCTCGCACGCGTGTGTGGCCGCGAGCCACCGTCCCTGTGGTCTCTGCCGCGATCCCCGTAGCCCCCGCGAGCCGCCGCCCCTGTGGTCCTCGTCCCCCCGATTTGCAGCTTTATATATTTCGGTTTAAACCGAAAATTGAAAACCGAACTTCCGGTTAACCGAATTTTCGGTTTACAAACTTGCATATCATATTTCGGTTTTTGTTTTTGGAAAACCAAAATCTTCAAAAACTGAAAAACCGAAACCGAATTTTTGGTTAAAACCGAATGCCCACCCTGACGAACTAGAGATTTACATCAGTGAGTAAACAGGTAAACATCAAAATGGTAACGACGACACTAAATAATGATACTTCTTGTTGTCGTGTGATCTCGCTTACCTTCGACGCCATCTTCTCATCTCCACCATTTAACTGAAGCTAGAACTTCATCTATGTCTGTGTCTTCAACTTGTACGCTCTAAAGTACTGACAACTAGACCCATTAAAAGGCTTTGTGAAAACGAGCACCTGTGTGGCACTTGTCGATGATTGGTAAACCGCCGATCTTACGGTAGTCGTGAGAGAGATACTTGTTATTGGGTAGGGACCCCTAGGACACATGGCCAAGAGATCTGACGACAAGGAAACGCCCTTTTTATACAGGTTTGAGCCTCTCTCAGAATAACAACCCTACGTCATGTTCGTATATATTGATCAAATAGTGTCTTACAAAGGATGTGTATGTTAGTGGCTATCCTAGACCTAATCAGAGGCTACTTCGATTAGTTCCGCGGGGCTCGACTCCTTCGAGACGGCGGATCTTCTCGTGGGAATCGCTGGGGCTTCTGGATGGCTTCAGGCTTCTTGGGACTTATCTATCTTCTTAGATTAGAAAGACCTGTTCTCCCCTATAGGATTGCTGATTCTTTTATAGGGGGGCTCCCCGAGTCGTGCCGGACACGGATTTATGCCCGAGTAGGACTCTGGCTTCTTTAAACGTCAGGATCGACTTCCTAGTCTAAGGGGTGTCCTTTCTCCTTACGGGGGGTTACCTTATCTCCCAGAAATCCTTACCGGATACGTATTCTTATTCCGATAATCCAGGCAAATCATATATGGATACTTCCTCGTATACGGGATACTATACTGTACATCGTCACATGCCCTAAGAACTAGTTTTGGCGATTTTCTTCTTACCCCTTCCTCAAGAATAGTTTGGCTTATATATCAGTATGAACTAGAGATTTACATCAGTGAGTAAACAGGTGAACATCAAAATGGTAACGACGACACTAAATAATGATACTTCTTGTTGTCGTGCGATCTCGCTTACCTTCGACACCATCTTCTCATCTCCACCATTTAACTGAAGCTAGAACTTCATCTATGTCTGTGTCTTCAGCTTGTACGCTCTAAAGTACTGACAACTAGACCCATTAAAAAGCTTTGTGAAAACAAGCACCTGTGTGGCATAAGGTGACAACATGATTTATGGGTTTGAGTATTTATGAGTATCCAACCATCTATAACAAGGTATGTGTTGTCCTTTTCGCTCATGAATAAAACCCATGCATAATCTGATTAGTCATGGATTGGGTATAGATATGAACTTATTTCCATAGGTTATTCATATGTTATTCGATTAATATTAGTAATTTATTTGTCTCTTTGAAGTTACTAAGTGTCAATTACTTTTGTTTCTTAAAAGCTACTGATATACCAAATTTTCATACATATTATGTTGAAATAATATATCAATTTAATTTGTGAAAAAATTAGAACATAGACAGGTATATAAGTACGACCAAATACCCATGAATATTGACGAAGACGGGCGGCGACCGTCCTGATGGATTGGGCATGGATTTGATAAATGATCGACCCGAATCAACCCGGCACAACTGCCACCTTTAGGGCGGCATGATTCGGCGAGGTTTCCGTGTTCCATGGCATGGCGCGTGCTGCGGGCGGCGACGGGGAGGAGGAGGGGGTGGCGAGGAGCGCCGTTGTGTGCAGCGGAGCAGCGCACGACGCTGGTGAACACGAAGATGAAGGTGGCGAAGGACCGGGCACTCGACGGGGCGGTGGTGCGCGAGCGTCACCTCCGCGCCGCCCACCACCTGCTCGACCTCATGTCCTCCAGGCCTAGCTACTGCATCGCGTGCCCCGAGCTCCTCGCCGACAGGTCCGTCCACAAGCTGTTTGGCTCCGCCGACGCCGCGCTCGCATTCCTCCGCAAGTACCGCACGCTGTTCGTGCTCCCTCCTTTGGGGGCGGCGACGTGTCCCTCACGGACGCGGCGCTCGACCTCCGGTGCCGGGAGGTGGACTCGCTGGAAGCCTCCGAGCCCGACCTAGTCGACCGGTTCCGCCGCCTCCTCATGCTCACCCTACAGCGCTCGCTCCCGCTCCACACCGTCGACCTCCTCCGCTGGGACTTCGGCTTGCCCGCGACTACCGCGCCTCCATCCTCCGCCGCTACCCCGACTACTTCCCTCTCGCGCAGCCCGAGGGTGACGAGTGCATCTGGCTCCATCTCCTCTCCTGGGACGACCGTCTGGCTGTCTCCGAGCTTGAGAAGGGTGCGGCCGGCAGCGACACCACCTGCCTCCCCTCTCCGGTGAGCTTCGTGAGGCAGTTTGGCCTCCGAAGCAAATGCATGGCCTGGCTGAGGGAGTGGCAAGCGCTGCCGCACACCAATCCGTACGCCGACGCCACGGGCCTCGACCGCCGCACAGATGTGTCAGAGAAGCAAAATGTGGGGGTGTTCCATGAGCTACTGCACCTCACTGTGGCGAAGAGGACGGAGCGCCACAACGTGAGCAACATGAGGAAACTGCTCGGAATGCCACAAAAGTTCACTGAGGTATTTGAGCGTCACCTGTGGAATATCACGAGATTGGTTTTGGTTCTACGCATCAACTCGATGTGGGAGAAGATGACTATATATAATCAGCGCTGCGTCCACAGAATCATTGGATCGCTAGCGTAACATGATTAACAAGAATTAGTTAGTTCGGTAAATTAAAATCGTAATTTACATGGGAAGTATATACGAGTATATCCCTATCTTCTAACACTCCTCCTCAATCACAACTGCTCAAGTTGAGATTGTGACATGAACGCCGAAGCTGTGGCGTTCCGATTGGCTTCGTCAGTCCATCTGTGACTTGATCATCAGTAGACACAAACCGGATCTCAAGCGCTTTGCGAGCCACTCTTTCCCTCACGAAGTGGAAGTCAACCTCTATGTGCTTTGTCCTCGCATGAAAAACGGGTTAGCAGAAAGGTACGTTGCTCCGAGGTTGTCACACCAAAGTACCGGTGCTCTTCCTTGACAGATGCCGAGTTCTCCAAGGATGGACGGAAACCAGATGATTTCTGTCGTGGCATTCGCCAAGGCTTTATATTCTGCCTCGGTGCTCGACCTCGAGACAGTGGCTTGCTTCCGTGCGCTCCATGAGACGGGGTTAGCCCCGAAGAACACTACAAAGCCACTAGTCGACCATCGATCGTCTGTTGAACTAGCCCAGTCAGCATTCGAAAATGCACTTAAGAGCGTGGATGAGGACTTGGCAATCTTCAGTCCAGTCTTTGGTGTCCCTCTGAGGTAGCGCAAAATTCGTTTTGCTGCCATCCAATGCTAATCAGTAGGAGACTAAAGGTACTGGCAAACCTTATTGACGACAAACGAAATTTCTGGTCACGTGAGAGTTAGATACTGTAGGGCTCCCACGACACTCCGATATCGAGTAGCCTCAGCAGATGACAATATTATTCCTTCTGTCCAGGACAATTTTTCTGATGTAGACATTGGTGAAGAAGCTGGCTTGCAGTCCTTCATCCCCTCGTGTGTAAGCAGATCAGCAATATATTTTGCTTGACAAAGTATTGCTACTTGATCCGTCCGAGAGACTTCGATGCCCAAAAAATAGTGAAGATCCCCGAGATCCTTTAGCGCAAAGTTGTCTCGAAGGTCACATATCAGATCTTGCACCGATTGGGAGGATGAACTTGCCACGATGATATCATCCACGTAGATCAGCATGTAGGTAGTCACTCCCCCTTGCTGATATATAAATAGAGAGGTGTTGGCTTGCGATGGCCGAAACCCAAGCTCTTGAATTTTGGAGCTGAGGCGCGAGTACCACGCGTGAGGAGATTGTTTAAGACCATAAAGGGATTTATCCAACTTGCATACGAAGTGCGGGAGCTTGGAATCAACGTACCCCGGGGGTTGCCGCATGAAGACATCCTCCTCCAACATACTGTGAAGGAGGGCGTTTTGGACATCTAACTGTCGGAGACACCATCCTTTGGAGATTGCAATGGACAAGATAAGCCGGATAGTAGCATGCTTCACGACGGGGCTAAAAGTTTCCGCATAATCCACTCCATACCGCTGCTTAAATCCTTTTGCTACCGGCCTTGCTTTGTACCGATCAACAATACCATCGGCCCGATGTTTAAGCTTAAACACCCAGTTGCAGTCTATGAGGTTGCACCGTGACGGCTGAGGAACCAAGTGCCAAGTTTTGTTCTTGAGGAGAGCCTGGTATTCATCATCCATTGCCTGTCGCCAATTGTCGTCGGAAGCAGCCTCAAGATGATTTGCAGGTTCAGTAGTAGCCAAGGATGCATGACGTCTCCCTTGCCCGTATGGAACAGTACCGTCCGTAAAGATCTTTGGCCGCCAGGTATTATCACGTTTACGTGTGCACATCGGATGTGGCGCAGGGGCAGCAAGCACAGGTGGATCCGGAGGGGGATCACGGGCTGGCTGCCAGGTGAGCTACCGGAGGGTCTAGGTGTTGGGACCGAGCCGCGCACGGGAGACATCGCGCTATGTGGAGATGCCGGAGGCGATGCAGGGAGTGCCATCAGTCCAGGAGCCAGGCTAGCATCCAAGGCCTGTCCTGCTGCATGACTTGTGCATGTTGGAGCAGTGACATCAATCGGGATTGCTCGAGTTGAGTCCATGGCCTGCAAAGGAGAAGCAACAGGATCAAATTGCACTTGAGTAGGCAAAGCTGATATGGTATCACGCATATGGTTATCTTCCTCATTTTCTGCATGGTTAGGAGAGAGAGAGAGAGATGCAAAAGGAAACAACGTGGGTGATAGGAGTAGTTGGCCATATAGAGACTGTTGGAAATATGCCCTAGAGGCAATAATAAAGTTGTTATTATTCTATTTTCATGTTCATGATTAAGTTTATGTTCTATGCTCGAATTGCATTGGTTCTTGAATATGAGATTCAGAGGAAAATCTAATTGCATGTGTAGAATAATAAACACCATTCAGATCCCTAGTCAGGCCTCTAGACTAGCTCATGTATTGTTGATGGTCTTGTTTTCTTGATCATGGGCATTGTTAATGTAGCAAGGATGCCGGCAATAATGGGAACACATTGTTAGGGTAACAATGGTGTTGGATAGACCCTCTTATGAGATACTGCGAGATCACTTCGTCAATATGTTGTCAGTATCTTCTCATTATGTGTTAACGTTTACTTGCGTCCTTAGACAACGAGAATATCGTAGACCCGGATACCGGATGGTTGCTTTGGGGTCATCAAACATTACTCCGTAACTGGGTAATTATAAAGGTGACTTTCAGGTACACCAGAAAGTATATCGTGGTTCTAGATATCTCAAGACTAGGATTTGCCCATCCGGCGATGGAGAGATACACTCTGGGCCCACTCGATATTACGCTGTCCAGCATTGCCTGGCCAGGTATTGTGACTAAAAGGTTAGTCACGGGGATACCGGAATACGGAAACGAGAAAAGAGTACAAACCGGTAACGAGGATAACTAGGTATGGTGATCAAGGAGTTGATCACATGGATACCGTCAAAGTCTCGCCTCGAGTTGTGTAACGTATCATGAGGCAAAAGGATTGATGATGACATGGCACCCGGGTATCATCAAGGAGGACGAATCCGGCCCTCTGGCCACGGGATGGGCCGGGCCGACTACTCGGAGTCCGACTCCAACACGGGGGCGCCTCATCAACGTGGAGTACAAGACATGGACTAATACCTGTCCGGCATACCCGGAATCAGTTGTAACAAGTTAGGAAATCAATCTGTTAACCGATTTGGACTCTTGTAATCCTACCCCGGTCGCCTATATAAGGCCCGGTAGGGAGCCTCCGATCGGCAAGTATTCTCTAGGTCATAGACAACCTTCATTGTTTCCAAGTCTAAGCAACCTCGAGATCGAATCTCTAGGGCTTGTGGCACTCGGGATACAAGCTATACTAGCCACCAAACACAGGACGTAGGGTATTACCTCTCCGTGAGGGCCTGAACCTGTCTAAATCCTGTCTCCCGTGTGCACCCATCCTGATTTGCTGTGCTCACACCGCCCCATAGTTAGTATTGCCGGAATAATTTTCCGACAGTTGGCGCGCCAGGTAGGGGAGGTGCGCATAGATTTCGTCTACACGAATCGGGATGGGTTTCATCAACTGCGACGACGTCTTCGTCCCGGGAAGCATCATGAGATTCGCTCTCGTGAACGCTGTCCCGGACCCCGGCCAACTTTTCCAATTTGGAAAGTTGAACTTCATCACCGACAAGATCGGCCAGCTTCACCTCTGCTACTCGGTGACGTCTCGATCGACGGAGGTTCCATCAGCTTCTCAGCACGGGCTTGCCCCTGAGTCCATGCCTTTGCCCCTTTTCCCGAGGGAAGAGGCTACACCAAGTCCGGATCTGCTGTCCGCATTCGCTAGACAGGGATCTCGACTGGTGGGTGCTATTGACTCTCTCCTCCCCGTCCTCGAGTATGACTCGGATGATTACGAGAGCTCTGGCAGCCACCATCCATCCCGGGAAGTCTTCATGGCCAACGCCGACTCGCCAGACAACGGCGATGGCCGAGCGGTCCCCATCGTGGAACAAACGCTGGCCGAGCTTGAAGCCACCCGACTTCGACTCCTCGCCAAGGAGGAAGAGTTGGTCGAGCGACAGACTCGGCTCGCTCGCCAGCACGACGAACAACGGCGCAACGACGACATGAGGGCTCGTGGACGCCAAGTCCATAACGAGCTTCACATGCGCGAAAGGGACGGGGTCCCAATATTCCCGCTCCCGAGTCACAACGTCGTCGCGGCCACAATGGCGGCACGCGCCATTGAAATCCCCGAGGGCAACCTGGGACACGACGAACTTCGGCGACTCCGCGTTCTGCTGGAGGAAACCGCCCTCCAGCAGGCCGAAGCTTCAGAAGGTCGCACCGGCTCCTCAGCAGGTGCAAGGAGTCGGCGCTCTACCCCTCCAAGAAGTCCACCCACCATGGGTGGACGACGAGCAAGCCCCGACCAACATCAGCTGGCCGGAGCGGTTTCATGGACGACTCGGTCCTAATCGAGACGCCCGAGGCACCATAGTCGCCAGAAACCGCGCCCGTCAGGATGCGGACAAAAACGCTCGTCAAGCTGCATCGGTCCGCAGTTGACTCGGACCAAGAAACCCCGCAGACGCTGAAAGAAGCGCTCATCACGGTCCCAGGAGAGACGATCGTGGCAGCCACCGCGACGACAGCGGTGCCACCAGCCAGGGACGTTCTCCGACTTCCTCCGGCATGGGATATTCGGGTCTGAAAGCATTCGGCCCTCGCGTCCGCAGCGTCATCTTCCCGTCACGATTCCGAGTCACCGGCATCGACAAGTACACGGGTGAGACTCGGCCGGACATTTGGCTGGCCGACTATCACACGGCGTGCAGAACCAATGGTGGGAACGACTACGTCGCGATCCATTATTTGCCGCTGTTTCTGGCCGACTCAGCACGAGCCTGGCTCACTAGCTTACCTCCAGGTTGCATCCAAACATGGAGTGACCTTGAGACCCTCTTTGTGAACAACTTCCAGGGCACTTACAACCGGCCCGGGAACGCGTGGGATCTCCACAGTTGTACCCAAGAGGAGGATGAGACTCTCCGAGAGTACATCCAGCGCTTCTCCAAGAAGAAAAATTCCTTACCCGAGGTCCGAGAGGGTGATGTCATCACTGCCTTCTCCAAGGGGATCAGAAGCACCGACCTCATCCACAAGATAGCGCGCAAGAATCCCCAGACCGCGCGCGAGCTCTTTGACATAGCCAATAACTTTGCCACCGGCGAAGAGGCTGTCCATAGTGCTACTCGGGATGACAAGGGAAGAAGCAAGGGCAAGGTGCCCGAGTCACCCAGTCGGGACGCCCATCCCGAGTCGTCCAGGAAGAAGCACCGGAAGCGTAAAGGCGGAGATCTCGTTGCTGCAACTAAGCGCGCCCCGCCGCGCCGTCCTCAGCGCACCAACGCGACCTTCGAGGACATGATGGGTCAGCCGTGTCACTTTCATGGGCCCAAGTCCAATCACCTGACACGTGACTGCAATCTCTTGAAGAATCTGAACAAACCCTTCGTCCCTAACCGGGGCAAAAAAGAGCCCCCCCAAGACGAAGGCGATGAGTTCCCGAAAGAGACCGCCTGTCTGATGATCTTTGGTGGACCTAACGGCTACGAATCCAAGCGCCGCCAGAAGATCACAGATAGAGAGGTCAACGCAGTGGAACCGGCCGTGCCCAAGTACCTGCGATGGTCCGAGTCCGTAATTTCATTCGGGCGCTCGGATCACCCCGACTACATTCCCCAACTGGGACGATTCCCTTTGGTGGTAGACCCGATCGTTTGCGGCGTCCGCCTTACCAAGGTCCTCATGGACGGCGGGAGTGGTCTCAACATCCTCTACGTCAAAACCCTTGACGACATGAAGATCTCTCGCTCCGAGATCAAGCCGACTGGTGCCCCCTTCCACGGGGTGGTACCCGGCAAGATGGCGAGTCCACTCGGGCAGGTCAGCCTGCCCGTTACCTTTGGCACTCCCGACAACTTCCGGACCGAGACCCTCACCTTTGAGGTCGTCGACTTCCCAGGGTCATACCATGCCATCTTGGGACGCCCCTGCTACGCCAAATTCATGGCTGTCCCTAACTATGTCTATTTGAAGCTCAAGATGCCAGGCCTCCACGGGGTAATCACGGTGCAAAGCAGTTTTCAGCACGCTTACACGTGCAACCTGGAAAATTGCAACCTCGCCGCGGCCCAGATCACGGAGGCCGCGCTCTCCGACCTCAAGTCGACCGTGGTTGAGGAAGCGCCTCCGGCCAAGAAGGCTTCAACATCGACATCTTTCCAGCCGACACGGGACACCAAGTCGATCCAGCTCGACCCCGAAGACCCCTCGAAGACGACGCAGATCGGGACTGCGCTCAGCGATAAATAGGAAAGTGCGCTCGTCAGCTTCCTCCAGAACAACCGGGATATCTTCGCATGGACATCTTCCGGCATGCCCGGAGTTCCACGGGAGGCTGCCGAGCACTCTCTAAATGTTCGACCGGACGCTAAACCGGTCAAGCAGCGCTTGCGCCGATTCGCTGAGGATAGACGTCATGCTATAGGAGAAGAAATAGCCAAGCTTCTAGCAGCTAGCTTCATTAAAGAAGTGTATCATCCCGACTGGTTAGCGAACCCAGTTCTTGTTCGCAAAAAGAATGGAAAGTGGAGGATGTGTGTTGATTATACTAGCCTTAACAAGGCATGTCCCAAAGATCCTTTCACTCTTCCTCGCATCGACCAAGTGATTGATTCCACGGCCGGGTGCGAAATTTTGTGCTTTCTCGACGCTTACTCGGGCTATCACCAGATTAAGATGAAGGAGGATGACGAGATCAAGACATCTTTCATCACTCCATTTGGCGCTTTCTGCTACGTCTCCATGCCCTTCGGCCTCAAGAATGCAGGCGCTACGTACCAACAGTACATACAGCATTGCCTTCAGTCGCAGATCGGCCGGAACGTACAAGCCTACGTCGACGATGTGGTGATCAAATCCCAAAAAAGAGCAGACCTCCTGAGCGATTTGGGAGAGACCTTCTCTAACCTTAGAAGATTCAGCATGAAGGTCAACCCCGAAAAGTGTGTATTTGGGGTCCCTTCGGGCAAGCTGCTCGGTTTTATCGTTTCCGAACGAGGGATCGAGGTCAACCCGGAGAAGATCGATGCCATTGTCAAGATGGGCCCACCGAAGAACCTCAAAGACGTCCAAGGGCTAACCGGGTGTATGGCAGCTCTCAGCTGATTCATCTCCCGACTCGGCGAGAAAGCCATGCCCCTTTACAAGCTTATGAAGAAGTTAGAGACCTTCACCTGGACATCCGAGGCCCAGGACGCCCTTGACGGCTTGAAGAAGTTCTTAACTACCCCCCCCGTGCTGGTGTCCCCCCATGCCCAACGAGCCACTGCTCCTCTATGTTGCAGCAACTACTCAGGTAGTTAGCACGGTCTTGGTTGTGGAACGTCCCGAACCCGGCCATATCCAGAAGGTCCAGCGCCCGGTCTACTTCATCAGTGAAGTCCTCTCCGAGTCCAAGGCGCGGTACCTTCAGATCCAGAAAATCATCTATGCGGTGTTTGTAACGTCACGGAAGCTAGTCCACTACTTTCAGGGACATCCCATTCCGGTGGTCAGCTCCTTCCCGATCTCTGATGTCATCAACAACTGAGATGCCACAGGCAGGATTGCCAAGTGGGCCATGGAGCTCATGGCCTTCAGCATAGTTTATGCCCCCCGCACGGCCATCAAGTCCCAGGCTCTCGCCGACTTCATGGCCGAGTGGACAGAGGTTCAATTGCCATCTTCTGTCGTCGACCTTGAGCACTGGACACTCTACTTCGATGGCTCCCTGATGCTTCAGGACGCGGGGGCTGGTGTTGTGCTTATATCTCCCAAAGGCGAATGCTTCAAGTACGTGTTACATATCCACTTCCCGGCATCTAACAACGTTGCCGAGTACGAAGCCTTGCTCTACGGTCTTCGTCTTGCCGTTTCACTCGGGATTCGCTGCCTTCTGGCGCGCGGAGACTCGGAACTGGTCGTCCGGCAGGTCATGAAGGACTGGTCGTGTAGAGACCCCTCCATGGAAGCCTACTGCCAAGAAGTGCGCAAGCTCAAAGCTAAGTTCGACGGCCTCGAAATCACCCATGTCTTACGCCGAGACAACGAAGCTGCAGACGCACTCGCCAAACTGGGATCCAGTCGGGACGTTGTCCCAACTGGAGTTTTCCTCCAGGAGTTGCACGCCCCTTCTATCAAGGCAGACACAACACCCGAGACCGAAAAACAACAAGTCCCGGAGAGTGACGCCACTCAGCAGCCCTCATCAGAAATCCTGACCGTCGCTCCCGACTGGACAACGCCTTTCCTAGACCACCTCTTACGGGACATCCTCCCGCCGGACCAAACCGAGGCACGCCGCATTGCGCGACGCGCCAAGGCCTTCGTCATCGTCGATGGCGCACTCTACAAGAGAAGCACCTCCGAGATCCTCCAACGGTGCATACCCCCACGACCAAGGAAAGCAGCTACTGCGTGATATCCACTCGGGAGTATGTGGACACCATGCGGCTCCCGGGTCACTAGTCGGGAAGGCCTTCCGACTGGGTTTCTACTGGCCGACTGCCGTATCAGACGCGGAACACATCGTCCGTACCTGCGAGGGATGCTAGCACTTCGCACGGTAGACACACTTGCCGGCTCAGGCTCTCCAAACTATCCCGATCACCTGGCCCTTCGCGGTCTGGGGTCTGGACATAGTTGGTCCCCTCAAGAAGGCTCCCGGGGGCTACACACATCTTTTCGTCGCGGTCGACAAGTTCACTGTCGGAGTATTGTTCCGGCAATACTACTTATGGGGCGGCGTGAGCACAGCAAATCTGGATGGGTGCACACGGGAGACAAGATTTAGACAGGTTCAGGCCCTCATGGAGAGGTAATACCCTACGTCCTATGTTTGGTGGCTGGTATTGCTTGTATCCCGAGTGCCACAAGTCCTAGAGATTCGATCTCGAGGTTGCTTGGACTTGGAAATTGTCTATGACCTAGATGACTTGATTGCCTGCCTCTCGGAGGTCCCCTACCGGACCTTATATAGGCGACCGGGGTAGGGTTACAAGAGTCCGAGTCGGCTAACAGATTGGTTTCCTATTCGGTTACAAGAGTCCGATTCGGCTAACAGATTGGTTTCCTATTCGGATGTCCCGAAGGCGCCCCCGAGTGGCCTGGAGCCCAGCCAAGGCGGAGACCCCCCAGCGTCGGACACCCGGGCCTCGTCACCCCCGGCTGCGGCACTCCTTCTTCTCCCCGGCCACCGTCGCCTCAGCCCGCGGTCACGCCCCAGCCGTCCGCCGAGCAACCTGATGTGCAGCCCGCCTCGCCAGTCGCTCCTCAGGAGGAAACCTCCTCTGGAGCTTTGGTGCCGGTGGGGTCTGCGGGGGCCAGCCGGGACGCGGAGATGGCGGAGGGCGCGAGTCCCGAGGCTGCTGGGGCCACCCCGCAGGCGTGGGGGCGGGCCCGCTCCCTCGCCGATGCAGGAGTTCAGCGCGGCTCCACCTCCGAGGCCGTGCTCAGAGCTGGTGCGCCGACCTCTCCGAGTCCGGGAGACGGGCCCGGGGTCGCCGACTGCCACGGTCGACGACGTCGAGGAGGAGAAGGAGTGGCAGGCGGCCGCGGACGCCGCGGCTCAAATCGGAGAGATCCTCCCGGCCTTGCTGAAGGCCGCGAAGGAGGGCGCCAACCTGCTGAATGGCAGGCTGCGTCCTTTGATGGAGGTAAGCTGATTTTCCCCCTTGTAGGAGTATGTCCGTAGGGAGTAGCCCCCGGGCCTCTGCCCGACTAAGTTAGTCGGGCGGAGGGCCCTTTGCTTTTTCCTTTGTAGTCTTCACTCTGGGTGCACGAACAGTGCACCCAGAGGGTGTAGCCCCCGAGCCTGCGTTCGACTAGGATAGTCGGGCGGAGGGTGTAGTTGTCTTTTTGAGTCTGACTCTGGGTGCACGAACAGTGCACCCAGAGGGTGTAGCCCCCGAGCCTCCGCTGGGTCCTTGGGACCGAGTGGAGGGTTTCAACAATCTTCCCGGGTGACTTTATTGTATGTCCATTTCCTTTATGCAGAATCTGAACAAGCGGTCGCAGAACAAGACCGCCTTCCTCCAAGACCGGCTGCCGTCATCGAGCGCCTGGAGCTGCGGAAGTCCGAGTGGGACAAGCTGACCGCGAGTCGGCAGTCGGCGGAGGACGTGGCCCGCAAGCGTGGGGCGGAAATTACCGGCCTGCAGGCGGGCCTGTCGCAGGAGATGGCCAAGACCCGAGGTGAGTGAAACCCGAGTGATTTGCTGCCCCGCCTTGTCGCGTTTCGTCTTGCTGACGCTTGTCTCTTGCAGCTGCCGAAGAAGAAGTCGCGAGGCTGAGGGCGGAGCTCGAGGCGATGACGACCCGCGCCCGGGACCTGGACGCCGCCAAGGAGCAGGCGGGGAAGCTCGAGGAGGCGCTCCAGGCGGAAAGGGCCCGCGCGGAGCAGCTCGGGCGCGAGGCCGAGTCGGCGGCCAAGAAGGCCGCTGACTTGGAGGCGGCGCTCGTGGCGGAGAGAACCCGTGCCGAGCAGCTCGGGCGTGAGGCCGAGTCGGCGGCCAAGAAGGCCGCTGACTCGGAGGCGGCTGCCGAGGCCGCGAAGAAAGCTGCCGCAGCCGCGGAGTCCGGTGAGTGCCTTTTTTGACTGTGGTTTTGTCCCAGTCTATTGTTCACTTTGCTCATGCTTGTTTTTGCTGCAGAGTCGAAGGCGTGTCTCGAGAAGTCCCGGGGGATGATCGAGTCGCTGCTGAAGGCCGGGCAGGTGGCGTGTGGCGCCGTCTGGCCGGACGAGACGGCCCCGGACTCCGTCGCGGCAGTCGCCGAGCGGCTGGGCCAAGTGCCCGACCAAGTGGCGAACATCGAGGCGGACGGCGCGCGGACGGGGGCCAGCATAGTCCTGGCGGTGGCGCGGTCCCACTACCCGCTGCTGGATATGCAGGCAATCGGGGAGGGGTACGCCGCCGACTTCCCGGAAGAAGATATTCCGGGGATGATGCAGTCCGTAGAGTCCACCGTCGATTCGCTGATCAAGCGGTCGGGCCTGTAAAAAGTAGAAGTAGCTGTAAACTGCTCGGGCTAGCCGAGTAAAGCTTGTAAAGGGACTCGGGGAATGCCGAGTGAATTTTGTAAAGGACTCGGGGGATGCCGAGTGACTTATGTACTTGTCCGTTTTAACAAGTAATTTTTGTTCTGCTCGGGAAAAGACTTGTATTCCTGTGTACTTGAGTTTGTTCGTTTTTGCTCTTCGCCAACCCGTTGTAGCCTCCTTGGCGTAGGGATTAGCCGGTGGCGTGTGTCCCGTGTAGCGTAAGGGTGTGGCGTAAACCGGCGATTGGAGTCAAAGAGTTAACGTTGGACTTTATACACAGTACTTAAGTATTCCGCGAGGGCAAAGCCGTGTATGCGCCGAGTGCCTGCTACGAGCGGGCGTAGCAGGTCAGTCGGGAAGAAGAAAGACTTGCTTTTGGGTGGAGCGAAAAAGAAGGCTCTTTATTCATGTATTCATGTTCATAAAACACTTAAGCATAGAAGCGACGTAGCTGTTCGATGTTCCATGCGTTGGTGAAGATGTTGCCGTCGCCGTCCTTCAGTCGGTAAGCCCCCGGGCGTAGTACTTCGGCGACTATGTACGGACCCTCCCATGGCGGTGATAGCTTGTGCTGCTCCTTGCTTGATTGGACTCGGCGTAGAACCAGATCGCCGACGTTGAAGGAGCGGCCGCGTACATGTCTGCTGTGATATCGCCGTAGGCTCTGCTGGTACTTGGCTGAACGAAGGAGCGCCACCTCGCGGGCTTCCTCGAGCTGGTCGAGAGCGTCCTGTCTGGCCTCCTCTGACTCGGCCTCGCTGAAGGCACGGACGCGTGGGGGACCCGTACTCCAGGTCAGTCGGGAGGATGGCCTCGGCACCGAAGACCATGAAGAAGGGTGTGTAACCGGTTGACCGGTTGGGCGTGGTCCGAAGGCTCCAAAGTACTGAAGGTAACTCGGCTGCCCACTTGCCTGCGAATTTGTTCAGTCGCTGGAAAATCCGAGGCTTGAGGCCTTGCAGTATCAAACCGTTGGACCGCTCGACTTGCCCGTTGGTGCGTGGGTGTGCCACGGCGGCAAAGTCGAGGCTGATGTTGTAGTCGTCGCAGAAACTGGAGGAAAGCTCGGCCGGTGAACTGGGTGCCGTTGTCTGTGATAATGCTGTTGGGTACGCCGAACCGGAAGACAATGTCCCGGACAAACTCGACGGCCTTTTCAGCAGTTATCGTGGCGACCGGCTTGGCTTCGATCCACTTGGTGAACTTGTCGACCGCGACGAAGAGATGTGTGTAGCCCCCGGGAGCCTTCTTGAGAGGGCCGACCATGTCCAGACCCCAGACCGCGAAGGGCCAGGTGATCGGGATAGTCTGGAGAGCCTGAGCCGGCAAGTGTGTCTGCCGGGCGAAGTGTTGGCATCCCTCGCAAGTGCGGACAATGTGTTCCGCGTCGGATACGGCAGTCGGCCAGTAGAAACCCTGTCGGAAGGCTTTCCCGACTAGTGACCCGGGCGCCGCATGGTGTCCACATACTCCCGAGTGGATATCATGCAGTAGCTGCTTTCCCTGGTCGTGGGGTATGCACCGTTGGAGGATCCCGGAGGTGCTCCTCTTGTAGAGCTCGCCGTCGACGACGACGAAGGCCTTGGCGCGTCGCGCAATGCGGCGTGCCTCGGTTTGGTCCGGCGGGAGGATGTCCCGCAGGAGGTGGTCTAGGAAAGGTGCTGTCCAGTCGGGAGTGACGGTGAGGACTTCTGTTGAAGGCTGCTGAGCGGCGTCACTCTCCGGGACTTGCTGTTCTTCGGCCTCGGGTGTTGTGTCTGCCTTGATAGAAGGGACGTGCAACTCCTGGAGGAAAACTCCAGTCGGAACCACGTCCCGACTGGACCCCAGTTTGGCGAGTGCATCAGCAGTTTCGTTGTCTCGGCGTAAGACATGGGTGATTTCGAGGCCGTCGAACTTGGCTTCGAGCTTGCGAACTTCTTGGCAGTAGGCTTCCATGGAGGGATCTCGGCACGACCAGTCCTTCATGACCTGCCTGACGACCAGTTCCGAGTCTCCGCGCGCGAGGAGGCGGCGGATCCCGAGTGAAACCGCAAGACGAAGACCGTGGAGCAGAGCTTCGTACTCGGCAACGTTGTTGGATGCCGGGAAGTGGAGCTGCAACACGTACTTGAAGCGCTCGCCCTTGGGAGAGATGAGCACAACGCCAGCCCCCGCGCCCTGGAGCATCAGAGAGCCGTCGAAATAGAGTGTCCAGTGCTCGAGGTCGACGACGGAGGGCGGGGACTGGACTTCTGTCCACTCGGCCATGAAGTCGGCGAGAGCCTGGGACTTGATGGCCGTGCGGGGGGCGTAGACTATGCTGAAAGCCATTAGTTCCATCGCCCACTTGGCAATCCGACCCGTGGCATCGCGATTGTTGATGACATCGGCGATTGGGAAGGAGCTGACCACCGTGATGGGATGTCCCTGGAAGTAGTGGACTAACTTCCGTGACGTTATGAACACCGCATAGATGATCTTCTGTATCTGAGGGTACCGCGCCTTGGACTCGGAGAGGACTTCACTGATGAAGTAGACCGGGCGCTGGACCTTCTGAATGTGGCCGGGCTCGGAGCGTTCCACCACCAAGACCGTGCTGACTACCTGAGTAGTCGCTGCGACATAGAGAAGCAGTGGTTCATTGGGCATGGGAGACGCTAGCACCGGGGGGGTAGTTAAGAACTTCTTCAAGCCGTCAAGGGCGTCCTGGGCCTCGGAGGTCCAGGTGAAGGTCTCCGACTTCTTCATGAGCTTGTAAAGGGGCATGGCTTTCTCGCCGAGTCGGGAGATGAACCGGCTGAGAGCTGCCATGCACCCGGTCAGCCGCTGGACGTCTTTGAGGTTCTTCGGTGGGCCCATCTTGACGATGGCATCGATCTTCTCCGGGTTGACTTCGATTCCTCGTTCGGAAACGATAAAACCGAGTAGCTTGCCCGAAGGGACCCCGAATACACATTTTTCGGGGTTGAGCTTCATGCTGAATCTTCGAAGGTTGGAGAAGGTCTCTCCCAAGTCACTCAGGAGGTCTTCTCTCTTTTGGGACTTGATCACCACATCGTCGACCTCCCGCCACGGAGCCAGGCGCTCCGCGACTCCCGCCACGGAGTCAGGGGCCGGCTCCTCCAACCACATGGCGCCGCATGCCACCCGTCCCGCAGTCAGCAATGACTCGTCATCCCACGGGCCTTCTCAAGGCGCGCCTTAAAAGCTGCAAAGACAACACTCAAGCGGTGAGCAGTGAAGACTCGCGGACCCCGACTCGTTCTAAGCCCGGGTCGAAAACTTACCAGTCTCAGCCTCGGCGGCTCCCCTCTTCGCCGCTTCGGCAGCCGCCGCTGAGTCGGCGGCTCCCCTCTTCGCCTCTTCGGCAGCCGCCGCTGAGTCGGCGGCCTTGCACTCGAGCTGATCCGCACAGACCTTCTCCGCCGCGAGCATCTCCTCGAGCTTGCGGACCTGGTCCTTAGCGGCGTCCAGCTCCCGGGTGTGGGCCTGCACCGCCTCGAGGTCCGCCTTGAGCTTCACGGCCTCTTCCTCGACGGCTACAAAAAGCAACACATGAGCAAGATAGACGGCAGCAAAGGACGGCAAAACGCCACTCGGATCCCTCACCTTTGGTGCGGGTGATCTGCTGCGACAGGCCCGCCTGCAGAGCGGTGACTTCCGCCCCGCGCTTGCGGGCCATATCCTCTGCCGACTGCTGGCTCACAGCCATCTTGTCCCACTCGGCCTTCCGCAGGTCGAGTCGGTCAAGGACCGGGAGCCGGTCCTGCAGAAAAACCAGTCTTGTGTTGCGACCGCTGATTTAGACTCTGCAAAAAGAGACGACAACAGAATAAAGTCACCCGGGAAGATTGTCAAAACCCTCCACTCGGTCCCAAGGACCCAGCGGAGGCTCGGGGGCTACACCCTCTGGGTGCACTGTTTGTGCACCCTGAGTCAAACTCAAAAGTACAAATAAACCCTCCGCCCGACTATCCTAGTCGAACGCAGGCTCGGGGGCTACACCCTCTGGGTGCACTGTTCGTGCACCCAGAGTGACAACTACAAACAGCTAAGGGTCCTCCACCCGACTACCTTAGTCGGGCAGAGGCCCGGGGGCTACTCTCTACGGATACACCCTTCGAAAATACAGGGGACTCACCTGCATCAACGAGCACAACCTCCCGTTCAGCAGATTGGCTCCCTGCTTCATAGTCTTCAGCAAGGTCGGGAGCATCTCGCCAAGCTGAGCCGCGACCTCCGTCGCGTCGTTCCACTCCTCCTCCGCAAGGTTGTCGATCTCCCGGATCGTCATGCCCGGCCGCCACGGGTCCGACTCCCGGACCCGAAGCGGCCGGAGCACCAGCTCGGAGGACAGCTGGCAAGGAGCAACACCGCTGAACTCCTCCATCGGCGGGGGCGGGCCACGGTCGCTCCCACGGCCCCGTGGGGCGGCCCCAGCCAACCTGGGACTCGCCTCTCCGGTGGCCACCAAGTCCCGGCCGGTATCCCCAGGCGCTTCCTGAGTTGGCACTCCGGCGGGGGGCTCCTCGCCCCGAGGCTCGGCGGCCGAAGCAGGCTGCAAACTGGGCCGCTCGGGGGACGGCTGGAGAGACGTCGACAAGGTCACAGGCAAGGGCGACGCAGGCCGGGCGTCCGCCGCCGGGGGATCCCCGCCTTGGCTGGGTGCCGGGGCGCTCGGGGGAGCCTTCGGGATGTCCCCTGCCCTCCGCGGCCTGAGGAGTTTGAGCTCGTCAGCCTTTGAAAAACACAAACAGAAAGACAATTGCCGAGATACTTACTTGGCGGATCGGGGAACGGGAATGCGCCTCTTGGGTCCCGCAGCTCGCCCCCCGGGTGCAGCCGCAGTTGGGGCCGTCGAAGCCCCCGGTCCGCCCTGCGCCCCAAAAGTAGTGTCCGCATCTCTTTTCTCCCCCCGGCTGGGGAGAACGTCATCCCTGGCCACCCGAGGAGTGTCACTCGGGGTGGTAGCCGGCACCGGGTCGACACCTGCGGCAGAGCCGTTCGACTCCGCCGGAGTGGCTCCCGCGTCAGCCGGCGCCACAGGCTCGACGCCAGCGGCAGAGCCGTCTTGCTCCGTCGGAGTAGTCCCCGCGTCAGCTGGCACCACAGGGTCAGCACCAGCGGCGGAGTCGTCCCGCTCCGCCGGAGCGGTCCCCGCGACAGCTGGCGCCACCGGGTCAGCCTCACCAGCGGGGCCACCCGGTCCGGCCGGAGTAGTCCCCGTGGTAGCCGGAGCCGCCGAGTCGGGGCCGGCGGCAGAGCCGCCCTGCCCCGATGAAACGGAGCCCTCTGCAGCAGGCGTTGGACCGGCGGCAGAGCTGCCTTGTCCCCTCCGGGCAGGGCCCGCCGGTGCCCTCTGCCTTTTCACGCGGAGGGGAACGTCATCTTCATCCTCGTCCTCCTCCGGGGCCAGCGCGCTCGACGGAGGAGGGTGGGGGGCTGCGACCGCCGGAGCCTTCCCTTGGAAGGAACAGCGCCCCTCGAAGACCCGGCGCCCTTCGAAGACCCGGCGCCGGAAGAAGAAGCCCCGACTGCACCCTGCGGTGGCGCCCCGCCGCTCGGGACGTCAGCATATCGCGGCTGGTTCCATATCTCGTCCTCCGGGAGGGGAGTGTTGGAACAGAAGCCGAACAAGACCTGCCGAAACACAAAGGCAGGTCCCGAGTGAAACTCGGCGAAGAAATGAGGAAAGAACCAAAGAAGCAGGACTCAGTTACTTACGTCATTCGGCGGGTTCGCCTGGTAGAAGGGTGGCGGCCGCCCGGAGAAGTCCAGGCTCATCCCCTGGGCCAGGATCCTCTCGAGCCGGCTCTGGACCTCGCCCTCCGTAAGCTCCTCAGCGAACTCCCGGGTCACGTCGCCTTTGCCGGTGTACTCGAACATGGGGTGCGCCCGCAACTTGGCGGGTTGCACCCGCCACCGAATGAAGGTCGCGGCGACGATCGCCCCGGTGACCCCGGCTTTCATCGCCTCCTCGAGCTGCGCCATCAGGACGGAGACGCTGTCCTGCTCCCTGTCGAGCGGAAGGTCCGACCAGCTTGGCCTGACCTCTGGAGGCTGGCCCGAGAAGGCTGGCAGCGATGGCTCGGGGTTGGCGCAGTAGAACCAATAGGCGTGCCAGCCTTTGTTCGACGACTGCATCGGCGGGGCCGGGTAGCTCTTCGCCGCCCCGGACCTCAGCTGGAACCCGGCGCCGCCCACTACGGCTGGGTTGTCCCTGCTCGGCTGCGGCTTCACCATGAAGAGGTGCTTCCACAGGGCGAAGTGGGGCCGAATGCCGAGGTAGCACTCGCAGAGGGTGATGAAGCACGCGACGTGGAGCATGCTGTTGGGGTTGAGGTTGCGGAGCTCTAACCCGTAGTAGTAGAGCAGTCCCTGCAGGAATGGGTGGACTGGAACCGAGAATCCACGCTCAAAGAAGGGGCCGTGGACGACCAGCTCACCGGTGTTCGGAGTGGGGATGGTCTCTCCTGTGGCGGCGCGCCACTCGACCAACTCCCTTGGCGGCAGCAGCCCGAATCGCACGAGAATCTCCAGCCGGGATTCCGTCACCGACGATTTCATCCACAGGGCCATTGGACCGGCGGGTGAATCCCTTTCGCTTAGCAGCTTCCACACCAAGGCGTCCTCTTCGCTTCGGTCGGATCGGCTTCCCAATGCGGGGATTGCATCCGAGGTGGCTGAAGTGGAGGTTAGGGCTTTGGGCGGAGCGGCGCGTACGGGCAGATTTAGGGGAAGAGAAGGCGAAGAGTTCGGGCGCAGGAAGAAGAAGAAGGCGAATGGATGCGTCGGCCGAACCCGCGGTCTCTTTAGAATATAAAGGGGCGGGCCGAACGGTTCGGTTTCCCCACGTCTGCACGCGCCCGGATTCGCCGCGCCCCACGATGCGCCCCTTCAGATTCCCTCACGCGCGTTTCTGGCGGGCCACCTCGCGTCCTTTTCGCGCCCACGACCTGGCGGTGCCGCGATTCGTGCTGGCTAATGAAGGGAGATCTGACGGTTGGCCTTCCAGGCTTAATAACCCGATGGATTACACCTCTACTAAAACGGTGACCGAAGCGTATTTCCCACAAATCACTAGCCGGTTACCGGGTGACTCGGAACTGGGCGTTTCGGTTGTGAAGGGTATCAGAGGCTGGCCTCAAGCAGGAACGTAGTCGCCTGAGTGCACCCGAGTGAGGGACAGTAATGGCGTGCCTCCGTAGGCCACGAGTCGGATGCTGAGTAACTCGGAGCTGCCGGATTCTCAGCCCAGACCTGCTGAGCATTTAAGTCTCGGAGGCTCTGGTATCTGGGATCCCCAGATTCAGTGGCATGACCTGGCGTAAGGCTTCGTAACTCGGGAACCTATGCGCCACGGCTTGTTTCTCTGGTTCTGATGCGAATTTCGGAGGCATTCCTTCAGGGGACTCTAGCTGGCCTTGACCCACTCGGAAAGGCTGGGTGCTACTCGGGAATTCAGTCGGGATTCATGGCATGCCCCATGCTGGGTTATCAGCTGGTCCCTGTCCATAAGGATGGGCCGGGTGCCACTAGAGCTTACCCGTTAATAGCTCACCCGCCTTAATATTCCTGCCCTACGGGTGAATGTTACTTGGCTCTAATTGTCTTTCCTGCAGGCGTTCAATTAGTCCTTCGCAATCTCCCAGCAAGCCGAAGTCAGTCGGAAAGCTCGGCCAGAGGTGATGACCGGCAGCAGTGAGATCGTGAAGAACTCGGGGGCTACTGATGATGACATGGCACCCGGGTATCATCAAGGAGGACGAATCCAGCCCTCTGGCCACGGGATGGGCCGGGCCGACTACTCGGAGTCCGACTCCAACACGGGGGTGCCTCATCAACGTGGAGTACAAGACATGGACTAATACCTGTCCGGCATACCCGGAATCAGTTGTAACAAGTTAGGAAATCAATCTGTTAACCGATTCGGACTCTTGTAATCCTACCCCGGTCGCCTATATAAGGCCCGGTTGGGAGCCTTTGATCAGCAAGTATTCTCTAGGTCATAGACAACCTTCATTGTTTCCAAGTCCAAGCAACCTCGAGATCGAATCTCTAGGGCTTGTGGCACTCAGGATACAAGCTATACTAGCCACCAAACACAGGACGTAGGGTATTACCTCTCCGTGAGGGCCTGAACCTGTCTAAATCCTGTTTCCCGTGTGCACCCATCCTGATTTACTGTGCTCACGCTGCCCCATAGTTAGTATTGCCGAAATAATACTCCGACAAGGATGATATGCGTAATACGAGGTTCGCTCGATAAAGATCTTCGATGATATGTGGGAATCGTTATGGGTGTCCAGATCCCGCTGACGATTATTGACCGGAAGGTGTTTCGGACATGTCTACATATACTCGAACCTATAGGGTCACACGCTTAACGTTTTAGCGATATTTAGGAATGCTACGATTTATGGAGAACGAGAGAGAAGGGTTTCGAAAGTGTTTCGGATGATCTCGAAAGTGTTCCAGGAGGTCCCGGATGGTTCCGATGATATCCGAAATTGTTCCAGAAAGTTCTAGAAGGTTCCGGAAGTTCTAGAAGGTCCTAGAAGGTTCTGGTGGAGTTGGACTCCAACTCCAACAGGGTGTCCCTGCTGGAGTAGGACTCCAACTCCAACAGGGTGTCCCTGCAAAGGGTTTCCGACAAGTTCAAGGAGTTGACTACGACGAGACATTCTCTCCTGTAGCGATGCTTAAGTCTGTTCAGATTCTTCTAGCGATTGCTGCATATTTCGATTACGAGATATGGCAAATGGATGTCAAAACAGCGTTCCTGAATGGGAAGCTAACCGAGGACGTGTATATGATACAGCCCGAGGGTTTTGTCAATCCAAAGGATGCTGGAAAGGTATGCAAACTTCAGAGATCCATCTATGGACTGAAGCAAGCATCACGGAGTTGGAATCTTCGCTTGATGAAGTGGTCAAAGGGTTTGGCTTCATCAGAAACTGCGAAGAGGCTTGTGTTTATAAGAAAGTAAGTGGGAGCGTAATAGCATTTCTAATACTCTATGTGGATGACATATTGTTGATTGGGAATGATGTATCTTTCTTGACAATATTAAGACTTCGTTGAAAAATAGTTTTTCAATGAAAGACTTAGGCGAGGCAGCATACATATTAGGTATAAAGATCTATAGAGATAGATCAAAGCGCCTAATAGGGCTAAGCCAGAGTACATATATAGATAAAGTACTGAAGAGGTTCAGTATGGAAAACGCCAAGAAGGGGTTCTTGCCGATGTCGCATGGGAAAAGTTTGAGCAAGAATCAGTGTCCTCGACAACTGATGAGCAAGAACGCATGAGTAAGATTCCATACGCATCCGCGATTGGGTCAATCATGTACGCCATGATATGTACACGACCAGATGTGTCCTATGCTCTAAGTGTTACGAGCAGATACCAGAGTGATCCAGGTCATGATCATTGGACAGCAGTGAAGAATATCCTAAAGTACCTGAAGAGGACTAAGAATATGTTTCTCGTATACGGTGGTGACGAAGAGCTCGTTGTAAAGGGTTACACCGACGCCAGCTTTATCACAGATCCGGACGATTTTCGATCTCAATCAGGCTTGTGTATACACTGAACGGTGGCGCAGTGAGCTGGAAGAGTTCCAAGCAGGACACTGTGGCGGATTCTACAACGGAGGCTGAGTATATCGCCGCTTCGGAAGCGGCAAAGGAGGGCGTTTGGATTAAGAAGTTCGTCACCGAGCTTGGTGTGGTTCCGAGTGCACTGGATCCTATGGAGCTCTATTGTGACAATAGTGGCGCCATAGCTCAGGCCAAGGAGCCAAGGTCCCACCAGAAGTCCAACATATACAACGCCGATTCCACATCATTCGTGAATTGGTGGAGTGTGGAGACGTAAAGATATGCAAAATACACACGGACCTGAATGTGTCAGATCCGTTGACGAAGCCTCTACCACAAGCAAAGCATGAGCAACACCGGAATGCCATAGGTGTTAGGAGCTTAAGCATTGGCTAGATTATTGACTCTAGTACAAGTGGAGACTGTTGGAAATATGCCCTAGAGGCAATAATAAAGTTGTTATTATTCTATTTTCATGTTCATGATTAAGTTTATGTTCTACGCTAGAATTGCATTGGTTCTTGAATATGAGATTCAGAGAAAAACCTAATTGCATGTGTGGAATAATAAACACCATTCAGATCCCTAGTCAGGCCTCTAGACTAGCTCATGTATTGTTGATGGTCTTGTTTTCCTGATCATGGGCATTGTTAATGTAACAAGGATGCCGGCAATAATGGGAACACATTGTTAGGGTAACAATGGTGTTGGATAGACCCCCTTATGAGATACTGCGAGATCACTTCGTCAATATGTTGTCAGTATCTTCTCATTATGTGTTAACGTTTACTTGCGTCCTTAGACCATGAGAATATCGTAGACCCAAATACCGGATGGTTGCTTTGGGGTCATCAAACGTTACTCCGTAACTAGGTAATTATAAAGGTGACTTTCAGGTACACCAGAAAGTATATCGTGGTTCTAGATATCTCAAGACTGGGATTTGCCCATCCGGCGATGGAGAGATACACTCTGGGCCCACTCGGTATTACGGTGTCCAGCATCGCTTGGCCAGGTATTGTGACTAAAAGGTTAGTCACGGGGATACCGGAATACAGAAACGAGAAAAGAGTACAAACCGGTAACGAGGATAACTAGGTATGGTGATCAAGGAGTTGATCACAGGGATACCGTCAAAGTCTCGCCTCGGGTTGTGTAACGTATCGTGAGGCAAAAGGATGATATGCGGTAATACGAGGTTCGCTCGATAAAGATCTTCGATGATATGTGGGAATCGTTATGGGTGTCCAGATCCCGCTGACGATTATTGACCGGAAGGTGTTCCGGACATGTCTACATATACTCGAACCTATAGGGTCGCATGCTTAACGTTTTAGCGACATTTAGGAATGCTACGATTTATGGAGAACGAGAGAGAAGGGTTTCGAAAGTGTTTCGGATGATCTCGAAAGTGTTCCGGGAGGTCCCGGATGGTTCCGGTGATGTCCGGAAGTGTTCCGGAAGGTTCTAGAAGTTCTAGAAGGTTCTAGAAATTCTAGAAGGTTCCGGAGGTTCTAGAAATTCTAGAAGGTTCTGGAAGTTCTAGAAGGTTCTGGTGGAGTTGGACTCCAACTCCAATAGGGTGTCCCTGCTGGAGTAGGACTCCACCTGCCTAGGGAGAGCTGCCCCAACCCCTATAAATAGAGGGGTAGGGCACCTCAAAGGGTATCCCGAGCAGCCCCAGAGGCAGCCCAGAAGCAGCCCTAAACCCTAGGCCGGCCATCTCTAGATTGGCCACATCCTTCTTTTTCTCTCTCTTCTAGATTGGATCTAGTACAGCTGCCGGCGCGCTGCTGCTTCTCCTTCTCGTAGATCTCCGCTGTTCTTGTGTGCTGGTCCACACATTACCGCGCTGTCGCTGATCCGGTACGCGTGGATACCTCGGAGACGTCGTATACTTCGGCGTTCGATCGGGCGAACTATTCGCGAGGAGATCGCTCTCGCGGCTGGGAGGTATAACCTAGCTGCGGGAGTCTGCGAACTTCATCGACATCGGTCGACTTCTCCGCTGCATTGACGTGATCGTCGAAGGTATGATCTCGTTGCCTGCACCTCGATAGTGATCTTGGAGTGGATTGTGCGCGGTAAATTTTTGTTTTGCGTAGCACGTTCCCCAACAGAGACTCGGGTGTAGCTTGTGGCGAGAAGTCAGAGAATGGGAACACTTGTTCATCAAAGACAACATCACGAGAGATGTAAACTCGGCCAGAAGAGATGTGGAGGCATTTGTATCCTTTGTGAAGACTACTATAGCCGAAGAAAACACATCGTTTAGATTGGAATTGGAGTTTTTGATTGTTGTATGGGTGCAAACATGGCCAACACGCACACCCGTAGGTTTTGAGGAAGGAATAGTCGGGTTTGGCACCAAATAAGCGCTCGAGAGGTGTGGACATGTGAAAGGGATCTCAGGAGTCGACTAGAGGGGGGGGTGAATAGGTCGGCTCTAAAAATTAAAATGCCTAATGGGTTTCTCTTCTGGAGATAGGTCAATCCTAGAGAAAATATATGCAACTGATGCAGGTAACTGAGACTCAGCAAGATATATCAGACAAACACCAGACACTCAGATAGCAGACTTAGCTGATGTAGAACAAGTTATATTCAGAGCTAACTGAGTCTCAGGTGTGAGAGTCAGGTGAGAGCATCAGATGACGTGAACAGGAAATGTACTAGCTTTAGCAGGAGCTACTGAGTCTCAGGTGAGGAAACTCAGTTAGTGTGCAACAAATAAAGGTGCTCTAGTGATCTAAGCATGCATAGATATCAGAATAAGTAAGAGCAGATCACAAGACAGAAAGTAAAGCACACAATGATTTGTTTACCGAAGTTCCTACTTCTTGCGAAGCAGTACGTCTCCGTTGAGGAAGCTGTTCTCACAGCCGGCACCAAATCGTGCTCTTTCCTCGAGTACCTTTCTTGTGTGGAATCCTTTTATCTTGCTGCTGCAAGACAGGCAGACCCGAATGCCCTCACAGACTCTTGGTGGCAGCCACACAAGACTTGGCTTGCTCACCAACTCCAAGAGCACTCCCACTCTTGGAGGAACCAGTACCTTGAAGGTTACACCTGAAGGACTAAGTAACTCACTCTCACGATGGATGCACGCAGGCAACACTCACTTGGAGACCTAGAGCTCTTTCTTTCTCAACAGGTTGCTTTCGGGTTAGAGGCAAAGGTTGGGTAAAGGTTCGAGGTTGAAAACCTCCCCAGGTTCCCTATTTATAGGGTCCCTGGCAGCTAGCCGTTACCCTCATGCCACGTCAGACAAAGAGCCACCAGACCTAACCTATCTGAGACTCAGCTAACGAGCACCTCTGGTAACCCACTAGCCACGGCTGAGCTACCCACCTGAGTCTCAGATGCCAAACTCAGGTGGACTCGGTTGCCTCAGGCAGCACCTGAGCACAACTCTGGCCGGCTCACTACAAGCCTACAACTGACCAGAGAGCAATGACCTCGCCACAGTCCCTGACCAGCTCGCTTAGACCCTTGGCACTGGTTCCAAGCTTCTTCACCGAAGATGACTGTCCTTGTAGACGCACAGCGAACCCTTGGTCCTGATCCACCAGCTTCCTAGCTCCTCCAGGACTTATCAAGCTTGCATTCACGGCCCTTGAACTCCATCAAGCAACCATCACCTCGCTTGCCCTCGAGCACAGCCTCGGCTTCCTCGCAACTGTGCCTCAGGAACCTAGCTCAGCTGGTCCTTCTGACCTTCCCAGTTCCTTGCTCTTTTTAGGGCTCATCATCAACAGTTGTCTCACTTCAGCTTTCACCTGTTCATCTAATTCCTGTTCACACTCATTGCAAGTATTAGACACAGGTGAGGATTGCCAATAACCATCAAAACCAAACTCTGGGGCAAGATAGCCATCCTTCCAAGCTCCATGGGAGTGGATGCACTTTCAATCTCCCCCCTTTTGGTGGTTAGTGGCAACCCCTTTAAAACATTCATTTAGATAAAAAAGAGTTTTGCATTTAACCTTGTTGACATCAACTCCCCCTTAAGATGTGCACAAGTGAGATTTTGCATTTGAATACAAGTGTACAGATCAGATTTAAACATTGGAGAGTTGATGCAAAAAACAGGTTCTCACAACATAACTGAGAGTATAAGCACAGCGGAATAGCAGGTATGTTGGAAGAGTACTCAGCAAATAAGATAACAGAAAGGATTGCATGTTTGAGTACAAATATCAAATATCAGAGCGTCATGTATATATCGAATATCAGAGCATAGAGCTAAAGAAAGGAATATCATGTATCAGAGCAGATGAGATAAAGAGATCAATGTATGAGATCAATGTATTTCAATATATTTGAACAATACAGTCAATACAATACAAAAACGAGGTGTTCAAGACTGATAAAATCATTTGCAGTACATAGAATGTCTTGACACACATGCAGTCTAGTCTACCCCTTTACATACTGCTCCTCCCTGAATATAATACTCTCCCTTTAAGCTATCTCTCCCTACTCTCTCCCCCTTTGCCACTAAGCACTAAAAAGAGATAGGAAGAAGAAAGAAAAAAAGATCCTCAGGGAGCTGGCTTTGGTTGCAGGAGGGATAGGATCTGATCAAATTTGCTGTTGACGAGGCCTTGAGATCTGCCATCTCACTCTTGAGTTCAGATTTCAGCTGAGCCATTTCTTGTTGCAGTTCATCTTGTCTCCTCTTGATAACAGAGATCTGTACTGGCACAACCCGTTTAATGAAAGCATCAATAGCTGCGGGATTGTCTAGACGTTGAACCAAAGGAAGACTGTCTGATGAAAGGTTCACAGAGACCGATGCTTGTCGTCAGCAGGAGGAGATGATTCTCTAGCTGAGTCTCGGGTGGGAGACACCTGAGGCTCAGGTAGGATTGCTGGGAGATCAGCTGCTGGCAGAGGTGGTCTGACTGAGACTCTGGTGGCTTGCTCTGGAGGCTCTGAAAAGTCTGACTGAGATTGAGTTGAGGATGTTGTAGAAAGGAACTTCATCTCATGGTCATCCTTCTGAGGTCTGAATTGCTGAGATATGTTTTCTTGTCAAAAGAGAAGACTGAAGATGCTAAAGATGTTCTTTGGAGAATCATATGCATTAGATATGAGCCATATCTCATCTTGTCAGTTCTGTTCTTCTGGCACTCATTTATTTCTGAGAATATGTATCTGGCCACATCAAACTTCTCTTTCTTGGCTATGAGCTCAAGAATTCTCCATACTGGATTGTATATGGCATCAGTTCCTCCACCTTTGGCACAGATGGATATGTTCAAGATCTTCACTATGTGCTTGGGTGTCTTCATCAATCCTTTGAAATTGGAGATATGCTTAGGGACTGCACCCTTAACAGGAGGAGGCACAAAGCCTGTAGGGAAGAACTTCTCCTTTTCTCATTTGGAACCCAATCTGGCAGGAGACTCTTATCTTCTTCTGAGCCTTTGGATATGCTGATCTTCTGTAGCTTTGACCCTGATGGTAGATTGAACATCTCTGCAAACTCTGGAGCTGTGATGCACAGCAGTGACCTCTTGTCATCCAGAGCATATAATCTTGATGTTTTGCTCTACAAAGACTGTTGCATAGAATTCCTTGATAGCTTCAGAATCATATCTGGTTTAAACTGCATATCTTATCAAGTTGAACAGCAGTAAAATCTGCTTCAGATTTCCTAAGCCGTTCTTGGCAAGGTTTTCCCAATCAATTGGCATGCTGTCAACAAAACCTTTCTTCTGTAGCAAGAGATGATAGCTTGATTGCTGCTGATCATTCCAAAACCTTGGATCAGTGCAATGTCTTCTTTTCAGATTTTCTTCACTGTCAAAATATGGATTTGTGGTTCTCTTGGCAGTGTAGTTTGATGTGCTTCTAGAATCCAGGTTCATGGAGGCTAAACTGGCATCTGCCTTTGGTAGCTTCTTGAAAGCAGTTGCAGATATGATTTCATCATTGATGAGTCAGATCGTGCAACTTTGGAGAATATAGCTGAGTATTTGTCTTCCAATGACTCATCTGACTCTTCTAACTGAGTCTCAGCTGGGATATCTTCTGAGTCAGATGCAGAGGGGGATGAGTCTGATTCTTCTGCGGACTCTTTCCTTCCACTGCTCTCTTCTTCTTCTTGGTATTCTTCATCTGATTCAGACAGCTTTTGCTTCTTCTTGCGAGGAGATGGAGATGAGGATCACTTGGACTTGAATAGGAGTCATCTGAGTCTTCTGACTGAGCCTCAGTTGACTGTGCCTGAGACCCAGTTGGCATCCTATGAACTGACTCAGGTGCTGGAGAAGATACTGCTTTTCTTGCTCTTCAAGTCTTGTTTCTTCTTGAGCTGGTTCTAAGTCTGATAGAGACTGAAATACAGAACCCATGCTCACTGATACTCCAACTGATGGATCTGCTTGTGGCTCAGTTGGATTTTCATGTGCTTTAGTTGACTTCTCTTCAAAAGATGATCTTAGCTTATCCATAGATTCCTCCATAGTCTGATCAAGTTCTTTTTCTCTTGAGTCAAGCTCAGCCAAAATGTCTTCAATTGATTCTATGGCAGCTTTCTGTTGAGGTTCCACTTCAGTGAGGACTAATTCTAGTCCAGCTGATGCAGCCGCCTGAGACTCGGCTGGCTTACTTAGCTGAGGCAGTGAACCACTGGCTTGTTGAAGGGGCACTGCATCAAGTGCTTGAGAACTGGATGCATAAAATATCCTTGAGTTTGTTTCAGCATCTCATTTTGTAGATGCTCTTACGAGCTTCATCAGCACAAGAGTTTAACTCCAACATGTGATTCTCTATTCTCCTTTGTAGAGTGATATCTGAGAACCTTGTCCAGAGAGGCTTATAGTCTTCTGAGAGTTGAGGGAATAGACGATCAATTTGTTTGATCAGGTCTGCTTTCTCTTGTCCAGAGGCTTTTCCTTCTTGCTTCAGCAGCTTTTTGAGTTCTTCATGGATTGCCTGTCCTTCAGCTGAGTTTCTCTTTGGAGTTTCACACTCTTTGGAACATCTGGTGATTCAAAGATTTGCTTTGCAAGGGCATCTATTCTTTCCTTCATTTGAGACCTTTCCTCATCTGTGGCATTAGGCAACTTATCAGTTAGGTCTTGCCATTTTTTTATAAGTTTGCTGTGTTCCTGTCTTTTAAGAGCTTCTACTCTCCATTCAGCTTCTTCCTCTTCTTGGAGTTGCTTCTTTGTTTTCTTCTGACTACCACAGCCTCTGATCTTGGCTTCTTGGCACTTTGCTCAGGGATAAATCTGTTGGCTTGCCTGCAGCCCTTGTCCTTTTGAGTGTATCAACTACTGGAGCCTTCTTGACTTTGATAGCTGCCTCTTTCTCAGCAGCCTTCTTGGCTCTTTCTTCAGCTCTTTTCTTCTTTGCTTCTTCAGCTTGGGCTTTCTTTTCAGCTGCTTTTGCTTTCCTCTCTTGCTTCAATTGTTCTTCCTTGCTAGCCTTCTGAGCTTCTAAATCTTTCATTCTTTTAGCTGACTGAGCTGTAGCTATGTCCATCTGTCGTTTCTCTTCTTGTAGCTCTTTAAGCCTAGCTTCTCTTTTAGCTAGCTCAGAGGGGGACATTGGAGCTTTCACTGATCTTTGAGCAGCTTCTTCTGCATCCAATTTCTTTCCAAGACTTTTAGCCTGCTCTGCCTCCCACTCTAACTGCTGCTTCTGTCTTAGGAGCTGGGTTCTCAGACCAATGGGCAAATCATCAGTTATATCCTCAGGCACATCCTCGATCCAGACATCTGCATGGGAGAGGTAGGATAAAGAATAGATGAGAGGTAATCCTATTGCAGAGAAAACTGGAATGATTGGCCATTTTTGGATAGTTTTAGGAGAGTTTCACAAATCATCTCATGCTACCTGACTTAGCTACCTGACACTCAGGTGAGATAATTGTGTAACTCAGGTGGAGTAGCAGAGCAACCTAGGTTTATCGAATCTTGCTGAAATTTGAGAATTCTGGAGAATGAATTGCAAGAAATCGTTCTAGAGGTTAAAGATACATCATCTCTGTCTAATTCAACAACTAAAAGCTACTTGAGAGCTTGGGATTCGCATTAAGGCGGAAACCACCCTAGTTCCGTGAAGAACAGCTCGAGGAGACTTACATTTAGAATTTTGATTGGAGATGAAGGCGCCAAAACAATCAGAAGAGCTTTGGGAAGCTTCGGAAAGAGCGAAGATCGTCGGAGAAGCGCACGATCATTGAGAATCAGATGGCGGCGACGGGCGCAAGGGCACTGAGACTCTGAAAAGGGTTTAGCGCGAACCGTTACAGATGTGGGTTTTTATATCCCGAGTGGCCCTATGGCACCTGAGGGTTAGCTAGATTGCTACCTGAGACTCAGGTAGGAAAGAAAAATTGAGCTGAGCTCCAGACTTAGGAATGTTCTCCGGATTTTTGAATGTGTTCAACTGAGACTCATGTGGAAGACTCAGCTGACAAGGTTTTCAATAGGATTACCAGAGAGAGCTTAAGGATAAGAGATGAAAGCAATAGAGAGAATTTCTTTTCAAACACAGCTTGCCAAACAATCAATCAATACAAAGCTAAAGCTGTGTTGAATTGAAATAGATGGTGAGATCCAATCTTATCTAACCCAATGGTGAATCCATAAGTTCAATAAGATGCAAAATCAGCATGGTATCTATAAGACCTTAAACCCACCTGAGGTACAACCGAGACTCAGGTGGCTGACTCATGTAGAATGCAGAGAATGAAAAACCAAAAATGCAATCATGTGTACACGTGTATCATCATTTCCTCACTGCACATTCGAGATATCCATGATATTTAGCTCATGCCTGAGGGTACAAAAACCTATTCTCATCTAAAGGCTTGGTGAAAATATCAGCTAGCTGAGCTTCGGTTCTAACATGGCACAGTTGGATATCTTTCTTTTCTACATGGTCTCTTAGAAAGTGGTGTCTCACTTCTATGTGTTTGGATCTTTGGTGTTGGACTGGGTTGTTAGCTAACTTGATTGCACTTTCATTGTCACAGAAGAGGGGTACTTGAGACATAGATATGTTAAAATCCTTCAAGGTCTGCCACATCATAACAATTGAGCACAACACCCACCAGCTGCTATGTATTCGGCTTCTGCTGTGGATAGGGCTACTGAATTTTGTTTCTTGGAACTCCAGGATACAAGGGAACGCCCTAGAAATTGGCAGGTACCTGAGGTGCTTTTTCGGTCAACCTTACACCCGGCATAATCACTATCTGATAGCCTACAAGCTCAAATGGTGCACCCTTAGGATACCATAGACCAAACCCAGAGGTATGAATCAAATATCTCAGTATTCTACGAACAGCAGTGCGATGAATGTCCTTAGGATCAGCTTGAAAACGTGCACACATGCAAACACTCAACATTATATCAGGTCTAGATGCACATAAATACAACAAGGAACCTATCATAGACCTATACTCCTTCTTATCAGTGGACTTACCTTGTTGGTTCAGATCAAGATGAGCATTTGTTTGCATGGGAGTAGATATTGACTTAGCTTTGTCCATGTCAAACTTCTTGAGGATGTCCTTGGCAAACTTCTCTTGAGAGATGAAGGTTCCCTGCTTGAGTTGTCTGATTTGCAGCCCTAGGAAGAACTTCAGCTCTCCTACCATGGACATCTCAAACCTTTTTATCATCATCTTGCTGAACTCATCACTTAGCACACGGTTAGTACTTCCAAATATTATGTCATCGACATATATTTGGCATACAAATAAGTCCTTGCCTTTAACTTTAGTAAAGAGTGTAGTATCAACAAGCCCAATTTTGAAACCATTATGTATAAGAAACTCCTTTAGGGTATCATACCAAGCACGAGGGGCTTGTTTGAGACCATATAAAGCTTTGTGGAGAACATATACATGATGGGGTCTTTTTGGATCTTCAAAACCAGGGGGCTGTTCTACATACACAAGTTCAGTAAGCTTACCTTGGAGGAAGGCACTCTTGACATCCATTTGATAAAGCTTGATGTTGTGATGATTTGCATAAGCTAAAAGTATCCTGATAGCTTCAAGTCGAGCTACAGGTGCAAAGTCTCACCAAAATCCAAGCCTTCTATTTGAGTGTAGCCTTGAGCAACCAACCTTGCCTTGTTCCTCACCACTTGGCCTGTAGAATCTTGCTTGTTGCGAAAGACCCACTTCGTTCCAATGACATTGTGATCCTTGGGTCTTTCAACAAGTGACCAGACTTCATTTCTCTCAAATTGGTTCAGCTCTTCATGCATAGCATTGATCCAGTCTGAGTCAGACAGAGCTTCACCTACATTTTTAGGCTCAAAGGTGGAAACAAAAGAGTAGTGAGCACAAAGTTAGCAATACGAGAACGAGTAGTCACTCCCCTATCAATGGCACCATGATTTGGTCTACAGGTGATCCTTCTGCAGCCTGCTGATCACAGGGGGTTCTGAGTCAGCCACCTGAGTCACAGCTGGATGTGGATCAGTTGGGTGTATCTGTGACTCAGTTGGCTCTTCCTGAGACTCAGCTGGGTGCATGGAGGCTTCTGAGTCCAATAGATCATAGCTGGGTTGTACTCGAACTCAATGCCATTGACTTCATCTTGCTCATCGGCTGGGTCAGGTAGGTTTGTAACTCCAGATGAAGCTTGCTCCTTAACTTGGGGCCTGACTTCACCTGTTGACTTGTGAAGTATATCTACTTCCCTGAAATATCATTAGCAACTTGCCCATCTTGTGAGCCGTTAGATTCATCGAATGTCACATCTACAGCTTCTTCAACAACCTTGGTGTTGGTGTTAAAGACTCTGTAGGTGTGAGATTCTGAGCTATATCCAACAAATATTCCTTCATCAGATTTGGATTCAAATTTAGAGAGACGTTTGCCTTTCTTCAAAATATAGCACTTACAACCAAATACTCTGAAGTAGGAGACGTTTGGCTTCTTGTTGGTCAGCAGCTCATAAGGTGTCTTCTTTAGGAGTGGGTGAAGATATAGTCTATTGATGTTGTGGCAGGCAGTATTCACAGCTTCAGCCCAAACCTTGCTGGTGTTTTGTACTCACTCAGCAGTGTTCTTGCCATCTCTATCAGGGTCCCTGTTCTTCCTCTCCACCACTCCATTCTGCTGAGGTGCATAGGGACCAGAGAACTCATGCTTAATCCCATGCTTGTTCATGAAGGCTTCAACTCTTGAGTTCTTGAATTCTGTCCCATTATCACTTCTCACTGCCTTCAAGTTGATTTTCCATTCATTTTGAACTCTGACAATGAGATGCTTGAACCTTTTGTACACCTGTGACTTGTCCTTCAAGAAAAATACCCAAGTGAAACGTGACAAGTCATCTACAACAACAAAACCATACTTGTTACCTCCAATGCTCTCATATGTAGTTGGACCGAACAGATCAATGGGTATGAGATCGAATGGAGAAGTAGTGGTCATGATGTTCTTGGGTGGATGAGGGCTCCCAACTTGCTTTCCAGCCTGACAAGCACAGCATGGCTTGTCTTTGTTGAATTGGATCTGCTTCAGGCCTAGGACATGTTCTTCTTTACTGAGTTTGTTCAGCAGCCTCATCCCCACATGACCTAGCCTCCTGTGCCACAGCCAGCCTAACTGAGCTTGACTATAAGGCAACATGGCACAGCTGCTTCTTGATCCTGAAAATCTACAAGATATAGCTTATCTACTCGATAGCCTTTGAAAACTTGTGAGTCATCTGTTAGTTTCTGGACATAGACCTCTTTAGGATAAAATGTGACTTTCATTCCAGCATCACATAATTGAGAAACAGATAAAAGATCATATGAAATAGACTCAACAAGCATTACTTCAGTAAGAGAATGTTCCTGAGATATAGCAATTTTACCACAACCCAATACCTTGCCTCTTGAATCATCAGCATAGTTGACATACTTGCAAGGAAGGTTATCTTTTCTTATCTCAGAGAACTGCTCTTTGCCTCCAGTCATGTGCTGTGTGCAGCCACTATCCATGACCCATTTTGTTCCACTGGAGGCAGAGCCCTGCACGATTAGTTTCGAGACTTAGGAACCCAAAAGCTTTGGTTCCCAAGTTAGCAGGTCTCTTACTGTAAGCATCAATAGCAGGAATAAGATTAACATTAGGGTTCTTAGCAGCTATGGCTTTAGAAAGCTTAGAGAACCTCTGAATCTTTCTCAGATTCTTATCTCCTGCAAACTCAGATGGAAGGGTTAGCAAATTTGCATTGCACCTGAGTGAGCTACCTGAGTTACAGGTGGCTTTCCCTGACTTCGGTACCCAACCGAGTGAGTCACCTGAGACACAGGTGACTACTGACTTTGGTACCCAAATGCTTGGTACTTCTTGTACCTACTCCAGGGTCCAACATATATTGCCTCAGGTTTGCCCTTTTTCCCTGTCTTAAGCACATAGCTTGGATTAGAGGAATTTTCACATAACCACCTGTCTTTCGATGGTTTCCTGCAAGAGAGTTAGTATCATATTTCCCTTTCTGAGGAACAAAGTGATTCTGCAAGTATTTCTTGTTAGTAGCAGAGGGAATATATGAAGACTTGTTCTTTATAAGTGCAGGAGTGAAACCAAGTCCCCTTGTACCATTATTCTTTAGTACTAAGGTGGACTGAAGCCTAGCAAAGTTCTGCATGCCTATGTTAGCACTGCATAGGCCTATTCTCATGAGCCTTTTTAGCTCTTCATGCTCCTCCTTGAGCTCATTGTACTTTGCTGCATCAACAGAGTTAGTAGCAGTTGAAGTGCTTGATTCACTGGGTGAATCTACAACAAACACTGTACTAGAAGTAATAGCATTGATGCGAGATGCACAGTTTAAACAGGTTTCTATAACAGTAGGAGAATTTGCATCAGGTGTAACAGCAGTGCAAGATGAGTAAGTTTCTTTGAGTTTATCATGCTCAGAGATTAGGAGCTCATGTGACAGCTTAAGTTTGTTTTGAGCTTCCTGCATAAGTAAACCTCCTCATCAAGATCTGCCTTAGCATCTTGTGCATTATCAAGGGAGACCTGCATGTCAGTTAGTTTGTCCCTGAGAGAGATGTTTTCTTTTCTCTCTTTCCTAAGGAGCTTCTCTGTCCTGTCAAGAATGTCCATTAGTTGAGCATAATCAGGGAAGTCATCCTCAGTCACTACCTTGCTGCCTTTAGCCATAAGGCATAGAGTTGGAGTCTCAGCATATGTAGGATCTGCATCCTTGTCGAAGAGTGAGTCTGTCTCGGGTGTGCAGCTGAGAGACCTGACTGAGTCTTCTCCTGGCTCAGTTGGGCTGCTGAGTGATCCACCTGAGACACAGATGGCTAACCCAGCTAGCTCAGTTTCTTCCTCTGACTCCTCCTCTGACTCTGAGTCATCTGAGACCCAAGCTTGTCCCACATATGCTCTGGCAGCAGAGGTATTCTTCTTTCTGAAGGTGGGAGGCTTCCCTTCTTTGTACTTCTTCTTGACAATGATCTCCTTCTTCTTGTACTTGCCATCCTCTTGTCTCTTGCTCTTTTTGGGACAATCAGCAATGAAGTGTCCCTGAGTCACCACACTCAAAGCACTTCTTGTCACTGAGTTGTTTCTTCCCCTTGAACCTGTCAGATGAGCCTGAGAAACTTCTTCCTTCGATAGAACTTTCTGAAGTTCCGAGTAAGCATGGCAAGCTCATTCTCCTCATCAGTGGACATCTCTTCATCTGGATCTTCTTCTTCATCACTTGAGTCCCTGTGAGTGGCCTGCCTTGAGAGCTATGTCCTTGTTCTTCCCAGAGGTGATAGCATGCTTCTTGGAGTGGTTTACCTCCATCTCATGAGTGAGCATCCTACCAAGGGCATCTGTGGGCTTTAATCTGTCAAAGCCATCCTTTTCTTTCATCATCAGGCGCAGAGTGTGATAAGGCTTGGGAAGCATAAAGAGGAACTTCTTGATCACATCTCCATCTTCCACTCTGTTGGACCCAAGGGCTTTCAGCTGGTTAGTGATCATGGTAAGTCTTGTGAAGATGGAATTGATGTCCTCTCCAGGTTGGTAATGGAAGTTGTCAAGTTCATGCTCCAGCACATCTTTCTTGGACCTCTTCAACGTGTCACTACCTTCATAGATAGCCTGAAGTGTGAACCATATATCTCTGGCTTCCTCAAAGGTGCAGACACGGTTGAAGTCATGCTCTTGCAGTCCCATATAGATAGCATTGGCAGCTCTAGCATTGTTCTTGATGCTGATCTTCTCTTGATCAGTGGGATTGCTCTCATCAACCACATCAAGACCTGTTGTGACAATCTTCCATACATCTGGGTCAAGTGCAGTAAGATGCATTTGCATCTTCCGCTTCCAAAAGGCATAATTAGTACCATCAAACATAGGAACTCTACCCTCATAGTTCGACATCCTTTAGACTCTGGCTGTTAGGCCAATTATGAGCAACGAGGCTCTGATACCACTTGAAAGGGATCTCAGGAGTCGACTAGAGGGGGGTGAATAGGTCGGCTCTAGAAATTAAAATGCCTAATGGGTTTCTCTTCTGGAGATAGGTCAATCCTAGAGAAAATATATGCAACTGATGCAGGTAACTGAGACTCAGCAAGATATATCAGACAAACACCAGACACTCAGATAGCAGACTTAGCTGATGTAGAACAAGTTATATTCAGAGCTAACTGAGTCTCAGGTGTGAGAGTCAGGTGAGAGCATCAGATGACGTGAACAGGAAATGTACTAGCTTTAGCAGGAGCTAACTGAGTCTCAGGTGAGGAAACTCAGTTAGTGTGCAACAAATAAAGGTGCTCTAGTGATCTAAGCATGCATAGATATCAGAATAAGTAAGAGCAGATCACAAGACAGAAAGTAAAGCACACAATGATTTGTTTTACCGAAGTTCCTACTTCTTGCGAAGCAGTACGTCTCCGTTGAGGAAGCTGTTCTCACAGCCGGCACCAAATCGTGCTCTTTCCTCGAGTACCTTTCTTGTGTGGAATCCTTTTATCTTGCTGCTGCAAGACAGGCAGACCCGAATCGCCCTCACAGACTCTTGGTGGCAGCCACACAAGACTTGGCTTACTCACCAACTCCAAGAGCACTCCCACTCTTGGAGGAACCAGTACCTCGAAGGTTACACCTGAAGGACTAAGTAACTCACTCTCACGATGGATGCACGCAGGCAACACTCACTTGGAGACCTAGAGCTCTTTCTTTCTCAACAGGTTGCTTTCGGGTTAGAGGCAAAGGTTGGGTAAAGGTTCGAGGTTGAAAACCTCCCCAGGTTCCCTATTTATAGGGTCCCTGGCAGCTAGCCGTTACCCTCATGCCACGTCAGACAAAGAGCCACCAGACCTAACCTATCTGAGACTCAGCTAACGAGCACCTCTGGTAACCCACTAGCCACGGCTGAGCTACCCACCTGAGTCTCAGATGCCAAACTCAGGTGGACTCGGTTGCCTCAGGCAGCACCTGAGCACAACTCTGGCCGGCTCACTACAAGCCTACAACTGACCAGAGAGCAATGACCTCGCCACAGTCCCTGACCAGCTCGCTTAGACCCTTGGCACTGGTTCCAAGCTTCTTCACCGAAGATGACTGTCCTTGTAGACGCACAGCGAACCCTTGGTCCTGATCCACCAGCTTCCTAGCTCCTCCAGGACTTATCAAGCTTGCATTCACGGCCCTTGAACTCCATCAAGCAACCATCACCTCGCTTGCCCTCGAGCACAGCCTCGGCTTCCTCGCAACTGTGCCTCAGGAACCTAGCTCAGCTGGTCCTTCTGACCTTCCCAGTTCCTTGCTCTTTTTAGGGCTCATCATCAACAGTTGTCTCACTTCAGCTTTCACCTGTTCATCTAATTCCTGTTCACACTCATTGCAAGTATTAGACACAGGTGAGGATTGCCAATAACCATCAAAACCAAACTCCGGGGCAAGATAGCCATCCTTCCAAGCTCCATGGGAGTGGATGCACTTTCAACATGTTTATCGTTTTGCTGGGCATTCGATTTATAAGGAAACAAGCTATTTGAAACGCCTCATCCCAGAACCGAATGTCATGGAGGCTTGGGCTAGAAGAGTAATGCCTGTTTCAACAAGGTGATGGTGTTTTCGCTCAGCGGATCCATTTTGTCGATGGGTGTGTGGGCAAGACACATGATGCTCAATGCCGATCTTATGAAAGAAACGGTGAAGTTTTGATACTCTCCTCCCCCAATCAGATTGAACCTGAAGAATTTTACTGTTAAAAGACGTTCCACATGAACTTGAAAATGAAGAAAAAACTTGTTCAACATCTGATTTATTACGAATGCAAAAGAGCCAAGTAAACTTGCTGAAATCATCTACAAAGCTTACATAATACTTAAAACCGCCCGACGAGGTGCACGCAGGCCCCCAAACATCAGAAAACAAAAGTTCGAGTGGAACCGAAGAGACTCTATTTGAACGAACAAAGGGAAGCTGATGGCTCTTCCCTTGTTGACATGCATCACATACCGATGCCTTATTGGACTTGCCATCATATGGAAGACTAAACTGACTCACGACATGATCGACGATTGCTGAGGAAGGATGTCCTAATCTGCAGTGCCACCGGGCATGACTGGCCTTGAAAACGGAAGATAATGTCGTCCTGTGTTGTCTCAGACAACTGGGAGAGATCGGATAAAGTCCCCCTTCACTGGGACCGCGAGCAAGTACCTTCTTCAAAGCCCGATCCTTGATAAGGAAGCAATCATGATGAAATTCAATGGAAACATTGTTATCTTTGGTGAGTCGATGAACAGAGAGAAGATTTTTATGTGTGCAAGGAACATGAAGAACATCATTTAGAACAAGAGATTTATGCAGTGTATGAAGGTAAGATTGACCAATGTGAGTGATAGACATACCAGCTCCACTTGCCGTGTGAAAGAGCATCTAGGCCCCAAGTTGGCTTCGATGGTTAATGTCAACTCAATCTGGAATATAACGTTTACATTGAGTGTAGGCAGGTTAGTAGGTTCCAGAAAGAAGGGTCATCAGGGAAAAGATGACCACCAAAAGGTACGAGGGTGGTTTCCAGGACTAAGGAATGACTGTGCTAGACAGCTGTGCCACAGCTGTGAAGAAGCCGATGCTGTGCAAGGAGTTGCAAGCAAGGTGATGGTGGCTTGATGCGTCAAGGGCCATGACTGCAGTTGGTGGGCAGGTAAAGCCTAGATTTGCTAGTTTCTTTTAGTCCATAGGAAAAACCCGTACTATCAAGAGGGATGATGCAGTAATAATCTGTGGAGGTTCTAATTGCTCAATGCTTAGGATGTTGGACAGTGGCACTAATGCTTTGAGGTTAGTGGCCCTGTGTCAACAGTTTTGCACAAGTGTGAAACTGGTTTTATGCTTGCACTCTGCAGTGCTAGCAGTAGAAAACCCTAGGGGTTAGAGTCACCGGTGTGACACAGCTGTGTCACAGGTGGTCTAGCGCTCTGTGACTCAGGTACATCTCTGTACCAGGGAGAGCTTGTAAACGCTAAGGAACCTGCGCTGCGATGGCTTGTCTGCTGAGTCGGAGGGCTGTCGGAGGTTCTCTCCTTATTAGGTTTCAGAGAGTGTTGTGCGCTGAGGGCATGTCATGTGCCAAGACCGGGCTGAGTAGTGCTGCTATGTCAGTTTAGGATTTACCTGTGTGTGCCTCCGGTGACACAGGTATCGGTCTGCTTGAACCGGTTACAGTTGGGCGGAGTGATTTGGCTGTGTCACCGGTGGCTGACACCGGTGATCCACTTTATCCTATGTGGCAACAGTGTAACGGTCAAGTTCCTGTGAACCCTATAAATAGGGGATCAGGGGAGGTCTTCGACCTCAACCTTTGCCAATCCAGTGAATCATATTCAACCGTTGCAAAGTCTCTTCCCACCGAACAAAAGCCAAAGTTTCCTAAGTGTCAGTTCAGGAGAGTTAAAGTTCTTGAGCAAGAGCATTGGTTCCTCCAAGAGTTGTTGCTGCTGAATCTATTACTCTTGGAGTGTCTACTCCTAGACGGGCGTAGGAGTCGTTGGTATCACCCAAGCTTGTGTGGGCTGAACCAGACGTTTATGAAGGTGAATCGAAGTCTACCTGCTGCAAGCAAAAGGACTTCCCCAATCAAAGGAAGAGGCCTGAACATCATGTACTCACAGAATAAGCACGATTCGGTGCTGGCGATCTCTTCGGAGTAGCCTCTCCAATGGAGACGTACCACTCTGTGAAGAGCTGGGAACTTCGGTGAAAAACACTCTGTCTCCTTGAGTATTTTCCTGTATTGTCTTTAGCTTCCTATTGCTTGCTTGCTTGTGAGATCTTAGACTTATTTTGTTTATCTGTTATAGATGTCCTTTATACCTGTGTTTCATTAGCTATGTCTCAGTCGCTATATATCTTATCTCACACCTGAGTCAGTTACCTGTTACACAGACACATTGATTGCTCATCATTTGCTAAGTCCTTAGAACACCTGTGTTAGGCACATGTGTGATAGCTGCATGCTAATTTACACATCATCTGTTGCCCGTGTCACTCACCTATCACACAGCTAGCTAACCCCGGTTCCTGTTTAAGGCTTAACCTATTCAATCAAGTCAAAAGAAGCAATTTTTGTTAGCCTCCTATTCACCCCCCTCTAGTCGGCACCTTCGGTCCTTTTACCGTGTGCACCTGATCTTTCCCGGCGTACTGCTCCTTTACATGTAACTTGTCAAGTTCGCCGGTGATGTGATCGGTGGCGCCAGAGTTGGTGTACCATGCAGTGTCAAAAGAAGGGCTCCCAGTGGACACATTGTTGACGAAGCGCGGTTCTTCAGGCTGGAACTTGTGATCGAACCTATTGTATCATTTAAATGCCACATGACCGATCTTGTTGCAGAGCTGGCACACCGGGCGATTCCCAGAGTTCTTCCTATTGCCGGAGTTTCCTCCGGTGTTGCCTTGACCCTGTCCACGTCCTCCTTGATGGCCATAGCTGCTGCGCCCACCATTGTCGCGGCCACGGCCACGGCTACCTCCACCATTGCCACGGCTAGCAGCGTTGGCCGAGATCTGGTAGTTAGTGTTGGTAGTGTCACGAAGGAGCTCGTAGTCGAGCATGTGAGCATAGAGCTCATCCAGTGTCATGTCGCCGCTCTTCAAGTTGATGGAGGTGGTGAAGGCGTCGTAGGAGTTGTCGAGACCGGTCAACATGTATATGACGAGTTCTTCATCGGCGAGTGGGTGTCCAGCAGATGCTAGCTGATCGCTGAGTGCCTTCACACGGGCATAGTAGTCAGCCATGCTCATGTCCTTTTTCTGGACGAGGGCGAGCTGCTTGCGGATCTGCGTGACCCTCATGCGTGAATGTGAAGATAACATGCACTCGAGGACCGACCAGACCGCGGCAGATGAGGTGAGGCCGAGTACGCGCGCCAACACTTCTGGCGATAGTGTGGAGAGTATAGCGGCGAGGACGAGTTGATCCTGAGTATACCAAGTTGTGTACGCCGGATTGACGACCATATCGGCGCCAGCTTCCGTGGGGGCAGGCACCATCCGTGGTGGGGCGGCATGAGATCCGTCGACATAGCCGAGGAGTTGATGGCCGCGCAGAATGGGGACAATTTGGGCCTTCCAGAGGAGATGGTTGTCACGGCCGAGCTTGACGGTGACCATCTGTCCGATAGCCGGGATGGAGATGTACCCGGAAGACATGGAGCCAGCGAAGACAGACGCGCCGGAGTGAGCGCCAAGATTCCCGGAGGCCTACGACCCAAGGATAGAGCCGGAAGTGCCAAAGGAAGTCATGGTGTTTAGAATCGTCACTCTGATACCATGTGAAATATCACGAGATTGGTTTTGGTTCTACGCATCAACTCGATGCGGGAGAAGATGACTATATATAATCAGCATTGCGTCCACAGAATCATTGGATCGCTAGCATAACAAGATTAACAAGAATTAGTTAGTTCGGTAAATTACGATCGTAATCTACATGGGAAGTATATACGAGTATATCCATATCTTCCAGGGTGCTTGGTATGCAGACGGTTGTGTTCATGGAAGCTTACGGTGGCAGAAGCCAGCTGCTCGAGAAGCATGCACATCCACTTGTTGCTAGCAGGGAGGAGTATGCCACCATGATGAGGGCTGCCTTCCCACCAAGGAGGAGCAGAGAAAGCTGTGACCCTTGTAGCGAGCTGGACGAGGAAAGTGAGGGAAGAGAAGACTGAACTCACCGAATGAATGCGTTGTACATTCAATGGATTTTGAGTGCACTAAAATAAAGCAAAGCTAGTGAGTTCACACGATGGATGGGTAGCTCCGAGAGCACAATTGGCAAACCTCATGAAATGGATGCCCTGGAACTGCAATGGTTCAGCAGGTATGTGCATATTGATTGCATTGCCTCGGGTTTACATTCTTATACTGGTACTATGTTAGCGAAGTCTATGTCTGCAGTTATGCGTTTTCACCATAAAACAAACTTGCATGCGTATATCCTTAAGATCCTACATTGATTTACCTTTATGGCTTTTGCAGTTCGTGATTCATAATTTCACTGTTGTACTCCATCCTAGGCAGGTGTGGACCAAGAAAATTCGATTTGGTTATGACTTGACTCAACATAACTAGTTCACTCGACAAGATCTATTCCAGAAGCTGATTTAATGTGGCCTGCTCATTTTCTTCATCTTTTTTGGTATGTTACAGAGGCATAACTATGTACTCTAAATTGGAACAACATTTCAATTGGCAGAACTCGCTGGAAAATTACACTATTTCCCTTTCATGATTTTCTTTCTTGTCATTCAAAGGATATTGTTTGCACCAAATCATAAGCATGTAACGTATACATTCCATACAGAACATGGATAGAAAGTAGAAGGAAGGACTTACACTTTTTTCTATTAGCTACCTGATTGCAGCGGTTGGATGGATAGCGGATTTGGGAGGAGCAGACTGTGCACGCATTAAACATGCAATTTTATGAAGCATGCGCACTTGCTACATGAGCCATGCTAGGATTGGGGTTGTCCATTCTGTGTTGCTGGGAATCTGAGACCCCTGTGCTCGAGCTGAGTGGCCTCCTTATCAAGGCACAGCTGCTCAGCTTACGCTGCCAGAGGGATGCTGGATTATGCAAAGAAAATTGAAAAACGTGGGCTTGGTAGGCTCCCTTTCTCACCAGCGGCAAGCTGGGGCAACAGTGCCTGCGGCCCCAGTGGTGGGTCGCCTCTGATCCTTCGTAAACTTAGTGTGGTATTGCTTTTAGAGCAGACCTGTTTCATATGTGTATGCTATTAAGCACATTTATGATTTCGCATGGGTTTGGTGATACACCAAGACAGTGAGGAAACATACTTGTAGTTCTTATTCTGTGCCACCTAACCTCCCTCGTGTTTGTCGGAAACTCACATCTTGACCAAGTTGGGAACATACATATATATATGCCTACTTCTCATCCTAGCATTTCCCAGACTTGCTTTGGTTGCAACTTGCAGTGAAGCCTACTATCATTTATTGTATTTTTGTCTTGTTTACAGTAGAATGTGCGGACAAATTGGTTTATTAATGAACTAGAACTTTCACTAAACTCATTTCCACTTCCTTTAAGTTTAGACTGTTTTTTGTATGTCTATTTAGAGCTAACATGCACATTTCTGTATGTTGCACGCCCATGTTATGCATGATTGCAGAACTTATCGAGCCTAGTTCCTAATGCAATAAATAGCATGCCATTTAGAGATATTCTATGAAAAACTTATGGTTGTTTGAGTCTACTGTGCTATGTGGATTGTCGGTAAAATGTCTGAAATTGATTGTTTAGAAGTCCTTCCCACTTCGCACTACATGACTCACAGCTGGTTGTTTACAGTCTAGGAAATTGTCGATTGTCAAGTCTTGGGAGTTTAATAAGTTTATTAATCTTCAGTTAAATTGAATACTTCAGTTTTGAAGGGCCATAAGCAGTTTATTCCATTAGGAGTCTGTAGTTTGCTATAGTGAGCCTTTTATTTTTGTTCACACACGAACACGTCACCGTGTACCCCCGAGGCCGAGCGCGATGCGCGGGACACGGAATCGGGGGAGACCCGCCGGGAGCGCGATACGCAAGACACGCCGGCGGGTGCTTTTGGGAACCCGAAACCCCACACCCCCGGGAGGGACCCCGTCAGGGAGTGCGGCGGCTATGGGCTGCCCTAGGTCGACCTGATCGCCCCTAGGGCCTCGAGTCTCGTTGCCGTGAAACACGAAGAACAACGAAGAACGAGAAGCATAAAACACAGGGAGAAAATAGTAGATGAAAAGATAATGTATTGAGTGCGTCGATTGGGAGAGTTCCACCTCAATCGGCCATATACCCTTCATATTTATAGGGTATGCCCGGTCTTTGAGCTACAATAGGACTGTTGTCTCGTACAAAGATATGTTCCCATACAAACTCGAGATAACTTCCTAATCTGATTGAATTAACCGCCGTGATCGGGACTCCGCCTTGTATACGAGATATCCTTCCATATTATCCGGGAGTCTTTCCAAATCTCGGACTTTCCTTTAATCGCCACGATCCGTTTACTGTTCCTTGAGCCCCAAGTCAAAGCCTCCAGCGCAGAAAGTCTTCGACTTGAAACCCAATGCCTCGGCCCACCTGTAGGATAGTATGGGAACGTCACGACTTGGCAGCCGACCTGGCACTGCTGGGACTCGGATGCATCCCTCGGAGCCTGGCTTGGACCCATTCGGGAAGGCGAGCACTCGGGCGCTCGGGAACTTAAGAAAGGAGTGCTCGGGAACACGAGTACTCGGTACCACGAGTGCTCGGGGACGAGTACTCGGGGACATAGGGTGCTCGGGGTCACTCGGACCTCGTCCATGCTCGGAAACATGAACGCTCGGGGACGTGAACGCTCGGGGCCGAGTGCTCGGGGACGAGCGCTCGGGGACGCGAGTGCTCGAGGACGAGTGCTCGGGGGCGCGAGTGCTCGGGGGCGCTAGTACTTGGGACCACGGGTACTCGGGAACGAGTACTCGGGACTCGGGGACGCCGCACCACTCGGCCTGGGCCACGATTCGGTAGCATTGTAAATCTTGCCCGACGCACTCAGCCCATCTAGGGGTACTGCCCAATTTGGTCGTCAACACATGCCCCCCTGTTTTCGGTATAAAGATGTATTTTACCGAAAATAATAAGTCCTGTCCTTAGGGCGATGCGAATCATCTCATCGGCCATTTCTTTTCTTAGGGCGATATGATATATCGGCCATAGCACTCATTATGCTTCTTGCCACACGCTCGGGTGGAACTTCTTCAAGTACTTGCCATTGAGAGCTCGCGGCAGCAGAGTGCCCTGCACAGATTCTACTAAGTATGAGCTTCCAGGAACCACTCTCGCAACTCTGAAAGGACCTTCCCAACTCGGCGACCATTTGCCAAACTTGTTATCCTTCGAGCCGATTGGTAGGATGACCTTCCATACTAGTTCGCCGACTTGAAAGTTCTTCGACTTGATCTTTTTGTTGTATGCTCTGGCTACCCTTAGCTTGTCCCTTTCTATGGCCTTCAAAGCAACCAAACGCTTATCGGCGACTTCATCAAGACCATCCATCATCAGATTATAAAAGTCGACCGCCGATAAGTCATTCTGTTTGGCTAATCTTAAAGCACTCAGATTTACCTCCACGGGTAAAACGGCCTCTTGTCCATACACGAGTTCATAGGGAGTCACCTTGGTAGCACTGTGCCTTGAAATTCTATGCACCCACAACGCCTCGGACAACACTTCATGCCATCTTCTCGGATTATCCTCGATCTTCTTCTTGATGAGCTTGATTAACACCTTATTGCTGGACTCGGCTTGTCCATTGGCTTGGGCGTAATATGGTGAAGAGTTGAGCAACTTTATCTTATAGGACTCGGCAAACTCCTTTACTTGTCCCGCCATAAAAGAGGTACCTTGATCCGTCGTCAGAGTTTGAGGGATGCCGAATCTATGTATAATGTGCTCGGTTATAAATCGAATCACCTCCACATGTGTCATGTTCTTAAGAGGTACTGCTTCAGACCACTTGGTGAAATAATCAGTTGCTACCAGAACGAACCGATGCCCCTTCGAGGAAGAAGGATAGATTTGTCCAATGAAGTCTAGTCCCCAACCTCTAAATGGCCACGGCTTGATAATAGGATGTAGCATGGCAGCAGGAGCGAGTTGAATATCACCAAACTTCTGGCAGGCTTCACACCCCTTGTAATACCAGAAGCAATCATTGATCATAGTCGGCCAATAGAACCCGGCACGCCGTAATAACCACTTCATCTTGTGAGCCGACTGATGAGTGCCACAGATGCCTTCATGTACCTCTCCCATTGCAACTCTTGCTTGGTCCTCGTCCAAACACTTCAAAAGAACTCCGTCGACCGTTCGGCGATAAAGATCATCGTCGATCAAAGTGTATTTGAAAGCCATCCGCCGAACAACTCGGTCTACCCTCTTAGTCGGATCTTGCAAGTAATCAAAGATCGACTTCCTCCAGTCTTCTCTGTTATTCATATTCGGTTTTCCACTGGCGACCGAGTCGGTGATTTCTGACTCGGCCTTTCCTACCGAGTTGGGCCCAAGCATCGGCTCTTGAGAAATATGAAAGACACCACGACTGACATGGTAGCCGGATGCTTGCTGCACCAACTCGTTTGCAATCCGGTTTTCTTGTCTAGGTATATAAGCAATACTAAAATAATCCAAGGTAGAGATTATATCTAGACACTTATCAAGATAAACATTAAGTGATTCGTCAAGACATTGATAAACCTTGGATACTTGTTGGACTACTAATAACGAATCACCGAAAGCCTCAATATGTGTGGCACCTATTGCAATCAGAAGCTCTAAACCGAGTAGCAAAGCTTCATACTCGGCTTGATTATTTGTGCAAAAGTATTCTAAGCGGCATGAGGCTTCGTGAGTAGTACCATATGGAGATATGTAAACAACACCAACACCTTGGCCATTGCTACAGACTGAACCATCAAAGTATAATCTCCATGGTACTAGCGAGACAAGATCAACATCAATGCTACGCTTGTCAACCCGATGTTCAACAATAAAGTCGGCAATGATTTGGCCCTTCATAGATTTCAAGGGTTCATAAGCCAAATCGTACTCGGTCAGTGCGTAAGCCCACTTGCCGACTCGGCCACTAAGAATCGGCCTATGCAACATATACTTGATGACATCGGTTTGACAGGCTACAGTGCAAGTACTAGACAGTAAATACTGTCTCGACTTCGTGCAAGCGTAATATAGGCATAAGCATAATTTCTCAACGAAAGAGTACCTTGTCTCGGCGTCGAGCAGCCGCCGACTCAAATAAGTGATAGCATGCTCCTTCCTTCGGCTTCTTGGGTTAACGCAGCTCCAATTACGCCTTCCTCTGCTGCGATGTAAAGTCGGAAGGGTTCCCCATGCCTAGGCGCTTTCAATACCGGAGGGGTAGATAAATAGCCTTTGATCAACTCGAACGCCTCCTGTTGCCTTGCCCCCCAAGTGAAGTCGGCGTCATTCTTCAACCGAAGGATAGGAGTGAATGCGTTGACCTTCCCCGACAAGTTGGCTATGAATCTCCTTAGATAATTGATCTTGCCAAGGAGTCGTTGCACGTCCCTTTTACATGTCGGAGCTTGCAGCTTCTGGATGGCTTCTATCTTTTTAGGGTCGATTTCTATGCCATGCTGATGTATGATGAAGCCTAAGAACTTCCCAGCCGATACGCCAAAAGGCACACTTCAAAGGGTTCATCTTCAGGCCATACCTCTTCATCCTCTCAAAAGCTAAGCGCAAGTCGGCCAGATGAGATTCAAAAGCGTCCGACTTGACAACAATGTCATCAATATAGACTTCCAGTATGACGCCGAGTAGATCATGGAAGATTAGATTCATAGCTCTTTGGTACGTGGCCCCGGCGTTCTTCAATCCAAAGGTCATCACTGTCCACTCAAATAAGCCAAGGAACCCGGGGCAACGAAAAGCCGTTTTGGACATGTCCTCTTCGGCCATGAAGATTTGATTGTACCCCGCGTTACCGTCGAGGAAACTGATGACTTCGTGTCCAGAAGCACTATCAATAAGCATATCGGCTATAGGCATAGGGTACTCGTCTTTAGGGTGAGGCTCTGTTCAAATCTCTGAAGTCGATGCACACCCTCAACTTGCCGGACCCTTTCTTTTCCACGGGAGCGATGTTAGAAATCGTCGGCATACCTGCAAGGTCTAATAAAGTTAGCTTTAAGCAGTCGACCGATCTCTTCCTTGATCCGGTCGTACATCTCGGGATTGAATCTCCTGTCCGGCTGCTTGAAAGGTCTAAAACCGGCCTTGATAGGCAACCGATGCTCCACTAGCTCTCGGCTTAACCCGGGCATCTCATGATATTCCCATGCAAAGCAGCAAACATATTCTTTTAGCAAGCCGACTAGCTTAAATTTACAGTCGGCTTTCAAATTCTCATTTACAAACGTCGGCCTAGGACTCGAACCATCCCCTATGTCTACTTCCTCTAATGGATCAGCCGACGTGAAACCTTGTCCTAACTTATCCATGTTATCCAACTCTTCTATGGACTCGTGCATATCGTTCCTACCGGACCGATACTCCGCGAGTCGCTTCTGCAACCACTCCGAGTTGTGATCCATCTGATTACTTCTTATCTTGGAGCCGATTGCCATCAACCGGCTTTGACGATGTGGGTACTCGGCTGCTTCCTTCGGCCCTGGGGAAGTCGGCTCCTGAGGATTTGCCGTGTTGTAGCCGACTCGCCACCACATCGACCAAGGCGATTAGAACCGAGTTGGCCTGAAGTTGGTCGGCGCCGACTGGCTTTAAAGATACGGGTACGAACCCGTTTTTCGTGGCACTAAGGAAGTCGAACCCGGAAAGGTCTCGCCCAGACAGACACGTCGCATTGGGGTGCTGCCAGTCCACCAACGCATCGGCTAAGGCGACACAAGCCGAGTTGTCCGCGTGAATGACTTCGACTTCTTCATCAATCCACTGTATAAGGCATTGGTGCATCGTGGATGGCACGCATTGGTTGGCGTGAACCCAATCGCGGCTCAGTATGACATTGTAATTTCCTTGCACCTCAGCGACGAAGAATGCAGTGGCCAAAGTCTTGCTTCCAATGGTAAGCTCTACGTACATCACACCTTTGGCCTCTGTGCTCTCTTTGCCTTCAAACCCGTTGAGTACCATATTAGTCTTCATCAACTCGTTATCATGCAGACCCTAACCTCTTTAAGACCGAGTATGGCATAAGATTCACCACGGCACCGCCATCCACGAGCATCCTCGCCACTGGCGTTCCATTAATGTGGCCCTTGACGTATAGCGGTTTTAAGTGCCTCACCGGCTCTGTCGGCTTCTCGAAGATGGAGTTCTTGGGGCCGAAGTCGAACTGGGCTACCTCCCCATCTTCATCTACAGCACGGAACTCGGCAGGTAAGTAATATACCATGTTTATGTCCATACCTGCGTGAACCGGTGTAGACTCGTAGTCCACCATTTCCACTTCGCTGTCTTCCGTGGTGTCTACCGACTTCGGTGACTTGCCGAGTAGAGGGGACATGTCTTCGGGAGTCGTCGTGTCCTCCGCTCGCTTAGGCTTCCAGACCTGCTTCGCAGGTACCATGGGCCGAATCTCGTTAAAAGATTCGTCCCTCAGCGTCTCAGCCTCTCGCTCAACCTTCTCCTGGTTCCTCATGCGCTGCAGCCTTCTTTTCTGGGTTTTGGTCAACCCAGGGAGGACACCAGGTAGGCTGAGTGTACTTGGGGTCTCTGGGCCTGCTCTTGCTCGTACCGGCTTCATGATCATTGGCCATAGACCCCTGCTGAACAGTGATTACATTATCGTTAGAGTTGACCAGATTACCGATAGTAATCGGCCCTTTGCCGAGTTGATTGATCTCCATTCTTGGCCCGTCGTTCGTTGGAGCGTCAGCGCTCGGTGACTTAGCACGCCACACCTTTCTAGCTGGTTGGCTCGGAGAAGTCGGTGAGGACCGACTGGTATCGCCACCGAGTCGGCCTTGAGTAGGGTAGTTGGCCTTCTGCGTCGGCCGACTGGCATCCCCGCCTAGTCGGCCCCGAGTAGGATGAGTAAGCCTCTCACGGACGGGTCTCCTCAATGCCGACCATCCTGGATGGAAAGCGTAGGGACCATCGGGTGCTGCCCCCATCTTTCGTCGAAGCTGATCCATGCACGGCGCGTATGGAGGTGGCACCATCCATGGAGTCGGCATCCATGGCCCCTGCGGCTCGGCCCAATGTCTGAAACCCTAGCCTTGGAGGTGATCTCGGGACGTTTTAAGCGCGATGGCCGGTTAGGGATGACACCGGCCGCCTGGTTGGTGTATTTGAAAAGCAACATGTCGAAAGTCGGCTTCACTCTTTTATGCTGAGCTCTGGCTTCGTTGATCTTCCACTTGCCGACTTCCGGACTCTTGGGTTCGATGAACTTGGCCCGGGTACTTTCTGGAGTCGGTGGTTGCCCCCCGAGTGCACTGGTGTGGTCTTCCTGCACTCGGGATTGCCCCCCCGAGTGCGTGGTTTCTGATAGTGATCTTCAATGTTTCTTTGCCGCCGAGTTGCTTCTCGAGCACGACTTCTCTTCCCGGGGCTTTACCGACTTCTTTCTTCCGGGGTTCACCGAGGACTACATTGTCCTTGTTAGCCGATTCGGCTATGTCGGGCCGAATCAAAACTTTCTTCTCTTCCAGATCCATAGCGTTCATTGGGAAGGGCTGCTTATCGATTTGCATATCGGCGAAATTCAATCGTCCCTCATTAATGGCCGATTGTATCTGTCGCCGAAAAACATTGCAGTTATTAGTCGCATGAGAAAAAGAATTATGATACTTGCAATAAGCTCGCCGTTTTAGCTCTTCAAACGGCGGTAAAGAATGAGATATTCTAATGATCCTATCTTGCAGCAAAGAATCGAAATATTTTATCACACTTGCTACATCAAAGGTGAATTTCATCTGTTCTTCATGATTCTTGCGAGTCGGCTTGAGAGCGTCACAAGTATATGGTTTGGTCTTGGAGGACCAAACGAACTCGGCAGCGTATATGTTACCCTCATCGCCCGAGCTGTCGTACTCGACCATGTGCATCCTAGGGTCGATCGGGTTTGGACCTAGGGAATCTCTTTGACTTCTATGCTTCGGCTTTCTTGAGCCAAAGCTTTTCTGCAAGACTTAGTTGACACTTAAAAGCTCATAATTTTCTAGCCGTTCTCGGATGTGGGTCTTCAACCCGGCCAGTACCAAGTCGGCCAAGTCTCTCTCGGTTATCACCAAGCTATAGCATCGGTTCTTTGTGTCCCTAAATCTTTTGACGTAGTCGGTGACCGACTCGTCGTGTTTCTGCTTGACCGATGTAAGATGTGTCAACTTGAGTTCATTGTCGCCGCTATAAAAGTGATCATGGAACTTCTGCTCTAATTGTGACCATAAGAGTATAGTGCCAGGCTGCAAAGCGGAGAACCATGAAAAGGCGGTGCCAGTCAGTGACAAAGGAAATAGGCGTACTTTCAAAGCTCGTTTATAGAGCTCGCTTCACCTAACTGTGCTAGATACTGACTGACATGCTCCCATGTAGTCTTCGTCCCTTCACCGCTAAACTTAGCGAAGTCGGGAACCTTGTAACCCGGAGGGTACAGGATAGCATCATAGTAGTCGGGATATGGCTTCTGATACATCCGACTTCTAAACTTCGGCTCGAGTCCGGACTCGGTAAACATCCTTTTCATGTCTTCCTGGAGCTTGGCTAGAATTTTGTCCGAGTAGACGAAGTCGCCGTGGGATGACTGGCCATGGGTGCGGCCTGTAATCCATACGCCGAGTCGTGACTCGGCATTGGCCTAACCACGCTTGTGTTCACAGAAGGTGCAATCAGGCTCTGGTTCGGCGCTACCGCCGAACCGGGTATACTCATGATTGGACTAGGGCTGGTGGGTACGGCTATGAGTTGGTTGGTCTGACTGGGGTGTAAATTCAATGGCACGGGAAGCGCCGATGAACCTACTACCGAGGTCGGATCAGGGTTTAACACACCTACAGCCGTACCGGCAATACCACTAGATGTTGGGCGCGTGCTCCCCTTAACACTTGTGTTTTCCATGAACATGTTGTAAACAAGAGTATTGCCTTTCGAAATATAACCTTGTATTTTCGGCTATCTGTTCTGGGGAAAAACGTGCTACTTACCGGGGTGTCAGCCTTCTTGCCGTGTAGAGGAGGGAATTTGATTTCTCCAACCGGAGTAATGTTTCCCTGACGATCCTTCTTGAAGTTTGCGAGGAACGTCTGTAGATCCTCCTCCTCCCGCTTCTTCTTGTATGCTTCGAAAGCTTGGCGATGTTCCTCCGATAACTCATTGTAGTCTGGGCTTGATGATGTTATCGGTGCTGATCTCGCCGAGTTGTGGAGTCTGATTGTTGGACATGATGACAGAGATTCTTCCCCAGCGGAGTCGCCAAAAAGTGTGTTCACACATGAACACGTCACCGTGTACCCCCGAGGCCGAGCGCGATGCGCGGGACACGGAATCGGGGGAGACCCGCCGGGAGCGCGATACGCAAGACATGCCGGCGGGTGCTTTTGGGAACCCGAAACCCCACACCCCCGGGAGGGACCCCGTCAGGGAGTGCGGCGGCTATGGGCTGCCCTAGGTCGACCTGATCGCCCCCTAGGGCCTCGAGTCTCGTTGCCGTGAAACACGAAGAACAACGAAGAACGAGAAGCATAAAACACAGGGAGAAAATAGTAGATGAAAAGATAATGTATTGAGTGCGTCGATTGGGAGAGTTCCACCTCAATCGGCCATATACCCTTCATATTTATAGGGTATGCCCGGTCTTTGAGCTACAATAGGACTCTTGTCTCGTACAAAGATATGTTTCCCATACAAACTCGAGATAACTTCCTAATCTGATTGAATTAACCGCCGTGATCGGGACTCCGCCTTGTATACGAGATATCCTTCCATATTATCCGGGAGTCTTTCCAAATCTCGGACTTTCCTTTAATCGCCACGATCCGTTTACTGTTCCTTGAGCCCCAAGTCAAAGCCTCCAGCGCAGAAAGTCTTCGTCTTGAAACCCAATGCCTCGGCCCACCTGTAGGATAGTACGGGGAACGTCACGACTTGGCAGCCGACCTGGCACTGCTGGGACTCGGATGCATCCCTCGGAGCCTGGCTTGGACCCATTCGGGAAGGCGAGCACTCGGGCGCTCGGGAACTTAAGAAAGGAGTGCTCGGGAACACGAGTACTCGGTACCACGAGTGCTCGGGGACGAGTACTCGGGGACATAGGGTGCTCGGGGTCACTCGGACCTCGTCCATGCTCGGAAACATGAACGCTCGGGGACGTGAACGCTCGGGGCCGAGTGCTCGGGGACGAGCGCTCGGGGATGCGAGTGCTCGAGGGACGAGTGCACGGGGGCGCGAGTGCTCGGGGGCGCTAGTACTTGGGACCACGGGTACTCGGGAACGAGTACTCGGGACTCGGGGACGCCGCACCACTCGGCCTGGGCCCACGATTCGGTAGCATTGTAAATCTTGCCCGACGCACTCAGCCCATCTGGGGGTACTGCCCAATTTGGTCGTCAACACATGCCCCCTGTTTTCGGTATAAAGATGTATTTTACCGAAAATAATAAGTCCTGTCCTTAGGGCGATGCGAATCATCTCATCGGCCATTTCTTTTCTTAGGGCGATATGATATATCGGCCATAGCACTCATTATGCTTCTTGCCACACGCTCGGGTGGAACTTCTTCAAGTACTTGCCATTGAGAGCTCGCGGCAGCAGAGTGCCCTGCACAGATTCTACTAAGTATGAGCTTCCAGGAACCACTCTCGCAACTCTGAAAGGACCTTCCCAACTCGGCGACCATTTGCCAAACTTGTTATCCTTCGAGCCGATTGGTAGGATGACCTTCCATACTAGTTCGCCGACTTGAAAGTTCTTCGACTTGACCTTTTTGTTGTATGCTCTGGCTACCCTTAGCTTGTCCCTTTCTATGGCCTTCAAAGCAACCAAACGCTTATCGGCGACTTCATCAAGACCATCCATCATCAGATTATAAAAGTCGACCGCCGATAAGTCATTCTGTTTGGCTAATCTTAAAGCACTCAGATTTACCTCCACGGGTAAAACGGCCTCTTGTCCATACACGAGTTCATAGGGAGTCACCTTGGTAGCACTGTGCCTTGAAATTCTATGCGCCCACAACGCCTCGGACAACACTGGTTTTGGAGCACATTGCACACGCCCTGCCAGTTGTCACCAATTCCTTAATCTGTTGATTCACCTTTTGAGTGTATGAACTGATTGTGAGCAACTGAGAATTACTATGATTCAATATATGACTACTAAACTTATAAAACCGAGCTGTGATTTGATTCTTGAGTAAGGGTCAAGCACTACTGCAGAATACACCTTTGCTGATCGGTCACTAGTGACGGGCGAGTGGGCGCCCGTCACTGTTACTAACACCAGTGACAGGCGATAATTTGGACCGTCAGTGAAGTTATCAACCGGCGGCATATTTTTAGAGGAAAAATTACTACTGACGGGCGCAAAATATGACCCGTCACTGGTGACCTATTACCACTGACAAGCTTGCTCCGCTGACGGGTCTAAATCGCACCAGTTAGTGGTTTTCTGCACACTAGTGACGGGTGTAAAATTCAGCCCGTCAGTGATTCCTACCGGCCCAAACTACAGCCCAAAGCCCAAACCCAAGTGAGATATTGTGAGAACCCGTATTTTCTAACAACCTAACGTTACAATTTAATGATTGAACCCATTCATCTCATTCATGCATATCAAAAATTTGAGGGAACTTCAAAAATTTTATTCATATCACATACACATACACAAAGTAATTCAATTCATATATATATATATACAAGAGTTAATTAATTACAATATAAAACTATATACATGAGTAATATGAACTAACTCAAAGAGACATATAAATATATACAGATAGTTCAATTATAAGAATAGGAATTCAAAGAAAGAAAATTTTTTTGATTTACAAAGGCACCAATATTACAAACCATGAGTAATACAAAAAAAACGTCTACAAGAAGAAAACCTAGCTAATATCTTCATTCTTCTCTCAAGTCCTTTCTCACCCTCAACTTTTGATCTTCAACCTGCACATGAAAGCAAACAACATACTACAAGAGGATATTGTAGTTAGGATTAGAAATGTTTGCATCTCCTGGGGAGATGCAATGTTTGTTTGGGAGATTAATCTTGTGAAACTAGGGAACTAGTCCTAGTTTCAATAAAAATCAGAAATTGCTTATGGAACAATTAGCTCAAAGGCATCAGTGTAAGGCAACAATCAAATCAAGCTTAAGGGGCAGCAATTGAACCGAACTTTAGGCAACTAATGAAGGCAGCAGTAGGCAACTAATCGAGGCATCAAACCATCAAAGTTCCATAAGCAAATTCATGTTAGACTAACCTCCATTAGGCAACCAATTAAGTTGAAAAGAGTTAGGTTTTGCTTTCATGAGTTAATCCAGCAAACCTAGGTATTCCAAAATGCCAAACTTTGCAACAACCGGCAGTAGGCAACATTCCAAAACCCTTAAAGTGCTGTCCAAGGGGTGTGGGACCATGCCCAAGCAGCTGGTGGCATTGCCTTGCCACCTCAAGCTCAAGAAAAGGATAAGGAACAGCTAGGGGCTGCCAAGTAAGCTGCATACTCACCAAATCAAAGGAGGAGTCACCTCTTAGGTGTCAAGCAAAGGCAATTTCGAAATCCCAGCTCACCAGCCCCCAAACCCCTATAAATAGGGCCATATGTGCTTCATTTTCACCTCAACACCACCCAAAACAGCACCACATCAAAAGGGCCAAGAGTTAAATAGTTGAGAGGCAAGTCAAGGGAGCTAGGAGGAGGAGGCGTAGCCTGAAGAAGAAGGGTTCAGAATACCTCAAGACAAGCTTCAGTTGCTTAAGGTATAGTAGAGAGGATAGGAACAACTAGAAAAGAAAGAAAGGAGAGGTGTTAAAACTCTGCAGAAAATATTCTGCGTTAGGTTGAATGAACCAACCTTTTAAATCAAGTATAAGCAATCTGTTCTTATAAAATTGAAAAGGAAAGGGGGAAAAGAAATAGCATCTGCTCTTATCAGTTTATAATCAGGAGCAGGGAGAAGGGAGAGTATAGAATCTGTTCTTATCAGTTTTAAAGTAGATAAGAAAGAATCAGAGGAAATCTGAGAGGGATAGACTCAACTAAAAAGAAAGTATAGCATCTGTTCTTAACAGCTTAAAATCTGATGATAAGAAGTTAGGAAAATATGAGAAGAGTTAAGCTAAGAAAAAGTATAACCTCTGTTCATGTATCACTTATACATCAATAAATAAATAAACCCTAAAAAAAAGTAAGCCAACTGAGAACATAAGCTAAAAATCAAGCATATATTTGTTCTTACCCATTTAACCTTAAGGAAAGCAACCAATCTCAGTACAAATAGAAGTAACCAATGATAAGCATAGTACATATGATTTTATTAGCTACAATACTAAGTATTCAAATTTCAATATCAACATAAGAATTAGCTAATGATCAATCAAAAGGAATATCCTTATCAATCTACAACAGCAAGTTCATCTTAACTCCAAGAGCTAGTACAGAATGCCCTAAACTAAAGATAAAGTCCAAGCATCGTATGGAAAACAAGCAATTACAGGAAATAAACTAGGGATTACATAATAATCATTTATGCCAACATGGGGCTAACTGAGCAATCGTAAGACATTAGAACCAAAGCAAAGATTACCATCCAGAACATAATCAGAGTACCAATAGATGCTATCTAAGCTGTCTGTTGCACAATCAAGAACTAAAGCAAACCAAATCTTTATTAATTGCAAAAGAACCCTAGAGCAAGAACCCTAAAATTTGGGGAATTAATATGGGATGAACTCTAATTCAATTGAGGATTCAAATAAGAAAAGAAAAGAGGAATAGAAGGGGTTAGAGGCTTACCGTGGGCGACACTCGTCGCCGGGGTTGCAGGCGCGGTGAACTCGCCGCCGTCCACCGGCGACGAGGCACCAGGGCGGCGCGGCCACATGGGCAACCGAGCCAAGGCGGCGGCGAGGCATCGAGCAGGCGGCGGCCGACGGAAGGAGGGGAAGCCACGCGGGGGGGGAAGGAGGCACGGCAGAGGAGGCCGGAGCCCTTGGCTCCTGGTGGCGGCGCCGAGTGGAGCGGCGCCACGGGGCGGCGCAAGGCGACTGGAGCGGGGCCGGCCGACAAGGCCGAGGAGAGCCGACGGTCGGTGCGAGAAGGAGCAAGGGGCGGCGGAGACCGAAAAGGAGCAAGGGGCGGCGGCGCACGGGTGTGTGAGAGAAAGAGGAAGGGATTTAGGAGTTAGGGATTTGGGGATTTTGGAGTCTCCAGGAGAGAAAGGAGAACAGTGAAGGATTTGAGAGAGAGGCAGCGTGTGTGAGCAGAGTGAGGGCGAGGGAGTTCGGGACCGGTTAGGTTAACCCTAACCGGGTGCCAAGTGGGCCAGGGTTTAGGGCTGAGTGGATTTTGGGAAAAAAATAGGGCCTCGGCCAACCTATAGGGATAGCATAAATTTTTATTAGTATTATTATTATTCTCTTTTCCTTTGTTAATTGGAAATACTCCATAATTTAAAATGTCATAACATATATGTATATCCAAATTAATCTGGAAATACCAAACCCCACTTTTATTTATTTCCTTCTCTAATGATTCGGAATTTTCTTTTAAAACTAAATTAACAAGAGATATATGTACTTCCACTTGAATTGGATGAAGCCTAATTTAACTAAAGTGATTTTTTGAAACTCTTTAATCTAAATAACAATACCCCAAACCAATTTGAAATTTCTAATACAATGAGGATTTCTTCTAAAATTTGAATAATATATACATACACGTATACGTATTCTTTTAAAAAGAAGGCTTAATACTTTTTCTTATGAAATCATGCAAATTCAGAATTCAGGGTTTTACTTAGTTACTTAAAAGTTCATGAACTCCGACGGTTTAATAACTTCACCACACCACGAAAATTTTAATAGTAAATTTTATAAGTTCAAAAGATAGAGCAGATAAAAAAATCAAGAAAAAATTAATAAAATATCATCTATTGCATTGTCTTCGACAAGGTAGTCCACATCGTCCAAACAATCCAAATTCTGTAAATCAACTTCATCATCATAAGCATGCATACATCCATAAATTACTATTTTCGGAAATAGTCCTTATCGGACGATTATTCCACTTCAGATCCCGAGGTTCTGCCGATTTTATCCGAAGGGACATCTCACTTCACCTCTTATCCATCTCAAGGCAAGTTCATTTCTTGTTCATGTTGAAGATTATTTCTACCACATATATGCAATTCTTCTTCTTATCACCTGTGATAATTAATAACTGAACTGCATTATGATTCGTTGAATCATATATTGGTGGGCAGTGGAACCCCGGTATGGAACTTGTGGGGTGGTCAGGGTTCCATTGCATATGGTATCACCATAAGGTTAATAACAAATGTCAGTTGCATTCTTACGCCGTAAAGATAGCGTTAACCGCAAGACCTGTTATGGGACAGGCGAGTCAAGTAATACCTTCTCAGTGCATATCTCCCAGGAACGTATGTAAAATAACGCCTGGGGAAGCGTTAAGTCCCTCGCCCAGGGGAGCGATAAACCCTGAATTTCCGCTTTGGGAGGCGTTATGTCCCTGGAATATACAGAAAAGTACGCTATAATGACGAGGTGGGTAGTCGGTGCTGGATCGACTACATAAGGGGAGATATTGCCAAAGGGAAGGGTGAAAATGAATCGGAACCTTAGACCTGGCCACGCACCGACGGGAGTGTGATGGGTCTCGTACCCGGCTAAAGGCTAAGTACCACTTGTGGGTAAAGTAGCGCACCTCTGCAGAGTGTATTGAAGTGTGGCATTGTCACTCCCTGTTCTGGGTATGAACTGCGATCGCGGCGGGAAAGGAACCATCGGAGGTTCTAATGACCCGTGAAGCCTTCTGAACATAGCTAAATTAAAAATTGATTCTCCAGGAACGATATTGGATTCATGCATATCCTTTGAGGACTTTGTCCTAGTAGAAATAGTCATTCAAACACCTGTTGTTATTATGAACTTGTTGAGTACCTTCTGTACTCATCCCCTACGTAAATCTTTCCTTTGTTAGACTCTGATTCGTTAGAGGTTGAGTATGAAGAAGTCGAAGTCCAAGAGGGGAAGGAGGAGCCGGACCTAACAGGAGGGATCGAAGGAGTCGATTACTACATCGACTATGGGGAGCAGGACGAGGCACAACTAGAGCAAGAGTAGTTAGTTTAGTAGAAAATAATATATCAGCTTTACTTTTCTGCAAGTTACTCTTCAGTTCTATATTCCTGTTGTTATTTTCAGTTGAACTTAACCCACTGTATTTCTGTAATAACTTATGCATCTTTTGGAGTTTGTAATATATATGTATAGTTGTTGGACCATCAATGCTTCTGTTGTACAATCTGATCGATGTAATATAATAAAATGGGATTTTGTTATATTATATCAAAGACTGGCACACTACACCATGCAGTGGTGTGCAGGGTCGCTACAGGTGGTATCAGAGCAAATGTTCCAATCTTAGGAGTAAAAACCTAAATAGGAGACCTGTGAGTCTAGATTAGGATAATCTTATCTAAAGTTGGGATTCTTGGAAATGATAAATATTCAATTGAGAATATTTTGTCATGCTTATATAATAGGAATTTCTAATATCTAGTCAGTATTTTGTTTTCAGTGAAATTATTTGATGATACTGATAAATTAATTCTTCCCTCAACTAGGAATGGAGGAATACACTTTATCTCGCACCAGTCGCACCAGGGCGGCAAATTTGGCAGAATTTCCTGGAGCTTGGCTGGACAACCTGCTTGACCTCTTGATTATTCTGCAGGTCAAAGGAAGACCCAGAATAATTATAACCAGTTATTATGATGGACCTTTGCTAGCCAAATACAGGGTCGAAGTAGAGATACCCAGTAGAACCATGGTGGAGCAGTTGACATACTATGCAGAAGGGCGAACTGCACAGGTGGCGGAACAGATGGCCTTGTTGAATGCCACAGTGGCCATCAGGGAGGCAAGAGCTGCAGATCTGCAAGGGACTGCCTATATGGCTATACCTTTTGATGCAGAATCTGATGAAGTAGAAGCCGGTTACTTAGCTTCTCTTGGAAGAAGTAGAACAGGAACTTCGAAATTTATCAAGAAGAGTGTAGAGGTCACAAATGCTCTTCTAGAAACTATAAGGTCATTAGAGGGAGAGCTTAATGTGCACTTAGCCAGGAGTTGTGACCCTGAGAAGGTGCATGAATTGTACCTTGAAAGGAAGAACTTAGTGACCCATGTAGATTCCTTAGTGCCACCATCCACTCCAGCTTTCTTCCGACAGACGGAAGAAAAACCTTTCATGACCCCTACAGGTTTACCTGAAGATTTTTGTTATGGTGGACCTATGAATCCTGTAACTCTTAGTGCCGAGGAGGAACCTTCTGAGTACTCTATAGAGTCTTATGAGCCTTACATCTATGGTGGGAGTACCAATCCTATTCCTGTTAGTTCAGATACTTTTGAAGGATCCTATGGCAGTTGTAGTGACAACCCCTGGGAGATTTCTTTTGAAAAAGCCAACATATCATCCACCTTAGATAGTGACTATTATCCATCAACAGGTTGGTCAAGCACAGAACCTGAGTCACTTCGCCGAAGCGCAAGACCAAACAAGTGGACTCCTGGAAGGTTTTTGAGGCTACAGCAGGGTTTAGCTGTAAGAGTACATAGGTTATGAATAAAGGGTTGTACTCTTGTAATAAATAGATATGGACCTACTGGGGGTATGTATTAATGTGTACGAATAAAAGGTGTGTTTAACCTTGTGCACATACCCCATGTACACTTATAAGCTTGTATAATACAAGGTATATTTTATGCTGAGTTTTGTTTGGAATTTCTGAATGCTTAGATGTGTACATGAAGTGTTAAACTTAATATACAATATGAAGGATGTATTATTGAGTTGCTCTTCCTGTCACAGCTTAGGAAATGGAGGGAGCTCATGATGAAAACCCTAGGAGGGAGGCAGAGGAACAAGCCAGAAGAGAAGCTGAAGCGAAGGCAAGGGAAGAAGCAAATAAAACAGCCCATGGAACACCACCTCCACCACCACCCAGACCAACAACAGAAGAGGCCATGTTCCATTTTATGCGAATGATGGAAGAAGGAAGGAGGGAAGCACAAGAAAGCCAGAATAAGTTCTTCAGTGAGCTTTTAGATAAAATGAGTAGAAGGGCTGGAGAAGCATCAGGAGTGACAGGAGTCAGCCTTGGGGATTTTCAGCAAACAAAACCCTTAACCTTCTCCACCACAGTGGAACCAATGGAAGCAGAGGACTGGCTATTGGACACAGAAAGGAAGCTAGAGACAGTGGGCTGTAATGATGAAGAAAAAGTCCGTTATGCCACCCACTAGTTGACAGGACTTGCAGCCGCTTGGTGGGAAAACCTTAAGGGAGTGCAACCTTCAGGCCGTGCAATCACTTGGAATTTGTTCAAACAAAAGTTCAGGGAGGCACATGTTTCCCGACCAGCATAGTGGAACTCAAGAGAAGGGAATTCCAGAATCTGACACAGGGAACATGTCTGTGGTCAAGTATGTGCATGAATTTAATCGCCTTTCTCGTTATGCAAAAGATGAGGTGGATACTGAGACCAAAAGGCAGAAGAAATTCATGAATGGACTGAGTCATTTCTGAAAATGCAACTCAGACTTGTCCGTACAGAGGAATTCCAGGATTTAGTGGATCGAGCAATTACATTGGAGAATGATTATCAGGAAGTGCAGGAAGATAGGAGGAAGAAAGCTAGGACTGAACCACGGCAATTCCAGATGATCCGATCCCGACCAACTGTGCCATTTCAGACCAGGTTTAGGCCAGCAGTACCAGTACCCTTCAGAGCACAAGTACCTTTCAGAGCACCAGCACCTGCTAGATCAGCTGCACCAGCAAACAATTCCGTCAAGTGCGCAAATTGTGGGTATAATCATCCCACAAAAGATTGTAGGAGGCCAAGGATTGTTTGTTTGGATGTGGGCAACCTGGACACATAAAACTCAATGTCCCAATCCAAGACCGCCACAACAGGGAAATCACGACCAGCTGCACCAAATCCTGCACAACAGCAAAAAAATTCCAATCAGAGAGCTGGAAATCAACAAGGAAAGGGACGTGGAAAGCCGTACGGCCGGCTTAACTACGTCAATGCAGAACAAGCAGAAACAAACAATGATGTCATCATCGGTACGCTACCTGTCTCAACTGCACTGGTATTGTGTTATTTGATTCTGGAGCAACGCATTCATTCATATCTGAAGAACTCATGAGCAAAGTACGTTTACCTTCTCAACATCTTACAAAACCAGTATGCATTCAGTCCCCGGGGGGTATGATTGAAGTAAGCCAGTTTTCATAGATCTAGTCATATCCATCAATAAGTTGGAATTCTTTGCCAATGGAATGGTTATTCCATTAAGGGGGTTAGATGTTATTTTGGGTATGGATTGGTTAACCCACTATAAGGCCAAGATTGACTGTGCCAAAAAGACCATAACCCTAGAAGCCTGGGGAGGGCAGATATGAAGTATTTCAAGGAAACAGATGTCCCAAAGTTAGTTTGGGATTTGAGTTGAATTCTTTAGAAGGGCAGAATCTGAAGCAAATTCCAGTGGTCCAAGAATTTGCAGATGTATTTCCAGATGAGTTACCAGGTATGCCACCAGATAGAGAAGTAGAATTCACCATTGACTTGGCACACCGGTACTGCTCCAATTGCACAGAGACCCTACCGAATGGGACCAGAAGAATTAGTGGAATTAAAATCCCAATTGGATGAGTTAGCAGCAAAAGGTTTCATCAGGGAAAGTGTATCACCATGGGGAGCACCAGTACTTTTTGTGGACAAGAAGGATGGAGGAATCCGTATGTGCGTGGATTATCGGAATCTTAATAATGTCACTATTAAGAACAAGTATCCATTACCACGGATTGATGATCTTTTTGATCAAGTAAGAGGGGCAGGAGTTTTCTCGAAGATTGACTTGAGATCCGGATATCATCAGATTAAGATCAAAGCTGAAGATATACCAAAAACAGATTCGTTTCTCGTTATGGTCATCACGAGTATCTTGTGGTACCTTTCGGATTAACGAATGCACCGGCAGTATTTATGAATCTGATGAACAAAGTGTTCATGAAGTACTTGGATAAATTTGTGATCGTGTTCATTGATGACATTCTGATATATTCCCGAAGTAATGAAGAACATGCCCAACATCTGTATACAGTTTTGCAAACACTGAGGGAACATCAATTGTACGCCAAGTTTAGTAAATGTGAGTTTTGGCTTGACCGAGTTTCATTTTTGGGCCATGTCATTACCAAGGATGGAGTAGCTGTGGACCCCAAGAAAGTAGAGTCTGTATTGGAATGGAAACCTCCTACCACAGTTACAGAAGTCAGAAGTTTTCTTGGAATGGCAGGATATTATCGGAGATTTATTGAAGGATTCTCAAAATTGCTGGACCAATGACCAAGTTATTGAGGAAAGATGTTAAGTTTGAATGGACAGAATCTTGTGAGAAAGTTTCCAGGAACTGAAACGAAAGACTTACCACAGCACCAGTTTTAGCATTACCTGAAAGTGGAAAGGATTTTGTGGTATATTGTGATGCCTCAAAATCAGGACTTGGATGTGTCTTAATGCAAGACGAAAAGTAATTGCCTATGCTTCACGGCAATTAAGACCTCATGAAGTAAATTACCCAACTCATGATTTGGAGCTAGCAGCAGTAGTCTTTGCCTTAAAACTTTGGAGGCATTATTTATATGGAGTCAAGTGTGAATTATATACGGATCACAAGAGTTTAAAGTATTTCTTTACTCAAAAAGAGTTAAATATGAGGCAAAGGAGATGGCTGGAGCTGATCAAAGATTATGATCTGACTATCAATTATACACCTGGAAAAGCTAATGTGGTAGCAGACGCATTAAGCAGAAAAGCAATTTGTCATCAGATGAAAATGGAAGAAGTTCCAGAAAGAATCCTACAAGATTTAGGCAGATCAGGTATTGAGTTGATAATAGGCGAGAAAGAAGGATATCTAGCAGCTATGTCAGTGCAATCAGGGTTGCAAGAGAATATTAAGAACCGACAAAAAAGAGGATGAATTTATTTCAGAAAAGATTAAGGAAATTTCTGAAGGAAAACCATCAGAATTCAATCTAGAAAAAGATGGATCTCTATGGTATAGAGGAAGAATTTGTGTTCCAAATATTGCTGAAATCAAGAGTTAATATTGCAAGAGGCTCATCAGACTCCATATACCATTCACCCAGGAAGTACAAAAATGTATATGGATTTAAAAGGCACATTTTGGTGGAATAATATGAAGAGAGAAATTGCCAAGTTCATATCTGAATGTCACACATGCCAGAGGGTAAAAGCAGAGCATCAGAACCCAGCAGGACAATTACAACCCTTACCAATTCCAGAATGGAAATGGGAGGAAATCGGAATGGATTTCATAACCGGATTACCAAACACTCAGAAGAAAAAGGACACTATTTGGGTAATACTTGACAGATTAACCAAGACCGCTCATTTTCTGCCATCAAACAGGCTGACTCTTGTGAGAAACTTGCAAGAATTTATGTCAATGAAATTGTCAGTAAATACGGAGTACCAAAAAGAATCGTATCAGATCGAGGTTCAGTTTTCACCTCAACATTCTGGCAACAGCTACAGTCAGCCTTAGGATCACAATTGGATTTCAGTACTGCTTATCATCCTCAGACTGGTGGTCAAACAGAAAGAACCAATCAGATCTTAGAAGACATGCTGAGGGCATGTGTACTTGATTTTGGAGGATCATGGGATGAGCATCTGCCATTAGCTGAGTTTGCATATAACAATAGTTACCAGAGTAGTATTCAGATGCACCGTTTGAAGCATTATATGGAAGGAAGTGTAGATCCCCAGTATGTTGGTATGAGACGGGAGAGCAAAAATCTTTTAAGCTAGATTTTATCAATGAGAGGCAGGATATTATTGATATCATTCGAGATAGACTGAAGATAGCACAAAGTAGGCAAAAGAGTTATGCTGATAAAAAGAGACGGAAATTCGAGTTTGAACCTGGAGAATTGGCATATCTGAGAGTTAGTCCAACAAAAGGAACTCGGAGTTTTGGGATAAAGGGAAAGTTAAGTCCAAGATATATAGGACCATTCCAAATATTGAGTAGGAAAGGTGAAGTTGCATATGAATTGGAATTACCGGAAAGTTTATCCAGAGTTCATAACGTTTTTCATGTATCTCAACTCCGAAGATGTCTCAACCACCAGCCAAATCCGTCAAGTTATCAGAGATTGAGCTACAACCAGATCTATCATATACTGAAAGACCAACCAAGATACTGGAGGAAGACTGGAAGCAACTCAGAAATAGAGCTATCAAATACTGCAAGGTACAGTGGAAGAATCATCCGGCACGAGAAGCAACATGGGAGAAAGAGGAAGATCTTCGTAGAGACTACCCCTACCTTTTCAGGTATGAGAGTTAGAATTTCGTGGTCGAAATTATTTTAAGGGGGAGAGGATGTGAGAACCCGTATTTTCTAACAACCTAAACGTTACAATTTAATGATTGAACCCATTCATCTCATTCATGCATATCAAAAATTTGAGAGAACTTCAAAAATTTTATTCATATCACATACACATACACAAAGTAATTCAATTCATATATATATATATACAAGAGTTAATTAATTACAATATAAAAGTATATACATGAGTAATATGAACTAACTCAAAGAGACATATAAATATATACAGATAGTTCAATTACAAGAATAGGAATTCAAAGAAAGAAATTTTTTTTGATTTACAAAGGCACCAATATTACAAACCATGAGTAATACAAAAAAAACGTCTACAAGAAGAAAACCTAGCTAATATCTTCATTCTTCTCTCAAGTCCTTTCTCACCCTCAACTCTTGATCTTCAACCTGCACATGAAAGCAAACAACATACTACAAGAGGATATTGTAGTTAGGATTAGAAATGTTTGCATCTCCTGGGGAGATGCAATGTTTGTTTGGGAGATTAATCTTGTGAAACTAGGGAACTAGTCCTAGTTTCAATAAAAATCAGAATTGCTTATGGAACAATTAGCTCAAAGGCATCAGTGTAAGGCAACAATCAAATCAAGCTTAAGGGGCAGCAATTGAACCGAACTTTAGGCAACTAATGAAGGCAGCAGTAGGCAACTAATCGAGGCATCAAACCATCAAAGTTCCATAAGCAAATTCATGTTTAGACTAACCTCCATTAGGCAACCAATTAAGTTGAAAAGAGTTAGGTTTTGCTTTCATGAGTTAATCCAGCAAACCTAGGTATTCCAAAATGCCAAACTTTGCAACAACCGGCAGTAGGCAACATTCCAAACCCTTAAAGTGCTGTCCAAGGGGGTGTGGACCATGCCCAAGCAGCTGGTGGCATTGCCTTGCCACCTCAAGCTCAGAAAAGGATAAGGAACAGCTAGGGGCTGCCAAGTAAGCTGCATACTCACCAAATCAAAGGAGGAGTCACCTCTTAGGTGTCAAGCAAAGGCAATTTCGAAATCCCAGCTCACCAGCCCCCAAACCCCTATAAATAGGGCCATATGTGCTTCATTTTCACCTCAACACCAACCCAAAACAGCACCACATCAAAAGGGCCAAGAGTTAAATAGTTGAGAGGCAAGTCAAGGGAGCTAGGAGGAGGAGGCGTAGCCTGAAGAAGAAGGGTTCAGAATACCTCAAGACAAGCTTCAGTTGCTTAAGGTATAGTAGAGAGGATAGGAACAACTAGAAAAGAAAGAAAGGAGAGGTGTTAAAACTCTGCAGAAAATATTCTGCGTTAGGTTGAATGAACCAACCTTTAAATCAAGTATAAGCAATCTGTTCTTATAAAATTGAAAAGGAAAGGGGGAAAAGAAATAGCATCTGCTCTTATCAGTTTATAATCAGGAGCAGGGAGAAGGGAGAGTATAGAATCTGTTCTTATCAGTTTTAAAGTAGATAAGAAAGAATCAGAGGAAATCTGAGAGGGATAGACTCAACTAAAAGAAAGTATAGCATCTGTTCTTAACAGCTTAAAATCTGATGATAAGAAGTTAGGAAAATATGAGAAGAGTTAAGCTAAGAAAAAGTATAACCTCTGTTCATGTATCACTTATACATCAATAAATAAATAAACCCTAAAAAAAAGTAAGCCAACTGAGAACATAAGCTAAAAATCAAGCATATATTTGTTCTTACCCATTTAACCTTAAGGAAAGCAACCAATCTCAGTACAAATAGAAGTAACCAATGATAAGCATAGTACATATGATTTTATTAGCTACAATACTAAGTATTCAAATTTCAATATCAACATAAGAATTAGCTAATGATCAATCAAAAGGAATATCCTTATCAATCTACAACAGCAAGTTCATCTTAACTCCAAGAGCTAGTACAGAATGCCCTAAACTAAAGATAAAGTCCAAGCATCGTATGGAAAACAAGCAATTACAGGAAATAAACTAGGGATTACATAATAATCATTTATGCCAACATGGGGCTAACTGAGCAATCGTAAGACATTAGAACCAAAGCAAAGATTACCATCCAGAACATAATCAGAGTACAATAGATGCTATCTAAGCTGTCTGTTGCACAATCAAGAACTAAAGCAAACCAAATCTTTATTAATTGCAAAAGAACCCTAGAGCAAGAACCCTAAAATTTGGGGAATTAATATGGGATGAACTCTAATTCAATTGAGGATTCAAATAAGAAAAGAAAAGAGGAATAGAAGGGGTTAGAGGCTTACCGTGGGCGACACTCGTCGCCGGGGTTGCAGGCGCGGTGAACTCGCCGCCGTCCACCGGCGACGAGGCACCAGGGCGGCGCGGCCACATGGGCAACCGAGCCAAGGCGGCGGCGAGGCATCGAGCAGGCGGCGGCCGACGGAAGGAGGGGAAGCCACGCGGGGGGGAAGGAGGCACGGCAGAGGAGGCCGGAGCCCTTGGCTCCTGGTGGCGGCGCCGAGTGGAGCGGCGCCACGGGGCGGCGCAAGGCGACTGGAGCGGGGCCGGCCGACAAGGCCGAGGAGAGCCGACGGTCGGTGCGAGAAGGAGCAAGGGGCGGCGGAGACCGAAAAGGAGCAAGGGGCGGCGGCGCACGGGTGTGTGAGAGAAAGAGGAAGGGATTTAGGAGTTAGGGATTTGGGGATTTTGGAGTCTCCAGGAGAGAAAGGAGAACAGTGAAGGATTTGAGAGAGAGGCAGCGTGTGTGAGCAGAGTGAGGGCGAGGGAGTTCGGGACCGGTTAGGTTAACCCTAACCGGGTGCCAAGTGGGCCAGGGTTTAGGGCTGAGTGGATTTTGGGAAAAAAATAGGGCCTCGGCCAACCTATAGGGATAGCATAAATTTTTATTAGTATTATTATTATTCTCTTTTTCCTTTGTTAATTGGAAATACTCCATAATTTAAAATGTCATAACATATATGTATATCCAAATTAATCTGGAAATACCAAACCCCACTTTTATTTATTTCCTTCTCTAATGATTCGGAATTTTCTTTTAAAACTAAAATTAACAAGAGATATATGTACTTCCACTTGAATTGGATGAAGCCTAATTTAACTAAAGTGATTTTTGAAAACTCTTTAATCTAAATAACAATACCCCAAACCAATTTGAAATTTCTAATACAATGAGGATTTCTTCTAAAATTTGAATAATATATACATACACGTATACGTATTCTTTTAAAAAGAAGGCTTAATACTTTTTCTTATGAAATCATGCAAATTCAGAATTCAGGGTTTTACTTAGTTACTTAAAAGTTCATGAACTCCGACGGTTTAATAACTTCACCACACCACGAAAATTTTAATAGTAAATTTTATAAGTTCAAAAGATAGAGCAGATAAAAAAAATCAAGAAAAATTAATAAAAATATCATCTATTGCATTGTCTTCGACAAGGTAGTCCACATCGTCCAAACAATCCAAATTCTGTAAATCAACTTCATCATCATAAGCATGCATACATCCATAAATTACTATTTCGGAAATAGTCCTTATCGGACGATTATTCCACTTCAGATCCCGAGGTTCTGCCGATTTTATCCGAAGGGACATCTCACTTCACCTCTTATCCATCTCAAGGCAAGTTCATTTCTTGTTCATGTTGAAGATTATTTCTACCACATATATGCAATTCTTCTTCTTATCACCTGTGATAATTAATAACTGAACTGCATTATGATTCGCTGAATCATATATTGGTGGGCAGTGGAACCCCGGTATGGAACTTGTGGGGTGGTCAGGGTTCCATTGCATATGGTATCACCATAAGGTTAATACAAATGTCAGTTGGCATTCTTACGCCGTAAAGATAGCGTTAACCGCAAGACCTGTTATGGGACAGGCGAGTCAAGTAATACCTTCTCAGTGCATATCTCCCAGGAACGTATGTAAAATAACGCCTGGGGAAGCGTTAAGTCCCTCGCCCAGGGGAGCGATAAACCCTGAATTTCCGCTTTGGGAGGCGTTATGTCCCTGGAATATACAGAAAAGTACGCTATAATGACGAGGTGGGTAGTCGGTGCTGGATCGACTACATAAGGGGAGATATTGCCAAAGGGAAGGGTGAAAATGAATCGGAACCTTAGACCTGGCCACGCACCGACGGGAGTGTGATGGGTCTCGTACCCGGCTAAAGGCTAAGTACCACTTGTGTGTAAAGTAGCGCACCTCTGCAGAGTGTATTGAAGTGTGGCATTGTCACTCCCGGTTCTGGGTATGACTGTGATCGCGGCGGGAAAGGAACCATCGGAGGTTCTAATGACCCGTGAAGCCTTCTGAACATAGCTAAATTAAAAATTGATTCTCCAGGAACGATATTGGATTCATGCATATCCTTTGAGGACTTTGTCCTAGTAGAAATAGTCATTCAAACACCTGTTGTTATTATGAACTTGTTGAGTACCTTCTGTACTCATCCCCTACGTAAATCTTTCCTTTGTTAGACTCTGATTCGTTAGAGGTTGAGTATGAAGAAGTCGAAGTCCAAGAGGGGAAGGAGGAGCCGGACCTAACAGGAGGGATCGAAGGAGTCGATTACTACATCGACTATGGGGAGCAGGACGAGGCACAACTAGAGCAAGAGTAGTTAGTTTAGTAGAAGAATAATATATCAGCTTTACTTTTCTGCAAGTTACTCTTCAGTTCTATATTCCTGTTGTTATTTTCAGTTGAACTTAACCCACTGTATTTCTGTAATAACTTATGCATCTTTTGGAGTTTGTAATATATATGTATAGTTATTGGACCATCAATGCTTCTGTTGTACAATCTGATCGATGTAATATAATAAAATGGGATTTTGTTATATTATATCAAAGACTGGCACACTACACCATGCAGTGGTGTGCAGGGTCGCTACAGGTATATAAAAACCTAAAACCTAATCCCCCGATCCACTCCCGATCCCCCTCTCTGCCGCTCTCTCTCCCGATCCCCGATCCCATCGCCTCTCGCCTCCGACACCCCGATCCCCCTTCGCCTCCGCCACTTCGGCCCCTCGCCTCTCGCCGCCCCCCGATCCCATCACCGCCCATCGCCTCTCGCCGCCCACCTCTCGCCGCCCACCACATCGCCGCCTGCCCTCCCGCCACTGCAAAGAACCACCACCACCACCGCCGCCTCTTGCCGCCACCTACCTCACCTCCCGCCGCCGGAACCACCACCACCACCGACCTGATGCAGAGGAGAGATGCAGAGGAGGTCGGCGCGGATCTGATGTAGAGGAGGTCGATTCTCTTGGGGGCTTGGGCTTGCGACGAGAGGAGGCGGCTCGGGATGCCTCACCGGAGATGGGGACGACGGCGGCGCGGTGGATTGGGCCGGGAATGGCGAGGGGAGGCGGGGGAGCTGTTCTGGAGAACCTGCGGGTGCTCGGGTAGCTCGAGGGAGAAGAGAAAGGGGAGGGGTGTGTGTGCTCGGAAAGGGGAGGCGAGGTCCAGCAAGCTGCGTGGTACGCGCGCGGGAGCTCGGGAGATCATCCACGGCGAGGTGGCGGCCAAGCGCGAGAAGAGCAGCAGGAGTCCGGGCTTCGACTCCACGCGCGGCAACGACAACCAGTGGCAGAGGCGATGCGCGGCGGCGCCGGCGTCATCCACGGGCATAGCGGGCTAGGGCTAGGGTTGGGTCCTGCAGGGCCCCTATTTTTTTTGCTTGTTCTGTGTATCTCCACTGACGGGCTCCGCGCCCGTCAGTGGAAGTAGCTACTTCCACTGACAGAGTCTTACTGACGGGCGCGAAACCTGTCAGTGATTGCAGTTTTGCGCCCGTCAGTGATTGTGTTTACTGAGGTAGTGAAGGGAAGATATCCCAGCAGGAAGAAACTGTGTTCCAATTAGGAGAAGAGAAAAAGAAAACTCGTCTCCCCTAGAGCGGTGAGAGGCCTGCCAGAAAATATGTTCTCTTTCAACTTTCTACGAATGCAATTTGGACCTTCAGTTTAATGTTTTAATTCAACAGTTTCCTGGTGTGGTCTAGAAACTCTCGGCTTAGATATGTTTGTCTGGTGCTATTTTGTGCTCTTTTGATTTCACCTCAATATTATATTTTGTTTGAAGTTGAAAATTCTACAAAATTCCAAAGAAATGAAAGATTATATTTTGGTGCCACTCTTAGTAAAAGTCTTAGGTAGTAAGATTTCTCTTGAAGAACAGTTGGTGACCACCCTTGCAGTATTCGGCTCATCACTCACCTTATGGATGACCACTTCACCAGCTAATACGGGAAGCCTCTAGATGAGAACCATAAGACCTTGCCAGCATTTATGCAAGCACTATATACTGGGCACCTCTTATTGCGGATATTGATAATAATGGATACCTCTGAATCTCAGAGATATGCCCTTTTTAGTGACTCATGGCCATTTATGGCTATGACTGGAGATCCCCATGAACTACATCTGGAGGGTAGGGATAACTTTTTCTGATAGCTGGTACTAATAGGTACCCAAAAGTTTGCACTAGCTTAGTGGCTAAGCAGAGTGATAAATGGTACAGAATATTAGCTAGCAACAGATTGATTTTTCTGGCAGCCAGTTACTTGAACAGTTTGGTAATAGAAAAGAAGAAGATTTGTTTGTGAGAGAACAGTATTTACTTTCTCAACAGCATTGGTATCAGAAGATTTTCGCCTTACAGACTACATCACTGCAATTCCATGGAACTGTCAAACTACAAATTTCCAATTCTAAGTGGTACCCACTAGGTAAGAGTGAAAAACACTGTTTCCGTATATATTCATGTGAAAACACAAAATTATTGCTAGGCATCTGTTGGGGCCTATCATTCTCCAAATATTAACTGTGAATTTACTTCAGAGAATTATCCGGTTTAATTTAACTCTACTATGCTTGGTTTTCTTAAACCTTGTTGATGAATAGTTCATATTGTAATGCTGAATTGCTAAATACGAAATCAAGTTTGTTTTCTTTTTCATTTTCATTCCCTATTTATTTCCTTGTATGTGCTATGAAAACATGCTTGCCCTGTGCGAGATCTGGATACCAAGTTTGATGCACACGGCATGAGACAGATGACGCAGTATGAACTATAATTGTAAGTGGCACCGACTTTGAATTTACAGGACTGAAATACGCCAATGTTGAGACCAAACTACATCCAGTGAATGATAAGCCCTCTTCATCTCATTTTAGTCACTCCTGGGTTTATTGGAAAAATATGACACGTGGTAAATTTAAAACTAGATATATGTCTTCTCACCACTTTTTTTGTCCAATCTTGCAGTGGAGTTTTGGTTTTTAAATTTGCATACTAACTCTAGTATTATACCATCATTATCTCCGAGTCTCTCACACTTCTATCTATCCGCTAAAAGATAATTGAGCAGATGGTAATAATTTTTTGAGGTAATATTCATTTTCACTTTGATCAACAGTATTCTTTTTTACAGCTTGCAGGATGAGAGACCATCAGAGAACTGAGATGGTGCTGCCATCAAAGGCTCCAACAGACAAACTGAGAGGTACATTAAACACTGCAATTACTGACCCACTGTAATTTTCAGTTTATGCTGAATCGACAAGAATCGAGATGCAAGGCATACTGGTTCCTTTTTTTTTCTTCAATCTGCAATTCTGCATCAACCATGACATGAGTTCTTGGTTAGGGCTAGACATAAAGCTCGAGACTCGTGGCTCGGCTCGGGCTCGCTAAGGCTTGGCCCAGGCTCGGCTCGGCTCGGCTCAGTTGTCGAACGAGCCGAGCCCGAGCCGCCTCCTTAGCTCGCAAAGCTCGCGAACCGCTCGTAGGCTCGTCGAGGAGGCCGGAGGTAGGGTTCGACGTGGCGGATGTGGAGGCGGTGGAGATGAGCAAGGAGGTGGAGGCGGCCGGGTAAGGGAGGCGGAGGTGGAGTTGGGGCCGCGTAAGGTGGAGGCGGAGGTGGATTCCTGACGGCCGGCGGGAACAAGGTCCGGAGGATTCGACGAGGCGGAGGTGGCCGCATTGCACCAGGGGTGCCGGCGCAGCACGACCGGGACTGCGGCCTCCATGCGCACATGCCCGCGATCCCTCGCTGGGCTGTCGCTCCTGATCCATGAGCGGCGGCGGAGGAGGTGGCGGCGAACAGCGGCTGTTCCCGGTGAAGGAGCGGCAGGAGGTGGCGGCGTAGTAGTCAGCAGCGGGAGCTGAGGTGGAGGAGGTGGCAGAGGGGAGGGGGTGGCGGAGGATGCGGTAGAGGATATGGCGGCAGACCGGCGGCCATGCCCGGCGGAGGAGTGGGAGGCGACAGCACCCTAACCCTAGGTCGCGTCACCGTCGCGGCCCGCGGGAGACAGAGAGAGGGGGAAGGGAACGCGGCCAGATCTGAGAGGCTGAATCGGACGGGAGCAGCTTAAGTTGGGCTAGACCAGCTCGTGAGCCATTACGAGCCGGTTTGAGCTCGGTGAAAGCTCGAGCCGAGCCTCTTCCCCGGCTCGTAGAATCAGGCGAGCCAATTCGGGCCCGGCTCGTATTTTCCCGCGTCAGGGTGAGCCGAGCCGCGAGCCGGCTCGGCTCGGCTGGTTTCCAACCCTATTCTTGGTATAAACCAAGGATTCAAATCTCGATGTCAAAAAGATCGGAACCCACCGAGATTTCCAATTACTGCAGGTAACCATAAGTTCAGAAGTTTCAGAAAAATCCATCCGAAATGTTCGGTTTGATTTACATTTTAGAATTTTAATGTAAGTAAACAAGTTTCAGCCATCATTCAAATCAAAGTATGCAATTGTTGTAGTGGTAAGAAAGAACGCTGTGGTGTACGGGGTCCTGGGTTTCGAGTCCTATGCCCACCAGATTCTTTTTCCTTGTCCATTCACTGGTGGGACCACACGTCAGTTGTATCTCAAGAAGAATTAGAAACAAAAGAAACATGAAAACATGGGGTTTTAAACTTCAAACGCAAGGCCACATGTATACTAGGCCTTACACCTAAGCCAACTTAGGTGTTGTGCTTATTTACTAGTTGATAAAACTTTTATGCTTAAGTTCATAACTTAAAATTCAAATTCAAACCTAGTTTTTTTTTCCTTTTGGACAGTTTGAGTTTCTACCAGGAACCACCGGTAGGGCTGTGTAGGGGGAGTCCGGAGGAGGCTCCAGGACGAGGTACCCCCTGTCCTCTGTTCATGTCATGATTAACGTGAGGTGTTATGCAGGGGTCTCAGGTGGGTTCGAGCCAACGGGAAGCCATCTCGGCCGGGCGACTTAAACACTGAAGCAAGGAGCAAGTCGGCCCCCATGGACGAGGTGAGAGGGCGACTTGGCCAGGGCGAGGAGGAAGGCGAGGAGGAAGGCGAGGCAGGACCGCCGGGTACGAACGAGGTCGCCGGCACAGAGGACGGCAAAGGCGGAGGCAAGCCGTACCGGCGAAGGGAATCTACGGATATACCGGCGCATGTAGTAGGTAGCGGCGAGGTGGAGAGTACGAGTTCGGCCAAATGTATGGTGACACGGGCTGGGAAAAGATTGTAACCTTTTGAGGGGTAGCGATGTATTTACGCTTGTAAGCCGGTTTTGCCTATATAAGGGCAAGTTGGCACCCCGTATGAAGGGGGTTCAATACATGCTTCAACCACAAATTCTCCTATACAGTTGTCTTCGGCGGTAGTTGGATAAAGTCCCGCGGACGTTTGGCTTCGTTCCCCAAGTCTCCCCCTAGCACCTCGGTCTCCGACCCGGGGTGCCCACACTTACTGTCCGAGAAGCCTCTCGTCAACAGTTGGCGCCGACCGTGGGGACCCAGGGGCGAAGTACTTCCTGAAGCAGGTCTCCATCATGCCGCCTCGACCGAAGAAGGGCGCGACCACGACAAGGCGGAAGGTGGCGGCGAGCAGCAGGCGCGGGGTCCAGCTCCCTCCCCCCCGCGGCGGAGGGCGAGACGAACGTGGATGCAGCAAGAGCTGCCCCGGACGGTCCCGATGGTGTGGGCGAGCTAACCTCCGGCGCCGCCGCAGACGGTGCGGCGCGGGCGGCTGTCCCGTCCGCGGCGCGAGCGCCACCCCCGGCGGGGCCCTCGAGCGGACGGACCCTGGCGGACGCGGTGGACGACCTGCGCAGGCGGGCCGACGAGGCGGCGAGGAATTCGGTGGCATTGCAGGCGCGCCTCCAGGCGGCGGAGATGGAAGCCCAAAGGGTGAATTCGCAGTCTCAGCAGATGGCCGACCTTTATCGGGCCCAGCTCGAAGCCACGCGCGCCCTAGCGACCCCCCCCGCCCCCTCCGGAGGCATCCGCCGCGAAAGACCTGCGTCATCAGTTGGCCGCCGACCGGGCCGCCGCCCGAGCAAAAGTCCTCGCCCCGTCCTCCGCGGCCGAGTCTCTCCTCAAGGACCTGGACGCCGCGCGAGCCCGGGCGGCCGCGCTGATGGGCGAAGCGGACCGCGAGGCAGCTCGCCTTAGGACGACCGTGCTGCTAAACCAGCAAGTCGCCCAGGACGGAACCAACGGCGGCAGTGCGGGCCCGGGAGTGAGTACCCAGCGCCCAGGCAGGGCGCACGAGGAGCAAGATCGGGCGGGGCAAACCGGCCCTGAAGGCGAACTTTAAACCTTTGGCGGCGAGGATGATGCGGGCGACTTGCACCCGAAGTGCCTTCAGTGCCCTTCGAACTCGCCCCCACGCTCGGCCGCTTCCGGGACTTCTGGATCGCCTCCACATACTTCTGCCCTTTCTTGCGAGAGGACCAGACCGAAGACATGAAAGCGTCCGCCTCGCCCTTGAACTTATGACGGACCGCGACCACGTCGGCCGTCTTCGGGGCGACATACCCTGGGGCCGAGAAGACTGAAGACTCGGGGCGAGACGCTAGGAGGGAGCAGCCGAGGAGGAGCTCCGCGGCGGCCCGGGCGTTGTCTTGGGCGAACTGCAAGGCCGCCAAATGAGAGTCGTGGCAGACCCGAGTCGCCCATTTTAAGCCCTCCGTGGTATAAGCATCCGCGTCGTCGCAGCTGAAGGGGGCGACGTCGAGGCCGACCACCTCGCTCGTCACGTGCGCCGCGTGACACAACCCTGCAACGAGTCGGTGCGCCCGAGAATGTTGGTCGGCGTGGAAACCGAGCCTCTCGTGCACCAAGGCGAGATCGGCGCGGAGTTGCTCGACCTCCCGCTCGGCTGAGGCGGACTTCTTCTCCTCCGAAGCGAGCAGCTTCGCCGCCGCCTCGGCCTTCCCGCGCTCGGACACGAGCGACTCCTCCGCCTCAGAGGCGCGCTTCTTCAACGCCTCGGCCCCTTCGCGCTCTGCGGCAAGATCGCCCTCCGCGCGAACAGCGCGCCTCTCCAGCTCCTTCAGCTTAGTCTTCAGGAGTCCCACCTCGGAGGTAGTCTCGTCCAGACGCACGGCGAGCGCGGCCGACCTGTCCTCCGCAGAGCTAAGGGCGTGCAGGGCGTCGGCGGTGCGAGCCCGCTCCTCGGCCAACGGACTGTCGGTGTCGCCCGCGTGCGCCTCCAGAAGCGCCAGCTTCTCGGCGACGAACAGACACTGAAAAAGGAGAAGTTAGTATTCATCCACCGAAGGAAACAAGGGGCTGGCGAGGTTACCTTCAGCGCCGCGGCTCGCGCCGCCGCTCCGACTTGGGATGCTGACATCCCGACGAAACTCGCCGCGACGTCCTCCTCGGACAGCCTCGCCTCAGGGCGACTTATGAGGTCCAGCTCCAGCGGCGAGGTGGCGAAGAACTCTGGCCCGAGCCGACCGGACAGCTCCACGCGGGGGCGAGACAGCTGAGCCGAGTCAAGGGAACCCCCGCTCTTCGTCTTCCCCCGCGGGGACGTCGAGGACAGCACCGTCACGTCTGGGGCGGAAACCTTCTCGGGTATCGACGCCTTCGCCGGGTCGGCCTCGCCACTCGCGCCGCTGGGCGAGCGCTCCTTGGAAGTCTCCGCCAGTGGCGCGTGCTCCATCGTCGTACACCCGGGCGGAGCTTCGCCCGAGCGAGGCTCCTCGGCAGGCGACCGCACCTGAGAAACCGGGGGATCTTGAAGGGACCCCTCGGCGACGTCGCCCTCGACGGCCCCAACGACTTCGTCAATCTCAACATCAGACGATGGGGAGGACGACTCCCAGGAGAACTTCTCCCCCGTCACGGCCGTCGAGTGCACCGCGGTAAAGAGGCCGCCCATCGGCCCCTTGCCTGCGCCAGGTCCAGGCTTAGTCGCCACGTCGTCCTGCTTCTTCGTCGGGGGCTCCTCGTCGCTGCCGCCGCGCGACCCTTCCTCGGACTCCTCGTCGTCCTCGGACCCGTCGGTGTTCGCCCCGTCGCGAGCAGGCGACTCGTGGTGGTCGCTGTCGGCGTCGTCGTCGTCCCAGTCCGCTAGCTCCGCGGCGATGCTCGTCGGCTTTGTCTTCTTCGGGGCCGCCTTCGCCTTCGGGGCCGGAGCAGGCCGTTTCCTCTTCTCCCCCGCCTTAGTGTCGCCAGCCGGGGCGATGTCCGGGCGAGCGGGAACATCCCAGCCGAACAGCTCGCAGGCCCGATTCCGGCGAACTGCGATCATCTTCGAGACGATCGCCGCCTCGGACGGCAAGTAGCGCCCCAGGAGGAGATTCGCGTCTCGCTCCGCCCGGGCGAGGTCGTACCCCTTCGTCGGCTCGTACCCGTAAAAGGGGTAGGGCCCGAAGGGTTGCCCGTCGGGAGTGGCTTTGCACTTCATCCTCCAGCCGGTGGCGAGCGGCCGGATCTTCAGAAGAAGGTATTCCTCGACCAAGTTGCGCGATGAGAGCTGGTGGCTCATCACCTTCAAGGCGTCGCGCCTCGCCAAGTCCGCCGAGGAGGCGACCGGCGTGCGAGTGGTGTACCCGGGGGCAACTTTATTGCCGGTGAAGCCGAGGTCGCCGACCCGGTAGAAAAACCACTCGCTCTTCCAATTCTTCCATTTGTTCTTCAACGCCATGGCCGGATACGAGGCGTCGGAGCCTCGGCACCCTCGGAAGCCGATCGTCCCGAAGAGAGAGTGGGCCCCGTTGTGGACGGCCGAGGTGGTCATCACCGGTTCGTGGAACATAGCGAAGCCGGCCGCCGTGCTGTCCATCCGCATCAACTTCATTGCGAACTCGAAGATGGCCAAACAGGGAGATGGCGGTCGGGTTGAGATCCGAGATCTCAAGGCCGAAGTGGTCCAAGACGAGCTGGACGATGGGTGCGGCGGGAAAAGTGAGCCCGGCCCTGAACTGGTCGGCGAATACGACGATGTGGCCTCCCGGCGGTTTAGCTCTTGTACATCCTTCCTCGGGGAGGGCCGGCCCGTGCTCGTCTAACCCCAGGGGGAAGCACCCCGCCGCGCTGAGGCGAGATAGCGTGGTGTCCGACGCTTGAGTCGTACCAAGCCACCGGGTGTAGGTGACCTCGGCTCCCTTCTTCCCCTTCTGCTTCGTGACCGCGGCGGCCTTGCTGGTCGACATGGTCGTCTCTTCCTCCACGAATGCCAAATCGTCCTGAAGACGCTTGATCGCGACCCAATGCGAGCGGCGAATTGTGCCGAAGGCAGGAACCGGGCGAGAAGCACTCAAGGCTCGGGCGCAGTGAGCGGCGAGTTGCAAACGGAGAGGGCAGATACTGTCACATGGAAAGGGACGGAGGGGTATTTATAGCCCCAGGGTGGCCCGGACTACGATGCGAAGTAACGGGAGCGGAGCGGGCGCGGAGCGGAATAAGCGGGTCGGGTCGTAACGGCCCGTGACGTGAGGCGGCCTTTACGGGAACGGACGAGCGGGGATCGGAAGAGTCGGAGGGGGCACCTCGTCCCGGGCTCTCCGACTCCCGCTAGAGGAAGAATGCGGGCGCGAACGACGTCGAGTTCCCCGCCGCTCGCCCCCGCAAGGGGCTACTGTAGGGGGAGTCCGGAGGAGGCTCCAGGACGAGGTACCCCCTGTCCTCTGTTCATGTCATGATTAACGTGAGGTGTTATGCAGGGGTCTCAGGTGGGTTCGAGCCAACGGGAAGCCATCTCGGCCGGGCGACTTAAACACTGAAGCAAGGAGCAAGTCGGCCCCCATGGACGAGGTGAGAGGGCGACTTGGCTAGGGCAAGGAGGAAGGCGAGGAGGAAGGCGAGGCAGGACCGCCGGGTACGGACGAGGTCGCCGGCACAGAGGACGGCAAAGGTGGAGGCAAGCCGTACCGACGAAGGGAATCTACGGATATACCGGCGCATGTAGTAGGTAGCGGTGAGGTGGAGAGTACGAGTTCGGCCAAATGTACGGTGACACGGGCTGGGAAAAGATTGTAACCTTTTGAGGGGTAGCGATGTATTTACGCTTGTAAGCCGGTTTTGCCTATATAAGGGCAAGTTGGCACCCCGTATGAAGGGGGGTCAATACATGCTTCAACCACAAATTCTCCTATACAGTTGTCTTCGGCGGTAGTTGGATAAAGTCCCGCGGACGTTTGGCTTCGTTCCCCAAGTCTCCCCCTAGCACCTCGGTCTCCGACCCGGGGTGCCCACACTTACTGTCCGAGAAGCCTCTCGTCAACAGGCTGATAGCCAGTTATCGGTGGTTACCGGCCGATAGATTTTCACTGGTATGAACAGCTTACATGAAATTCATACCTACGTTTCTCACGTACTTGATGCATTACATTTAAATGGATTTTACAATAAAACACTGCGCAATGGCCATAATATGACCTCTACTACATCACGATATCCAACAATATTATGTTCTGTAGTTTATGAAAAGACAAGAATAGTTAGTCTGAACTCTGAAATCTCAACTGGTGACAACTGAGTGTTAATCCATTTTGAGCTTAATTCTCAAGGGTGGCAGTATTTCTGACTCTTGACTCTTGAGGGTCCATTACAAAAATTCCCTTTTTCTAGAAGAAATGCGAGACTTTTCTTTCTTGAGAAGACCAAAGAGGAAAGAAGCTGAAATGTGATGCAATGAACCCTTTGCCTTTTCTTTTCCATCAAGATTGTGCAGATGGGGTTTTGGCGTCTTTTGATCACTTGCCATTTTAGAACAAGAAGAGGGTACAAGACATGTTTGTATATCATTTATCATAGCAAGGCCCACAATGCTATCAGATAGGCTAGAAATCCACGGTACAGCATCACCATGTGTCAATTAAGATACTATTTGCGTGGTCATATGGCAAATGCGGTGGCCCAACAATTTTTAAAGCTGTATTTAAGAGTTTTCCACCATTAATTTGCGTCGTGGTTAGTTCAGATGGAATGTGTGTCCCTGACGTAAAAATGGTGGGAAGGTGGCGAGGGACTACACCGAGAGTCCAACACGACTAGGAGACGTGGATTATGGGTAGGGGTTGTGGTTTGCCCAAATATGGGATGTACGCTGCCAGGTTATGAGAGGTGCATCATCAGTAGGGTCTGTTGGCGTAGTTTGGACTTCTGGAGGGAAGGACCCAGGGTGATGTGGAGCTTCAGGCTTTCAAAACTGTCTCACAGTGAGTCGTATGGATGGAGGTTATAGACCAGACATGCTCTTTACGGAGGATGTGAGATCCTCATCTGTACACCAGAAGCATAGAAAGGTCCAAAATCATGTCCTGGTATATGTCATACTTCTAATCCCAGTGACCATATGTGCTGCTTCCATGCACTCAGTCTGCACGTGCCATATACGTAAATAAATTTGCATATCTACCTCACACGTTGGCAAAAGATGCAATAAGACCGATGTCTGCATACCACGTGTAATAGCAAAATGCTGCTTAAGCTCATTACCACCCATTGCCATCCTTAAACTCTTATTAGCCTGTAAGCCCCATGAAGGCATGAACTGCCTAACCGTTGCTTCAGTCATTCTTTGGAGGTATGGGCTAAAATTTATAAAGAACAATTTGTAGTTCTTTGCCCTTTGCTTAGGCTTATATGGTGTAGATGAGAAGTCTTAGCTTAATGTAGGCGTAAGAGGCCCTAGTGAGAATAACGACCAAGTACAGGAGTAAAGGACTGATCAAGTACGAGTATCTTGCAACTTTCGCATTAATTCCCCGATTACCTTGGCATTCCTATTAGCTACATTTCCATGTTTCATCTTCCAACTGTAAATGGTAATGCAGTCACTACATACAGGCATAGAGCTCTGTCGCATGCTCGCGATGCCTTGTTTTTCAGTCACGTAGTTGTAAATGAATTTCCTGTCCATTAAATTCTCAAAGATGGCATCCAGTATCTACTCTGTTGAAGTTTTACGAAGTTGTGTTAAACATTTGAAGTTTACGATTCAAAGATAGGAAAAAGGGATGGCACCCAACAATAATTTTAGTGCAACGAAATTGACCTTCTCACTGGCTGCAGATGGTAAGAGATTTAAGTTTGCTCCGTGGGATGTTGGCTTGTGTTCATACATTTGGGCAAGTAGGGCACATGGGTGAGATGGGGCTATCAGGGCATCTCTAATAGAACCCCTAAAAAGCTTTAGCTCCTCAAAAGATGTTTGTTTGAGGAGTTAAACCCTTTCTAACCGATCCCCTAAAAGATTTAACTCCTCAAAAATTTGAGAAGTGCCCCTCCCTGCTCAAATTTGAGGAGCCGAAGCAAATCTCAGCAAATTTTCTCTCGGTCGCGACTCCTCTCTCTCTCTCTCTCGGCCTCGTCCACGCCGGCGCCCTCCCCGCCGCGAAGCTTGCCTCCGGCGACCCCCCCGCAAGCCCGCCGACCCCCCCCGACCGCCACTCCCGACGGGGCTAATCACCGTGCCGTCCCCGTCGGAGTAACCCCGGTGACCCGAGCTTCTCCCCGGCACTTCCCCAACTCCCGAGTAGCACCGGAATCCCCTCTCGCTCACCGTTGCGTTCTCCCCATTCGGCACCACGACGCCCGAGCTCGGCATCGTGCTGTCGCCGGCAACCCGAGCGTCACCAAAATCCCATCTCCCCGAAGTGAACCACAAAGGGCTCAAGATTTCCAACCTCTTCACCAGTCGCCACCCCCGCTCACCATCTACCTTGGATCCGGCAGCTCCCCAGCGTCCCAGCGGTGCCCACGCCGAGCCCCGCCTGCTTCGGAGCTCGGCTTGGACCTCAGTGCCGAGAGCCCCACCGTCTACCTCCTTTGTCCGTCGCACCGCGCCCCGGTGTGCAGCGCCGCCCCGAACGGGGTTCTCCTCCGCCTTTGGCAGACCTGCCCATATCCTCGCAGGCCGACGACCTCAAGCTCCCGCTCCTCTTGAAGCACTGCCGCAGCTCTCGCCTCTCCCGCAGCTAGCGACCCGACCTCCATCCTCCATGGAGTGAGCTCCCCGACGGCCACCATCTTCAACCTCTGGACCACGCCCAAGCTCCCTCCGATTTCTACTTCGTCGGCCGGCTCCTCCCCGCCGACGCAGCCCCGCCGACCTCCCACCCCGCTCTCGAGCTAACGGCGGCCCTCTCGCGGCCACGCCGGCGAGCTCCCGAACGCCAGAGCCGAGCCGCCGCGGGCGCAACGTACGGGCCGCCACAAGCAAGCTCGCCGACGCAGCAACACCGGCCGCCGCGGCTCTCACCTCCCCCGCGGGCTCGACGTCACAGTAACGCCGGCCGCCGCGGCTCTCACCTCCCCCGCAGGTTTGACATCGCAGCAACGCCGGCCGCGCCCACCAAGTGTTCGACGAATTGCCAAGGTAAATTTTGTTCCCTTTTCTCTGTTTTTTTTCCTGTTTTTGCATTCAAATTCATCATTCAACATTGCATTTGCTAGATGAAGAGGTTGAGGGAGATGTACTTTGACGACTCTTCGTCGGAGGAGGAGGAAGAAGAAGATGATGATTTTGAGATGGCCATTGCCGTGATCGTTCGGGAGGAAGAAGAGGTGAGACCGAGACGAGGATCTCAGTTTGGCCACATGTATATCAATCGAGATAGGGCAGAAGGCCATGCCAAAATTGTCAAGGATTACTTTGCGCCTAATGCAACATATCCGGATAAGTATTTTCGGCGGCGATTCCGGATGCACCGGGATCTCTTCAACACCATTGCAAGAGCTGTTGAGGGCCATGATCCTTGGTTTTCATTGAGAAGGAATGCAGCGGGAGAAATTAGTGCAAGTCCATTGATGAAGTGTATCGCGGCACTTCGAGTGCTTGCCTATGGATGCTCGGCCGATGCCATTGATGACTACGTCCGCATTGGGGAAGATACAATCCTCGAGGCGGTTAGAAGATTCACACAAGCAGTGATCGAGATCTTCGGACCGGAGTACTTGAGGGCACCCACTGAAGAAGACACAATAAGGCTCATGGGTCTCAGTGAAGATCGAGGATGGCCAGGGATGCTTGGATCAATTGATTGCATGCATTGGACATGGAAGAATTGTCCTGTGGGATGGAAAGGTCAGTACAAAGGGCATTGCCATGATCCAACCATCATCCTCGAGGCAGTTGCATCAGAGGATCTATGGATTTGGCATTCGTATTTTGGATTGCCTGGCTCTCACAATGACATCAATGTCCTGCAGAGATCACCACTGTTCGGAAGGCTTGTTGCCGGGCATGCTCCACCTTGCAACTATGTTGTCAATGGCAATGAGTACAACATGGGCTACTACCTTGCCGATGGCATCTATCCTCCATGGGCCACATTTGTGAAGACAATTCAACGTCCGGTTGGCAACAAGAAATCTCACTTTGCAAAGTGCCAAGAGTCGGCAAGAAAGGATGTTGAGAGAGCTTTCGGTGTGCTTCAAAAGCGCTTTGCAATTGTTCGTGGCCCTGCCGAGTATTGGAAGCCACAGGTCCTCTGGCAGATCATGACAGCATGCATCATCTTGCACAACATGATCATCGAGGATGAGAGAGGACAGCCGGAGAACTTTCGGTACATCCCCAATGGGGATCCTGTCGAGCCGGATCACAATGCAAACAGGATCCAGAGATTCCTCGCAGCGCATCGAAGGATCGAGAACCGAGAAGCTCATCACCAACTCCAAGATGATCTTGTTGAGCACTTGTGGGCACTTCATAGCACTTGATTCTTGCGCTTTTATCATATTTTATTTGGATTATTACTACATTTGGACCCTATGGTGTGTTTGAATTTGAATATTTAAATTTGAAAACATTGTATTTGAAATGTTGTTGAATTGTGTTCATTGAAATTATCAAGTTTCGAATTAATACGTTGTGCAAATATCGAGTTGAAATGGAGTACGTAAGCAAAAGATGGAAGAGTTGGCAAAGAAATTTTTTTAGGAAGTTAAGTTTTAGGGGTTCGGTTAGCTGCACACTTTTTTTAACTCCTCAGATTTGAGGAGTTAAAGTTTAGGAGGACGTTTGAGGAGTTAAAATATAGGGGTTCTATTAGAGATGCCCTCGCTTGCTGTGCTGCTATAGGCTATAGCAAAGGCATCAATACCAACAAGTACACATGTAAATGTAACAACCTGCAAGACTACGACCACAGCTATGGCTGCAGCATCTTGATCCACTACTAGTAGTCTACTACTCCGTTGTAATGGAACAGTACTAGTAGTCTGTGTGGGGGACCATTCCTTAGTCAATGCACACGTAAATGAATACGGTCGCTGCATGTGAGATTGCATCGGAGCTCACTGGCCGGAGAATCTTGAAGTATTTTTATTAGAATTGCCAGGTCAGGCATGGTGAAGATGAAGATAAAAAGAAGCTGATGGGCATTCCTACCATGCAATGCATGTTCTCCTGAATTACTTTGCTGGGTTCCTGTTAACTGATCTGTCTCCCCCTATTAAATCACATGTCGTCGGTTGACGTACTCATCAGGGATGCTTTCATATGTGTGACAATCGGAACCTGGTGCGTGCGTGTACAACCGTGCCCATCCATCTCTTGCTCTACTCGAGGATAGGTACAAGCATCTACTTTTGTTGACGTACCTTCTAACGCATGCGCATTTCCACACCATCCAACAGCGGAGGAGCTTGTCGAAGCACCACACGTACGCCTGTATCATGCTCAAGTTGTGACAAACAAAACCTGCAAACATGTGATGGACCTACCATGCAGCTAGGGGAACTACAGGACATGGACGCAGGTAATTAAGTGGTGTGTCAATTGACGGGCGACCAATTGCCGTCTCAGCGACCAGCAAGAATGCGTGCATGCAGCTAACTGGCTGGCTCTACGTGGTGTATCGAGAGCGAAAGATCGAGCGGGTGCAATGCATGGTGTGCGCACAGACGCGCCCGTGTTGATTGTTGTATCAGCAAATGATTGACGCGTTGAGAGACAGCCGAAATAATTCATACTGGCTACTAGAAGATAGTATCAAGATATGTAGCCATGGCAGTTTTCAAAGAAAGAAAGGAAAAACGGATATATATATGCAGCCATGGCAGGACAGGACAGGCATGGCGGAGCTGGAGATCTCATCGTGTTTGGAAGTGCAAGTTGTAGTGACGAGAGAGCGATCAGTGTGTTGATAAGGGTGGATTGTGCGGTTGGCTGGTCAAAGCTGGTGGTTTGAAGCCTGCACTACGTGACAATTACAGGGCTGGAAAGTTGGAGTCCGCAATCTGTAGTGCTCTGCAGTCCGCAGCCGATGGGTGAATTAACTTTCCCAATGTATGGAGACCCAAAACCGGCTCTCTTGCCTTCTTTTCCCATGGCTTCAAAAACAACACCATTTGTCCTGGTCCTGTCGACATGTCCAGTTGTCCACCCACGAGGAGAATCTAATTAACCGGGTTTGGGCTTCTGCAGCTCTGCTTACTGTTGTGCTATAGTGTCAGCCTATCATCATCTGATTCATTCGTCTTTTCGGCTGTTAAGGTCGTGCCGGTCGTTGTTTCCACCTGGGACCAAATCATGCTTACATGGACCTGGCTTTGCTTTCCGAGTGGTGAGTGCGTGATGAGCTGCAGCTCCAATCACTCTGTATAGTAATATTCATGCGCTAACAGAGCCACCCCTACTCGGATGTGATCGCCTTGTATTTCATTCATGGCACCCATAACTTCATCGTCTGCGACTGTGCGTAGCATACTTCTAGTTCTAGGATCCTATTCCTGCCTGCCTGCGCTTGTTACCACTACGCCTCCACACACCCCTGCCGCCGCCGACGACGACGCCGCCGCCGCCGCTGCTGCGTTGCCTTGCTTCTGCGTCCAAAAGTGATGTACAGTTGCGTTGCAAATTGCGACAAAGCTTCCGCCGTAATATGCTACTAATCTGGCTTCTGCCAGATAGACATACAAGCGTAAATGGCCGGGGCCTCTGCTGCCACCGGCGAGTGGGCCAGGGCGAGGAGCTAGCACACATGACTGGGGCCGGCCATTAGTGGCGGCGACCGGCCGGTGAGGTTTGAACGAGAGGGTAGACGTAGAACAGAACAAGACAAAGGAGATGATATATATATATATGGGGCTGGGCCGCGGCAGAGCTGTCACGTGCCCACCCAACCAAGCTAATGCCAATGGAGTAGTGCACACAGCACAGTGGAGTACATGCTGGTAGTCGGCAAGGACGGCTCCGCCACGGCCATTATTGGTCCATGGACGCTATCACACGGGCAAGCAAACAAGTGAACAACCGAGCGAAGAGCTGGTCTAATACGCTGTTACTAGTTTGATTCCTCATCATGGCAGCTATTGATCGAGCGAGTGACAAGATTATTCGACTAATTAAACCCATCATTACGTGACCGCGTCGCGATCGTCAAACATGCTAGACGAGAGGAAGAGCTAGCGTTAGTTAGCTACCAGGACAAACCTTGCTAAGACAAGATCCATGGAAGGAGCGCGCATTATAAAGAATGAATAGGGCCCCATGGCCTTTTCCAGAAGTGATAGGCCATGCACGACGACCCCATGACCATGCACGAGAGAGCCGGAGGACCGAGCCAAAGACTAGGAAGAAAGGTCGCTTTCTGTCCTGCAACCAAAATAAAGCTGCCCCTCGTCGCCATGGGCTCCCTCCGGAAACAGTGCCGCTGTAGCGCCCCAGTCTCGTCGCTGCAGGGGCCGGAGCACTCCTCATGCGGCGCAGTGCCATCACCGCACCCACCGCAGCCCAGCAGCGCGCGGCGCCATTGCCTCACAGTGGCAGGTGACAGGTGTGTGTGTGTGTGTGTGTACAGCATTCGCTGCCTCGCTTGCATGATTGGATTTGGACCGAGACTTTTACTGCCGTCCTCTCCAACGATTCCATTGTTCTGCGCGACCGCTCACCGGACGAGGGAGTTGGCATGTTGCCATGGCACTGTGGCAGTGCGCCGCTGGGAGGTTCGTGTCGTGCGTGCGGCTCAGCGTGAAAGCGGCAGCGTAGGGTGGTCACGGGCGTGGTTGCAAGCAGCGCAGAGCAGCCATGTTAGCGCGCGTGGTCAAACCGTGCTTGTACTTGCAGGTAGGGAGGCCGGCTGGCCTGGCCTGACCACCCACTGAACTGAAAAAATGGTCACCACACTGTCACTTTATGGCCTCGCAGGCAGTAACAATTCTTGGCTAGTGTTGTTATTGATTGTACGAACCTCCAACCACCCATCAAAGCATGATAGTTAATGGTGAACTTTACTCCCACGCTTTCACCCATGCATGGGTAGTTGGATACTTGGATGAGTCAATTGAGTTCGAATCGAATGCGATGAGAAAGAGAGAACTTTTTTCGTGGTTTATGCAGGTACGATCGATGGAGCTTTGCATCATCAGGAACGAAGAAAGCGATGAAATGGATGGTGATTTGCAAGCAAACTGAACATATATCAACAAATTCAGGTTGTTAGTCTGAGCAGATCAGCCCCACGTGAGAAGACATGAAACTAGTAGCAGCAAAATCAACCCAAAATCCACAGCACATTTCAACTTATGAGCACTCTGTTCGTGAAATTACAGACACAAGAGAACGCAAAAAAGAGAGCGAGAAGAGGGCAGCAAATGTATACGATTCAAGAAGAGGCGGAGCGGGAATAGAGAGGGAGTAATTAACCGACCGGCCGTGCAGCTTCAATTCGTGGCGCGCTGCTGTCGCCTGTGACGAGGATGGCATCGGGCAAGATATGGACAATGCAGCCGCCGGCGTGCTGCCGTTGCTGTGGACAACCACGTGGCTGGAATGCTCGGCCGTGATGATCTTCGTGGAGGTTGAGCTTGTAGGCCGCAGCGCTCTCATGGGGCTGGCTAATGCCCACGCCCAGCTCCGGTGGCTTCGAGAGCCCGACTTTCTCGTGCCGTCGCCGCCGCCAGCGCCCTCGGCGGCGGAGAGCCAGTGGGAGGACGTAGGGCCCATGCCGCCAAAGAACCCGGCGCACTTGATCCGGTTCCGGTGCTCGTACATGTTGGCATCGTCGTCGTCGTCGTCGTCAGCGCCAGCGCCGCCCAGGTGGCCGAGCGTGCGCATCTTGTTGGGCTTGGGCTCGCGCTGGGACTCGACGCGCCGGAGCGTGCAGTCGCCGAAGGAGATGCGCTCGAGGAAGTCGCCAGAGAAGCTGCGGCTGCCGCACCCCACGGAGCGCGACCGCGCCACCTTCCGCCCGAAGGAGGACGACGACGACACCTGGCTCTGGCTCGGGCTCTCCGGCTCGCCGATAACCTCCATCCTGCGCCCCGACGCCGCCGACGTCCCTGAGCGCAGCTGCTGGTCCTGCGCGCCGGCCGCAGCACCACCCCTGGACGCCCACGCCGCCGACGCCACCGACACCGACTTCCTCCTCGCGGCGGCGCCACCGTTGGCGTACGACGTGGAGGAGGCTGTCTGGTGCGCGTACGAGGACGAAGCAGAGAGGTGAAGGAAGGACCAGATACTCTTCTTGCGCGGGCTCTCGGCCGTCGCGGACGACGCCGACGACGAGAACTGCTCCTCGGGCCTCGGCGCCACCGACTTGCTCCGCTTCAGCCCACCTCCGGCCATCGAAGCGGACAGAGTCGCCGAGGCAGAGGAAGACGAAGACGAAGAGGTCTTCTTCCTGTGGAAAGGGATCAACTTGCGCGAGGCGGTGGAGGAATGGAGCGGCGGTGGGGGATCAGCCGCGCGGCGGAAGGACGGCGGCGACGACGGCGAAGCGGAAGGCGGCGGGTGGCCGCCGAGCGGGAAGAAAGGGCTGGACTTGGAGGAGGAGACCAGCCTCCCCAGCTTCTCCTGCAGGCAGAAGGCGCATATCCCGCCGCCGGCAACGGCCGCCGCCGCGGCGCCGGGCCGGTACGGGTGCTCGCTGCAGTACTGGATGCCGTCCAGCGCCAGAGCCCCCGCCGCCGCCGCCGGGCCGTCGTCGTGATCCCCCACCACCGCCGCACCAGCCGCCTTCTCCCCCATCCTTCTTCCACTTCTTGAATCTCTTTCTCTCTCTGTCTCCTTCTCTGGTTTCTCGCTCTGTTTTTTGGCAGAATATGCACGCAGGCGCGCCCGCGCACAGCGCACCTTATGAGGATGTTGTAGCCTGGCTGCTAGGCTGCGGCCATGCACGGCGCAGCACAGAGAAGCTAGCTAGCTAGCGAGATGATCCCTCCCGGCATTAACCGGTTGATTTGCCTTTGCTCTGCTGCTGGACGTGATTGATTTGCCTCCACCACTGGACCGTCCCCTCCCCTTGTTTTGGCGTTCTTGAATCTTGATCCCCCTCTGTTGCAGTTCAGATGAGTAGAGTTCTCACGAGAGGATGAGGAGGGGGAGAGAGAGAGAGAGAATAGTAGCACCAGGACTGCGGGACAGAGGGGAGAGAGAGAGAGCGAGGAGGAGGAGGAGAAGGAGGGATGGGGTGCGGCTGCGTGGGGTTTGGCTTGTGTTTGTCCGTGTCCGTGCTTATTTTAGCGCCATTTCTGCAACTTTTCTTCGATTTCCCATATCCTGTGGTTTGTTTAGGGTCTACTGGCCTGGAATACGAGGCACGGGGTGGCAGTGCAGTCCCCGAGCAGGAGGCCACGTGGGAGGCGACCTCTTTTCATGCACCACACCACTCAGCACCACTCTGTTGCTGTACGTACGTATGTATGTACACATGCATTGTACTGTCCGTATTCGCAGGCCATGGGCTCCACGTCGCAGCCACTCTTCTCCGTCCTGAGTCGCATTTTGCAGCCCCAGACACAGACAGAGCAACGCCCGTAGGTTGGGATCTTCTGAGGCAGATGGGTGCGAGATTCTGTATAGGAAAAAAGGAAAGTTGTATTCACAAACATATCTATTCTTCGTCGCTTAATTATCCAATCATTGACCGAACTTAGATTTCATCTATAAAGTCCCAAAACTGAACCATTTATCTTTAAACATTTGAATTATTACAACAAGGATTTGGACGATGCGTTAGTGATTTTTGCTCATGTGATAGCCTAGTTGACATATTCAAAAACAACCTTTATGATATAAGGAATTTAGAAGAAAAAATCAAAAAATTAAAACAACATAGGTGGAAATCAGAAAATGTAAGGAAAAAATAAAAAAATTGAAAACCAAGAAAAACATAGATTTGGGGGATGGGGGAGACTTCCTTAAGAAAAATCAACATATTCCTCAAAAATATTTCTAAGTTACAAAAATATGCTTTATTTTTTAAAATTCACATCAATAATTTTTCAGAATTTTTCTGATTTTATACAGTGATTTTATGATTACTCACATAATATTTCTAAAGTCACCAGAATATTTAGAAATTCTTTAAAATTTTCTAAATTTTAGTGAACTTCCTTAACAGAATTCTTATTTTTTTTATGTTCATTTGTTGAGATGCGAACTAGGTTGGCTCATGTGTGAAATTACCAACACATCATCTAAAACTGCCTTACAAAGAATTTATGGTTAATATTTCCCGTTTTAGAGTTGAGGAGTGTAATTTAAATTCTGCAAATAGTTTAAGGACAAGAATGAAGTTTTCCTATTGTATTATCATTATGAATTGGTGATACAAGCCGTTCTCTAGAAAAATAAATTTCTAAATGGTAAAACATTACTGAAGAGAAGAGTAGCTACAGTGCTATGGTTTTTTTTGGTAAACTGAAGACTTTATTTAATCATAGATAGGATATAGAGCAGAGTGAGCTTGAAGGTCCATAGATTTGATAGCTAATTCCTGATTGGGCAAGAATCAGAGCTATGCCTGAAGCCAGAGCAAAGAAGATACAACTATTGACAAGCATGGAATTGTAAGCATTATGGGCTTGCCTATGGACAAATTCATTTAAATCTCTGTTGATGTGAAACACTTTTGGATTTGCTTGACTCGTGTTTTGTAGATAATCAGATAGGATAGGTCGTAGGGACCAGTGACCTGGGTTTGATTTCAGATCTCTTCTTGCTGCAGCCATTGCTAGAGTCTGATTGTCAGTTAAGAAGTTCGGCTCCTGTAATTGTAGAGATATGGCAATTGAGCTAGCCAATTGGAGAGCCTTAGCTTCGGCCTGCAAAGCACTTTGCGCCGTTGACTTGGCTAAGATATAAATTGCTTGCTGTGGTGATTCTTGTGGCTTGTGAATGAAGATGCCTATCCCTGCTGGCAATTGATTTCCTGCAAAACAGACAGTGAAGATCCATCGCTTTTCCACGCTGCATCTATGTATATATTGGGTCCCTTCTTTATCCTTTGCCTGAGAAGACACAAAGAATATTTGCTATAGGGTTTAGCCGCTGCTCAGGAGAAATTTTTTCCTCCTCTTGTTCTTCCATCAAAGCTTTAGCATGAAATATGACCTGCAAGCTGTCCAATGTTTTGAGTGAAAACCATATCATTTCTTGCTTTCCAAATAGACCAAAATATGAGAAAGATTTTTGGTATTGAGTCATTTTGGTTATAAGTTGCTATTATTTCTTGAAGAGCTGACTGAATGTCCTCTTGTCCTTGAGCATTTAATCCATCCACCTTCAGTACTAGAAAAGAAGAGAACCAAACCGAACGCACAAAATCACATGAGAAAATAAGTGGAAGTCAGTTTTATCTTTTGCACGGCATTTGCATTGCTTGTTGATGTGCTTGGATCTAAGAGCTGCTCTAACCCTAGTAGGTAAAGCATTCCTCAGGAGTCTCCAGACAAACGCTTGAACTCTTGGTGGCAGTTCTCTGCTTTTCCAAACTGATTGCATGATGTTCTTGAGAAACCCTGAAAATTGATTCTGCCCTGCAATGGAAGAATTGTTTTCATTTGCATAAAAATTCTTGTATGCACTTTTTGAGGAACAAGTGCTGTTTGGAGTGTGTTTCCATATAAGTATGTCTTCCTCGTCTGTATGAGAGATACTTTCCTGCATAATAATATTGGCAGCTGACCAAAAACAAATTATGAAGAAGATTAACATTCCAAGTTCTAGTGTTAGGAAACCAAAGATCTGAGATTTTTGAAGGATAATTATAACCTTGATACTAAATTTGCAGATGATCATGGATAGTATTCCAAATAGGACACCAAGGAGTACTCCAGATGCTAGAGTTGCCATTACAAATTTGAATAGTGCAAGAACTAGTGAAACTGCCCTTAATTTTTAAGATAGAAGCCCAGAAAGCAGATTTAGGAGTACTATTATTAGCTTTCCAAAAAGAAGTATTAGGGAAATACTTAGATTTTAAAATTCGAGAAAGAGTACTTTGATTTTGAGTTACCACTCTCCAGGCTACTGCTGTAAGGAGACTTCTATTGACTGCATTAAGATCTCTAATTCCCAATCCTCTTTCCTTCTAGGGTTTGCAAATTTCCTTCCATGCTTTAAGGTAAAGAGGTCTTGTTTTAGCATCTTGTTGGATTCCTGTACACCAAAAATCCCTCATAATAGAAGTCATCTTTGCTAGCATTTTTTTTGGAGAACAAAATGTTGGCCATGTAATATATAGGGATCGAAGAGAACACATCTTTAATTATGTTAGTCTTCCTGCATGAGAGAGCTTGTTAGCTTTATACATGTGAGTTTTGCTTTTATCTTTTGAATAACAAATTGATAAGCATTTGCTCTGTTCTTTGCAGGCATTATCAAAGGATGACCAAGGTGATTTGCTTGAGGTTGCATATACCGCACAGGAAAAGTCTTTTGATAGCTGGTTTGCCTTCCTCAGAAATATTTCTGTGAGTCATGTGAGGACTTGACAATATTTGTGATGAATATTTTGCCACCATATGTGGAGTTGATTCTTTTGGTTACATGAATTCGAGGTTTGAATTACTTGATATGCATTTGATAAGTTTGAGTGTTTGAAGGATTTTTCTCGGCTGACTTGGGTCAAGTGGAAAACTTGTGCTCACAACGCTTCGCTGGTCTATTGTGTGCAGGTGCGAGTTGGGTGCGGCGATGGTTTGGTTATATGGACCGGCATGAGGCTTGGAGGGCTGAGATGTGATCAAGGAGATGGCGACGATATCGTGCGGCTTAAAGCATGTACGCAGAGGACAAGAAAGCGGGTGGAGACAAGACGTGAGGACCAAGTCAGTGCGATGGTGTTTTGGTAAAAACGCGGAAACTACCGAAGCATAACCAAGAAACTGCGGCGGCGGCCGGGAAGCGGTTTAGAGTTAGTTGCTTAGGGTAGAAGGAAAGATGGATGGTGGATGAGTCACTTAGACGCTTTGTGATGCGTGCTAAGTGCTGATGCTATCTAAGTGGGCTTAAGGCCCAAGTGGTAGGAGGTATGCCTCCACCACTATAAAAAGGAGGGTAAGGGGTGCTTATCCCTCAACCCTTTTGTAAGCATTGTAAAAACCCTAGTTAGGGGCTGCTCATGAGAGGTCTTTGAAATAGCAAGAAAATTCACGAAAATACAATACAAAAAGATTTCCCCCATTCCTTCGTGTTCTTGAGTTATCTCCTTCATTTTCTTGTTTTCTCCTATGGATTGATCTGTGGTATGGTAAGTAAATAATGGGAAGATCATCTCCATACTGATTCCATCCAAGCATACCCAAGGATTCAACCTTTTCTTCTCTATTTCGAGTTTTCTTGGAAAACAAGCAAGAAATGGGATTTTCGTGATCAATCATTGTAGGGAGTTTGATGTTGTGATTTGGGGCTTGGAATATGTTGCTGGACATGTGAAATGATACCATATTGATTTGAGATCAAGATTCCTCATGAGCTTCCTTTCCCTTCAAAATTTCTTATTTTTCTCATTTCTAGAGCTGATTGAAGAAAAATGGTAAAGGTCTTGATTTGAGAAGTTTTTATGGAGATCAACACTTGATCTAGACTCACAAGACCTTCCTACACCTCTCTACAAATTTTGGTTTGATTTGATTGGGTAGATTCTGAATTAGCAAAAAAGTTGGATCGAAATCTCAGTTCTGGAACCTGGCTAATCTTCTGTTGAGTTCTTCAGTTTCTTCAGAAATCTCAGAGTGTCCGATTCTTCAATCTCGGAGCCTCCGAGATTCACTTCTATTTTTGCCTGCTGAGTTCTTTAGTTTCTTCAGAAATCTCGGAGTGTCCGATTCTTCAATCTCGGAGCCTCCGAAATTCACTTCTGTTTTTGCTTGCTGAGTTCTTCAGTTTCTTCAGAAATCTCGGAGTGTCCGATTCTTCAATCTCGGAGCCTTCGAGATTCACTTCTGTTTTTGCCTGCTGAGTTCTTCAGTTTTTTTAGAAATCTCGGAGTTTCCGATTCTTCAATCTCGAAGCCTCCGAAATTTACTTCTGTTCTTGCCTACTGAGTTCTTCAGTTTCTTCAGAAATCTCAGAGTGTCCGATTCTTCAATCTTGGAACTTCTGAGATTCGCTACTGTTCTTGTCTGCTGATTTTCACAGGAAATCTCGGAGTGTCCGGAAAAATTTCCGGAACTTCCGAGATTCTTTTTCTTCAGACTGAATCGTTTCACTGTTTCTGTAATAACTTTTGAGTTCAAACTCGGAATTTGGTGATCTTGGACTTGTTTCGAAGCTATCGACGAGTTGCACGTCACCAAGGGCTTTTGGGGGTGTTTCCGCTGCATTTTCACTCGGATCATACTAGTCCTTCAATATGACTACGTATGTGAAGAATTTGTGAAAGAAATTTGAACTCGATATTCACCCCCCCTCTGTCAGGACGCCACTGATCCAACAATTTCTACTAAATAATATTGAAGATTTTCTCCAATTTGGTGTTTGCCCTGACAAATTGCAAAATCTTTGGATGATTTGTCGTATAGTAAGAGCATCTGCAGATTCAGTTTTTTCACAAACAATTAAATCATCAGCAAACATTAAAGAGTGGATTTTGGGACAATTAGGACCTAAAGAAACTCCTTGGAGTTGTTGTTGTTGATGAGCTTCTTGCAAGGCTAAAGAAAGCTCATTAACTGCAATGACAAATAAGTAAGGGGAGAGGGGACATCCTTGCCTTATACCTCTAAAATTCCTAAAGTTTCCATAAGGCTGACCGTTTATGATAACTGAAAAAGCGGTTGTAGCAATACAGTTATGAATAAGGTGAATAAAATGCTCTTGAAAACCTTGTCTTTTGAGAGCTGAAGCAATGAAATCCCACTCTAAGCTATCAAAAGCTTTAGCAAGATCTATCTTTAACATAAAAGCTTTGTTCTTCCACGAGGCTAAACTAAAAGAGTGGGTTATTTCTTGGCCAATAATGATATTGTTGGCTATTCTACGGCCTGCGATAAAAGCCTGTTGAGTATCATGAATTTGATTTGGAAGATGAGGCTTGATTCTATTAGCAAGAGTTTTACTGATAATTGTGGCGTACCCGGTTTTTAAGCCGGATACTCTCTCGTGATCACTGTATCGGTCCCTGGATCAGTAGCCGATACACACGAGTTAACCTGTATATCATTGTCATACATGCGTAAACAATTAAATAGACCGTTAAGGTCGATAATCTGATACCTGTAGCCCAACGGCTATAAACTTGCAGCGGAATTCAACGGTGAGGTGGCCCATCATATGCCATACCCGACAGGCAACTGACTGGGGTTACGCCCTAGCTTTCGCAATCGTAAGCTTATCCTCGGATATTGCTGTCTTCTTCGTTTGGCCAAATCAACAAGCCAGGTGAGTACATGGAATGTACTCGCAAGCTATTCCCACAGGAGGAAATATACGGCAATACTTCATGCCGGGAAATAGATCAAGGAATAGCTCTACCCTACGTTGCGAGTTGTGCGGAAATGTAAGTTCTTGTTCGAAATACCGAATAGTAGATTCAAAAGCATTTATGAAAAGCAACTTTGTCTCTGTCGAGACAGCATTCGGTGCTGGATAATCCAGCAGAACGGTCGTCAATTTGAGGCCGGTAGCTCCATCTATCGCCTCGAACAATCATTACCACCTAGCCGCGCTACCGCCTCGCGGCCCGGGCTAGGTTTCCTCTTCTGCAATTCCTCGCTACCAGACCGTAGCTTAAACTGCTCACTGTGGACACATCATGCCCACGTCCTTAATCCCATTTCCCAGCTTTCACAAACAAAACTCAGTCTAACTAGTGTGTGGCCTTACCAGTTCATGTCCATGACCGAGGACGCGGCTATTCGAATAGTTTTTGACCCTCTGCAGAGGTGGTACGGCTTTACCCACAAGATGTAAGTCACCCTGGGTATACTTCGCGACGTATACTGACAAGGATATTACAACGAAACCTTTCGCCCGTTTCACGCTGGAGCCGGACCCGCTAGGTGGGTAACCCAACTTTGGCATCCCAGATGTCAAAATGGGACTCCCCCTTTGTGTCGGACCATGTTCCACGTACCTTATAGGACTCTACTGAGCTTTACCCCCACGACGTTGTGAGACTCACGAAGAGCTTTACCACTACGCAGTCCCGTGGAGATCCTCTAGGGAATCCCGAATCCACCTAGCACATCACCCTAACTTCCCACGGTTCCGAGCTCCAGCATTAGACGGGGTACCGAGTCAAGTCCTTCCCATAAAGGACATGTGGACGTACGGTAGGGGAACTGATTCAGCGGTACTTAGGTTCGGTCCTTAACTAATTCGAGCAAGACTCCATGTCCAACCATCACCCCGGGTAGTGACCGGCCACCCTGCCATTCCAGGCCTCAGGTCGCAACCGGCTCTCTACCCTTTCCTGATTCAAGTAGCGACCGGCTACTCTACCACCTCCAAACTCCCTTAGCATTCCTGCCCGAATCCAAATCCTCCATCATCTCATTCAGGGTTTAACAAACATTCCCTTTTAAATGGCACCTCGGTCTGTATTTACAAACCGAGGGTTTTGATCCCAATCCCATCGCATCGATAAAACTTAGTTTTTTACTACAGCAGGGCTAAGCAGGGCTATCGCCTATACTCCTAACTAAATTTGCCGATCGTCCAATGATCAGCACTTAATACTAGGGTTACGAGGATATGGTTTATCGGGCCTAAGCCGTGCATCTAATGGGAATAGCTAGGTCTACATAAAATAATGATTTTACCCACATAGCATGCAATTTCATAAACAAAATAATTAACTTCACAAATATAGGATTTCAACATGGTCAAGGTGGGAATGCTTGCCTGGAAATGTTGGTCAGGTCTCGGTCTTGAACTTGATGTGATAATCGTCTGCGAACCTTTTGCGCAATCCGTAACGTTGGTATCTACACGTCGGAAGGACGTCGAATAAATTATCGGTGCGAGGTAAAAACCACAAACATCGAATGTAGAACCAGAAGATCCAACACATGAGATCATGATACGTTTGATTAACCATTTGACTTTCCGAAGCTTTATAGAGCTAGAGACGGTGCTTTAGGTTATCCCGACAAGGGTATCATCTTTAGACTTCTTCCGCGTTAGGGTTCCAGTACCTCGGATGGTTGTTAGAATTTTAGGTAAGCATGCGCTTACATTAGCCCTTAGGGTGTTGGAATGCTTTAGTCGACTTCATGATCATTATTCTGAAGCTATTAGACAGGGATACTTGTTAAAGATCGACCTTTAAGTTCCCTGGATCTTGTTTAAGCTTTTAGCTAAACTCTAAGCCATACGGAATGATGACGTTCTTCTAGAGCTTACTCAAGTCTATGGACTCTAATTCGAGAATTACTTGAGATCTTTAGTTCTTTTAGGTTATAGCGCTTCTATGATGACTCAAAAACATTTCATTTCCATATCTTGGGCGTTCTAAAGCTTAGCCTAACATTTAGCACCCTTTTCAAGTACCTGGATAGCTGACTGTATCAAATGCCACCTTAATCTTATTGGTATATGGTGATTAAATCCTATCTGTACTTGAATACAGAGAGCAATGAACATGTCATGCAACCGCTAAGCTACGTTGGGGTGTCTTGAAACCATATCCAAGCTAATCCGGAGTTGAGGGATTTAGCTTTGAATCAATTTCCTAAACTATTCCCTATTTTAGATGGAATATATTTGGGTTTCGGAAATCTATTTGCATGAAAAGTTCCTAAGTGCATAAAACTTCCACCTATTCGTATTCAAAACATTTGAACATTTGAGAAAGTTTCTACAGGTAAAAGTTAGGGGAAGCTCTTGTGGTTTCAGAACCAGATTTACTCCTCAGTAAACCGACCGGAAAGTGCTTGAATTGGTTGAACCAAACCAGAAATCCACGCTGGAACAAACCAGCTGGCCTTACTACTTGAACCATCGACGTCGGAGGCGCATTCCTCAGACACGCCTACTCTTGCTGGTGTTGGGTCCGACGGAAACTTGCTGGCTCACCTGGTAGTTAGTCGGGATGTCTCCGCCGTCGGGTTAGAGGCCCGCGTTGTCTCTGGTGGGAGCTCCGGCGGGATCTGGGCATATGAGTTCCGGCGTAGCTTGGGGAAAGATTTCTTGGGGATTCGGATCAGGAGGATAAGGGGCACATGCTGGTGGGATTTGCTTGGCCCAGGGAGGACGGCGGAATGACCGGCGGCGGAGAGGGGACGCGTCCGGGGTGAGCTCATTGACTAGCGGCGCAGTGCTCGGTGGTTAGCTGCTGGAGGTGGATTTCGGGGGAGGCCAAGGACGAGCGCTCGACAAGCTTAGCGGCTCCAGCTTCACTAGCAGCGATGGCATTGCGGCGGCTCAGGGAAGAGGTCCCATCGGCAGCGGTTAGTATTCTGGCCGCTGGCGGTCAACACCGAGGTCCGCCGGAGCGGTGGCTGGGGAGGAGCAGGGCCAGGGCGCGCAGGGGCCGAAGGGCAACGGAGCTCGGGCTTGCCTGGGGTGCACCAGCGGCGTTGAGGCGAGCGGCGCGCAGGTGGCAGCGCAGCTTGGGCGGCTCGGACACAAGCGCCGGTGGGCTCTCCAATGAAACCAAGGGGATGCGGTGCTGGCCGGGTGCGGGGGCTAGTCGGGGCGAGGCCAGGAGTGGCAAGGTCTGAGGCGAACGGCGAATAGGTGGTGGGGTGAGACAGAGCAGTGGCTAGCGGCAAGCGTGGTATGGTTGGGGCTCACCTGTGGCTTCGCGGCGGCGGTGGCAACTTGGAAACGACGGTGACGCCCGGATGGCACTGGTGGGGGCGGGTCTTGGTGACGGCAGTAACCGGGAACATCGCCGGTGAGGGCTTGGCGAGTACGCGGCGGCGCACGAGCGGCCCTACCGGAGCTGAGGGAGGAAGCTCGGTCCCGTGCTCGGGCAAGGGGACGGGGGAAAGGGGATTGGGAGCTGGCGGAGGTAGTAGAAGGGGAAAGGGGAAGGAGCTCGAGCTCAGATTTGTGAAGTCGGTGGAGAAAGGAGCTCAGGAACTTGGGGAAAAATTGGAGAGGCGGATGAGGAGAAGGGCTCGACGTGATTGAGGCTGGAAGCACAGCAGCTCGGTTGAACAATGAGTGGAGTAGCTCTGGAAACAGCTGGGTGTAGGTGTGTGTGCGACGGAGACCACGGCGGGTCTTGCGTTGATAGCTGGACAGGGGAACAGTGCCGGCCTAGAAGAAGAGATAGAAGGAGAGAGCATTCAAAAAGAGAGAAGAGCTAGAAGGACTGCAGAATGGGACCTAGGATCACGTGTCAGAGGAAGTGGAGGATGTCGGTTGGTACCTTGCGTGGGGAGCTAGCAGAAAAGAGATGGTGAGTTTAGCAGGAAGGAGGCAGTGCATGCTGCTTGTAGCTTTGACTAGTCTTACTAGAGAAGACTGTGATCGTAGGGAGTGAGACTCAATTATCAAAAATGGGTCTCTTGTCAAAGGAGGAAATTCCATACAATTTGTGAGATGCATGTATCTGAAAATAATTAAACTGGACCTCACAAGATTGTTTTCATACATATATTTTTTTTGTGAGTATTGACGTTGTATACCCCCTGGAATTTTTGTAGAATTTTTGAAAGTTAGAATTGTATAAAATGATAATGTTAGGGTTTCTGATCAAGGAAAAGGTATTAAGAGGAAAAAGGTTTGGGTTGGGAATTTAGGATTTCGGGATGAGGTAGGATATACACCTCATATAAGATGTTTTAGGGTGTTAGAGTTTCTTGGATTGGGGTATGGGTGCATGTGTTGCCAATTAGGGTTTCGATCGATTCGTCGAGAGGAGGCGACAGTTAGGGTTCGCGTATACGGTGTGTATGTGTTGGGTATCGGTTTTAAAGAAAGGTGGTATTTCTATACCGCGTTGGAGATAACGAAGGGCGGAGAGATGGCGATCACTTGTCCTGAGGGTGTACTTTAGGGATTGCTGATTTGTCACGGCAGGGGATGCTAGGGTTCCTGAAAGTAGATTGACATTCTTGCCTTTCTAGGGGTTGCATAAGGGTCGATCATGCCCATTAGGTTATTAGGTCATTTACCGATTTCTAGGGCTTCATAGATTTGCCGGGAAAGGAATATTAAGGTTAGCGCATGTGAGCTCTTGTATCGGCATACTGGTTGTGTGACAGATAGGGTCTGGGTCCGAATGCATATGATCATATGTTAATACACGATTTCAAGAACATCGAGAAAATCTCAAAGGCGAAGGAGACGGCATGATCACATGCGGCGTATACACGTATACGCGATCGTGCCAGGGTTTGGTATAAAAGCATTTTGTTGGGAACGCAGATCATTAGAGTAAAAAGTTTTTTTTGTAGGCCCTGTTTTTCGGGTTTTAGAAATTCAGGATGTGACAATAATCTTATAATCACATTATAGAGACTTATAGGCCTAAAATCTTGAGGGATTTGGGAAGCTTTTTTTTTGGAATGAGAGCAATATTGGTGGCATTAATATTAGTCAGCATGATACCTTGAGTATAGTACCTTTGGACCGGGATAGTAACATCATTTCCAATCTAGTTCCAAGCTGCTTTAAAGAAGGCCACATTGAGTCCATCAGGTCCTAGGGAGGCCTCTTTCTTCATAGTTTTCAGAATCTCCCAGATTTCTTCTTTTTGTGGAATTGAGTAGGTGTATTGATCCTGTATTGAAGGAAATATTTCTTCCTACAAGGGCAACTTATAATATGGTCATGAAGTAGTAAACAATTCTTTAAAATATTCTATGAAGCAGGAAGCAATTTCTTCAGGATCATAAGTCTGCTAGCCATTGCTTTTTGAATGTTGGCTATTCTATTCTTTCTTCCCCTTTTGAGAGCCACCATATGGAAATATCTAGTGTTTCTATCTCCATGAGTGGCCCAGTGTTTCTTTGCCCTCTGCTTGTAATATTGAGTTATCTTTGACAGAGTGTCTTCATATTACCTTACCAAATTTTCTTCAGAGGCATGATCTTGCATTTCTAGAGGTTGAATTTGGATGTCTGTGATCTTTTGCTCTAAATCATTAAGTTGAGTTGGAAGATGCTTCTTTTTTTTACTCCAAATTTTAAGCGCTCCTGTGAGTTGTTGTGTCCTGGAACTGAAGTTCTAATCATTTGATTGAGCCCAAGCCCTTTGAGCTACTTCCTAAAAATCTTTTTCTAAAAGCCACCAATTCTCAAATTTGAAATGAGCTTTTGGCCTTTTAAATTTAGAATGAAGCACAGCCAAAATAGGAGCATGGTCACTTAAAATAATAGGCAGGTTATAAATGTTAACATTAGGAAAAAGAGCACTCCAATTAGCATTGGCTAAGCATCTATCAAGTCTTTCATAAGTGGGCTTAGAAGAAAATCTTTTGTTAGTCCATGTAAAAGCTGGACCATTATAACCAAGATCAAATAAACCACACTGCTTAAGGAGATTACAGAAACTATACATACGACCATAATTTACATTATCATTACTTTTATCTTGGGGATACATAATATCATTAAGATCACCCATACAAAAGAGAGGAGTTTCAGGATTAGCACTAACAAAAGCCAAAATCTCATTCCAGATTTGAACAGTCTTAGCATGATAAGGATTCCCATACATACAAACTACTACAAAAGCTTCACTAGTAGAGATATTAACAACTAAAGCTAGTAACATGTTAGAATTTGCTTGCATAATATTCAGCTGAATGTCATCTGCCCACATAAGCCAAAGGCCTCCAGAGCGACCATTAGTAGGGATAACAAAACTGTTAGCAATTTGAAAATGATTAGTAAGATCATGAGCATTAAATTGAGTTTTTTTGTTTCTGATATAAAAGTTACCTTGGCTTGGGTGGAAAACATCAGCCGGGCAAGATAAGTCATTTTCTTACTATCGAGGTTCTTGCCTATACCTCGACAGTTCTAGGATAGCAGATTCATTGCGACCGTGGTGCCTTGGAGGCTGGCGCCAATGCCTATTTCTGAGCTTGCTGAACATCATCCCAAACCACTTCCATGTCTGTAGTATCATGATCTTCAGCTGTTCCCTCTTGAGGGTGTATTGCAACTTGGTTTCTGATACTTCAATAACTAGATCTCCACTAGCATCCATAGTAGAGGCATTCACATTTTCCAGACATTTTTGTTATTGAAGAGGATCCTCTCTGGTTGGCTGTTATGTCTAAGTAAGAGGTAGTCCAAGGGAGCTGCGATTGAAAGCGTCAGTGCTCCTTGAAAGAGAGGCATAGTGATGCCTATCTTGAGGTTCCTGTTATCCCAGCGAGAAGGGCGACCGTTGTGCCTACGTCGCCAAGTTCCTGTGTGTTGTTCTGCTAGCTCTTGGACTGTTTCTTGGATTTTGCTCTACCGAGACCTTTGTTCCTCTGATCATTCTGTTGTTGGACATCAGGAGCTAGTTCGCTTATCTCAGTCTTATTATAGCGGAGATTGGGTGGTCGATAGACTTGTCCTTGAGCTGACTGAGTAGGTTTTGAAGTGGCAAAAGCTGAGTGTTGTGGTGAGTATGGAGGAGTAGACTGGAATCTAACATCACATGGCATAGCTTTATTAGTGAGAACATCTTTTCTTGTGTTTGTTTGGTTGCTAATCTTTTGCTAGAAGGCTCTGTATTGTAAGCTTCATAAGAGCACTGTCTTTGTACTGAGTCTGAGAAGGTTGCTGAGTATATGCTATGTTCGGAATAACGAGAGCTTCCTGCATTGAATTATTTGTTGAAACCTGAGTTGACTGGAGCTAATGTTGGTGAGATATGTTAACTTGAGTTTTGAGCTTCATGAGATGTTTGAATTGGGATGCTCTGATGCTTCTGTGGAAGTCGGGAAGTCTGTTGGACAAAGTCCCTTGGCGTGATTATAGTCTGTCTATTCAGAGAGAAAAGGTCAGAGGTGAGTTGGCTGGTGGGCTTGGTCCAAGGATACTTTTTCCTTTACTAGTCTCCTTGCTGAATTGCTCCTGCTCTTTTAGCCAATATTGCTTTATATAATTTGAATGCGTTGTTCTCTCATATTCCCTCCAAGTTGGATTTTCTGCTTTACTTTCCTTTGTATTGTTCCTTACCCTTTGTTCTTTAGCTGTTGAATAAGTGGGATTGTTTAACAACTGCTTTGCGGCTCTCCAATCATCCATGTCTTTCTGAGATCTGTATGAGGCTGATAAGCTTCCTGGCATGTTTGCTTGATAAATGGCTTCTGGAGGGATTTTATTTGATTGAGTCATCCATGCTCCAAAATTTGTGAATGGCACTGATGTTGTATCTACTTTCATGTGTTGCAGGTGCATAATAAGATTCCTCCTATGAGTACAATTCTAGACAGTGCGGAATAAATTCCACAGAAGGTGCATATTCTTCCAATCTTTTCATAATCTATACAAATCATTAGCTGCTCTATTGGAGTTAAAGTGAGTTTTGCTTTGTCCTTCATTGGTTTATTGATATCTATCTTTGCCACCCCCACTATGTTTTCCTTTCTGTTAAACAATTTTGCATCTGAAGGGGGATGAAGGTCTGAAGGTTCACCAATCTGCCTCAGAATTGCTGTTAATAAATCCTGTGATCTAAGATGTTCTGGTATGCCATAAACTCTGATGGGAACATAAATCCTCTGGAAATTGTATTGCTCTAATGGCTTATCTGGCTGCTGTGGATTGATCCATTCAATTAAGAAGTTATCTCCTCCCATAGTCCAGGGCTGCCTGTGAATAACAAACTGCATTGACTCTAAATCATGGAAATAAGCTTTGTATATATAGGGCGTGACTTGATCAATGATCCAATAATTTTTTCCCCAAGCCCTTGACATTGCTTCATTGACTATGTGCACCGAAATGCTTCTAGGTGAACCTCCTGTGCATGCAATTTTCAACAACAGCTTGTAAGGAGAGTTTTCTTCAGGTTTTACAAAAAGGGCGCTTGAATTGTCAACTGTATTTCTCCTAGAGTTGTGATCTGTAGTCCCTGCAATATAGCTACTAAATCTGCTTCTTCTTCTATAGATCTAAAAGATTGACCTTGCACTATTTGAAATTCCTCTGCTTGCCTTTTCTTCAAATGGACTAGGTGAGATTGTCCATCTGAATCTTGCCCTGATTATTCTATCACTTCCTTATTCTTGCCTAATTCTCTTACATCAATATCTTCTGCTATGGATCCTTCTTGTGCCTTTTCCTGATTCTTGTCGACATCTATATCTTCTATATCTGAGTTGGATTCTGCAAGTCTATGACCTGTTTCTTTAAGGGTTACCTGCTTTTTCGGCTAAGTTTCTTGCATCTGATTCATCTCCTGCAAAAGTTGCTACCACTAAGAATCTGGTAACTGATGGAGTGGTTCTTGAACTTGATTCTTGGGTGGATTATGCAGTGATGAAGGAGAAATGATTATTTGGATCAAAAAACTGACGAGATTGGGAGGGAAAAGACAAGAGGAAGAGGGGAGAGGAGGATTAAGAGGTGCACTGGAAGAAGGGGATAAAAAGATGGCTAAATCTGGTTGATAAGGTGGATATTTAAGGAGGAGATGTTACTTAGAAAGAACAAGAGAAGGTGAAGTGGCATTTTGCCCGTCGCTGCTCAGGCACACCTAGAACTTTCTGTCAGTCATTCACTGGGTTAGCGGTCACCATCTAAGTCACCACCATCAGTGAAAATTTCTAGTGCTATGTTTTTGTTGCATCCCATGTACATAGAACATGGGAATTCTAGAATGCAATGGCTACATAAATTTGATTATTGGAGAAACCATTCAATTGGCCTAACTTGTGACAGGTTCTTATCTGTAAGAAAGGTGGGGAACTCTCCCGGGTACAATGGTGGTCACACATGACCGGAGACTTATCCCCCCGGGTTTAAATCTTTTTTTTTGAACTTGAAGACAGTAGGAAAGGCTCCTACTGACATATATTAATCAAACAACCATTACATAGTTACAGATCACTTTGTCCCAATCCACCAGGGAGGAGGATGGGACAATGTGGTGGGACAGTGTGAGTAAGAAATGACAGGAAGTTTTAGAGAAACTAGTGGAGAGAGTTTACAAGCTGTGAGATAAATGGCCCTAGGCCAGGTTTAGTTCTATGAGCCAAGAGAGCGAAGTCCTGTCTGAATCTCTCCTTCTAGGAGTTGAATGTAGGAGCTATCCCACGAAAAACCTGGTTATTCCTTTCCTTCCAAATTTCCCACGCCGCAATGAATCTTCACCTTGTCTCTGTAGGAATGTGTAGCAAAAGAAACCTTTCCTCCATGTTTCCTTCTTTTTGGAAAGATCGCTAGTGTTAAGATTGCATCCAGTTAACATGACGATTAGGCACGCCATTGTGGGACAAAATTCGTTGGCCTTACATGAGCTTTTCACCAGGGTGGCAATGGTACAATTAACACCCCAACTAGACTCGCTCAGATGGCATATCCATCAAAACGTGACAGTTACAAACTGGATGTTATGGAAACTCAAGGTTCCATTGAAGATTAAAAAATATATATTGTACCTCCGGCGTGGGGCCATACTGACTAAAGATAACCTTCACAACCGCAATTAGACCGGTGTCATGTAGTAATGATGAGACAATTCAACATTTATTTTTTAACTGCCTATTCGCTTGTTTTGCATTAGGCATCATACAATCGACTTCAAATTTGATTCCTCCTATTAGTATTGCCAATATGTTTTGGGAGCTGGTTAGTTAGGTTAGGTCGTGATTTCGCTCTCACATTATGGTGGGAGTAGCTGCTCTGTGTTGATTTATCTGGCTATGCTGAAAAGATGTGGTTTTTGATAAGTAGTAAATTATAATCCTTTGCGAGTTATCTATATGTGTACCAACTGGTTGCGGTTATGATCTTCTGAGGCAATTGGGCATGTGATTCTAGATAGTAAAAGAAGGTTGTAGGAGTACTACAAAAATGTTTGTTTCTCATCTCTCAATTATTGGCAGAGCTTAAATTTAGCTCTAAAACGAAAATCTAAACCCATAAACTCTTAAAACCATTTATCTTGAATCATTCAAACTATTGCAACACAATTTTGATGATGTGTTCGTGACTGCCCAGTAAGAAAAGATAAAATTTAGGGAGGGGGAACTAGAAATTTAGAAAAAGGAAATAAACCCTCCTCTAAGAAGAATTGTGCTATGCCCCCCACCCCCCTGGGTTTTTAAAAATATTTATGATTTTTTCTCAAATTTCTTGTTTTTTGTTACACTTTTTTCAATTATCTATTCTTTTTTGTCGAATTTGCTGGTATTTCCATAATATTCTAGGTTTTAATTTATTTTCTCAGAATGTTCTCGTCTTATTCAGCAATATTCTGACTTATTCATAGAATATTTCTAAAGTTTTAATTCTTAAAAATTTCTTGATTTTAGTGAAATTTCTAGAATATTTTTTTACTTCAACTATTGTTTCATTTGCCCCTAAATTTTCTTATTCTTTTCCCTTGAGTTTTTTTCAAAAGGATTTTAATAAAATTTTCATTTTCCTTTAAAAATCTTTTTTTTCTTAAGTTAATTTTTTGAAATGCTGATTAGGCTTGCACATGTCAGAAGGCCACCGTCACGTCACCCAAAACTGCTTTACAAAGAGTTTGTGGGTTAAGATTTCTAGTTTCAGAGTTGAAGTGTGTAATGTGAGTTCTTCCAAAAGTTGGGGTGAAAATGGATTTTTAGTCCATTATACTCCCTCCGTTCCAAAATATAAGTCACGCACGCATCTCAATATTTACAATTAGGTCCATAATATGTTAGTTATATGATATAAAAATGATATCATTGGAAAATGCTTTTAAAAATGAATCCAACAATATCACTTTTGTATCACATAATTAAAATATTATAAGTCTAATAGCAAATCTTGGAATGCGTGCTCGACTTATATTTTGGAACGGAGGGAGTATTTATTTGTTTTGATTGGTGATTCAAGCAACATTTCTACATAATATAGCATTATTGATGAGAAGAGTTGTAACGATGCTACATTTTTGTTTGGTCCGAAGATACATAGAACACATGAATTCAAAAGTGCAGCGGCTACATGTTAAATTTGATTATTGAAGAAACCATCAGTTAGCCTAACTTTTAGCAACTTCTTATCTATAAGAGAGGTGATGAACTCTCCTTGGGTATAACGGTGTGCACACATGGTTGGTGACCCATTCACCCGGGTTCGAGTTCTCACCTTTTCTTTGTAGGAATGTGTAGTGAGGGAAATCTTTCCTCCTTGTCCCATTCTTTTTTGTGAAGATAATAATCCTGGCTGCCTGATAGCGAGAAATGATTTGGTTTGCAAGGGAGTTTAGCCTAGACGTTATAGGTGCAAAAGAAAGTTAGGAAGAGCTTGCCATGGTTGTCCATCATGCAAGGAGGAAGGCTATATTAGTTTTCAGCAATGGACTAACAACTACTCGTAACATCTTTTCTTTCTTTTCTGTACATATTTGTTTTGATCAATTTGGTGGATCTCTCTTTTGATTAGTGTACCATAATCGATAGATCTTCATAACTGTACCTGAAAAAATCATAGCCAATATATCAACATAGCTGCTAAGCAAATCACAACCGTTAGATCTTCATAAATGTATCTCAACAGACCACAGCCGATAGATCATCACAACTGTACCTAAACATATCACAACCGATAGATCTTAATAATTATACTTAGACATATCACAACCAATGGATGTTCATAAATGTTCCAAAACAGGTCAAAACCGATAAATTTTATAACTGCACATAAACATCATTCAACCATTAATCTGGCGGACCTTTATTATTAATGTAACATAACTAATATATCTTTATAACTGTACCTAAACATTATCAGTCATTAATCCAGTATACCTTAATTATTAAAGGCCATAACTGATAGATAATTTATACCTTATAAAATAGTTATATGAGCTTTAAGTCCGCATACTGACCTAATATCAACGATCGGTGATTTGAACTTTAAGTTCGCATATTGATCTATTATAACATACAAATTGAAAGTGTATCTAGGCCTTCTAAGTGGGTTTTGGTGATTAATGATGAATGCTTAAAGGACTAATATATATGTCAAATGTATGGATAGATCTTAGTCCCACATGTGAAGTCCAACTGTTATCGATGACCCCCTAAAAATTTGAAAAAGGGAATCAACGAGGAAATCGCGAAGAGTAGATCTTATTTCCTAGTTTTAGTGATTTGAAAATCACATTAAGCATAGGAAACACCGTGCTACAAATGGGGGGGGGTGATGAAAGGTTAGAGATTAGGCTAAATGTTCAAAATTCTCAATTAAATATTTACCTCAAATTCCCTAGCTTCTGCTTGGTTTGTGACTCGGAGTATCCAGACTTTGGTCCAAAGTCTTTGAAACCTTGTTTAGAGTTTTTACTAAGTGTTGACCTGGGGACTCTGAGTAAGACTCCTGGTATGGAGATATGTGTTGTATATCTCCTAGATGTCCAGATTTATTCTCGGATACTCCAGAAAACTCTCTGTCTGGTCCTTGAAATGTCTGTAATTGTGCCAGATACTTCGGACGAAGACTTATCTAGAGTAACTAAGTGGTTCTCTAGAGTCGATTCCCTGTGTGTCCAGAGTCTCTGGATTCATTCGTGGATAGTTTGAGTCACCTTTTTTCGAACTATCTGACCATTGCTCTGGATGTGGAATATAGCTGTTAAACTTTGAATCTCGGATACTCCGGGTCTAGACCTGGATACTTCGAGTATGTGTTTTCTACAGCCAACGGCTAGTCTTTTAGAGTAAGCTATTTATATCCCCACTCACTCATCCAAGTACAACTCTTTGCCACTTTGATTTCTACACTAAAGAAAGCTTCTCTCACCTTCCTCAAGTCTAATCCTTTGCTTCTTGTGAGGAAGAACAAGAGAGAATGAGAGATTGAGATTGATTGAGCACTGAGCATCGAGTTTATCCCGAGTCTTCATCGCCCTATTACTCTTGGAGATTGGGTCTCTTAGATGGCTAAGAATGCTCCTAGTCAAGTTGTGGTGAGTCTCAAGAAGTTGGTGAAGACCGGGATCTGCCTCTCACAAGGAAAAGATCATGTTTGAAAGAGAGCTGGTGTCGGTCTTTATGACCAAGTCCCTCAACGGAGACGTAGGATCCCCCTAAAGATCCGAACTTTGGCAACAAAATCTTCATGTCCCTTAGTTTCCCATTCCTTGCTTTACTTTCCACTAGTTTATTTTTCTCATTATTGCTTGTGTTACTAGTATCTAGGGGTACTCATAAAGTTGTTGTATTAGATAACTTTCTATTCCGCATAATTACAAGAATTGATAAAAATAGGTTAAAATTTGTTAGTCGTCTATTCATCCCTCTTCTTTAAGCGGTATTTTGATCTTTCACAAATGATATCATTTGCTAGATTCTAGAATGCCACCATCGTGTTGCTCTCCCCATTTCACTATTCTTCCCCAGCATTATGAAATTACCTATTGTGCCCATTTGTTGTCTACTGTAGTTGTACTCACAGTCTCACAGAAATATCAGTCAGAAGTTAGCTAAATTATCTTCTTCAGTACACATGGCCACTTGCATTTTGGAAGGATTATATGATGTCCAGCAGTTCTCCCTTCTTTTCCAGGAGTTCAAAGAGCCACCTTAGCTGTATATGATGTCTATCAGCCTCAATAAGTATGTGTTATCAATAACAAAATCGAGAACACGACGGAGTTACTGTGATGTAGATGTCTCACGTCTGTCTAAACTATCATCATGCTGATTTGTCTGTAGTTCAAGAAAGACGGGATCCATGAGTTTATTATGGCCCCCTTCTAGACGGCTTCGGCTTGTGCATAAGCCGGCTTAAGCTTAATGGTGTGGGAAAGCTGCGGTGTGGGGAAGCCTGATAAGCCCCACCTCCCCCTTCTAGACGGCTTCTGAGATTTTAGCTTATGGCGGAGGTGGATTGTGGAAAGCCTGTAGTACCCTTTGTCTTATTTGTTTACTATTTGAATGATATTAACACTATTTTCATATGCTTTTTATGTAGTTTAGCACATAAATGAGATATGAACATAGAAAAATATGAATAAAAATTGTTCAACTGCCATTGAATTGTTTGCGCTCATACTTTCTTTTGGTGCACATGACCTAGATGCTTGCTGTGAATTAATCATATGTAAATCAATCATTACCACAACAACATGAAAAGAAGCAAAATAATCATCTCTAAATCAAAGGTTGTGCTGTTGTTCAATAGCAAGTTAGGCTCCCATAAATCACGCACAACATACATTTCACTACACATCATCAGTGCATCAATTTTTCACAGAAAGAAGCATCACTGCATACTCTTCTTCACTACACATCATCAGGTCTCAATTTCTCACACAATCAAGCATTGTTGCATACTTTTTAACATCAGTTCGAATCAAGTGCTAATTGCAGTGCATCCTTCACATCTGTGCTGATTTCTTGAACTACCTTCTGGGAGGATGCTGTCGTGTAGCTGAGGATTGCTCGGGGAATGACGAAGCGGCTGCTAGCGATGACGAACTCCGCGAGCTTCGGCCAAGCGATGAGGCAGGGTGGCGACGTAGCCAAGGCAGGGACTTGCAGCAAGGGGATGAACAAGGCGAGGGGCTGGCGGCGGCGACGTGCCCGTGTACGAGGCGGCGGCTGCGGTGACCAGCTCGGGAGGGCTCGCGGCCTGGAAAGGAGAGCGGCGGCGCTGGATCGTGCTAGGCGACGAGACGGGGGCTGGACGAAGGTGGCAGGGACGAGGGGGAGTCACGAGGAGGTGGCCGCAGAGCGCCGGCCGGAGGCGGGGCAGCCGTCGGGATTTGAACAGATCTCGAGTAGGCGGCGGAGCTGACGGGATCTGGTTGGATCTCGAGGAGACGGCGGAGGTGGGAGGCGACCGGGAGGCGGTGGCTGCGGGAGGCTGGAGGTGGGAAGCGAGCAGCCAGAGGCGGAGGCGAGCGGCTGGAGGCGGGCGGCGGGACGTGCACGACGTGCGAGGCGAGGGGACGTACGGGAGGCGGGACGTGCGGGGTGTGGAGGACGGCCAGATCTGAGCAGTGGGGAGGTTGTGGGAGAGAAGGAGACGAGGTGGGAGGAGTTGCGGGAGAGAGATGAGGTGGGGGAGTGCGGGCCAGGCGGGTGCGGGGAAGGGTTTGGGTCCCTGGAGGGCAGGGTTTCGTATAATTTTTTCTATTTTCCTTTCAAGGGCAAAGTTGTAACGTTAGGAGGCCAGAAGCTCGGGAAGCACCTCAACCCAAGCTTTTCACCATCTACATAAAATTGGGGAGCTTAATTCTACAGCTGAGGATAGCTACCCCTTCTAGAGGGCTTAAAGCTTCCTGTGGCCATAAGCCTGCCTATAAGCCCTCTAGAAGGGAGCCTATATGAGCTTTACAGTACTCTGCTCATTACTTGCTTCTTTCATTTAACCTATGGTGACACCTGACGAGTTTTAATGGTATAGGTAGGTGATTCCACCATGGTTATGTAAATTTCATCCCTCAGGACAGCCAAACTGGATGGTTTCTGAGTTCAAGTATCAGTCTAACTGGTGTAAAAATGGTAGCTGTAACTTAATTCTTGTTAAGATAATCCTGCTACACTGATCTAAAGCAAAATCTCTCATCGAGATTGCTCCCTATTTATTCGTTAATGTTTCTACCTATTTCACAGTTGTTCAAACCTCCCTGTTTGACCTTACATGCCATTTCTTCGATCCATGTCACGATGTATAATCCTGAAGGATAAACCTAGAAATTAGTTTGGTCTGGGTTATTTGGTGACATTTTCATGTGAATCATGTTACCTACCATCTTTGACATCTACAGTATATGATTACATGCATGATGCATGTCAAAACGATTCTCTTTCGGACAAGAATAACGATGGGACAGCTATCATCCCTTTTTTTCTTCATATATTGTAAAAATATTGTTTTGCGAGAAATATATTGTAAAAATTGGTGTGTTATGTATATTGGTTTCACTTGTGAGAGATCAAGCAAAGGAGGTAAAAAACAGTATTCTGACTCTTCCATTTCACAAAAACGCATGAAGGATTTCTGCCAGAAATAATCATAATTGCCCATGTAATGTGATGTATGGCATTCAATAGACATGCTAAAAGCATTGACTGATTTAAAAGAATATCATCCTATCAGTTAGTTGGCTTGCTTTCAGTGACTAATAAAAGAGTAGTATGATTTCAACTTTGATTACCAGTGTTTGTATAGAATGCGAGATATTCCAAGACTGGACAGCAACAGAGATTCATAGAAACGAAACATCCGCTTCAGTTGTTACAAATGATTTAGCTCTTCTTGCTTTGTCCACCAGCACGATCTGATAAATATGTTATATGTAGGATTGCATGGATATATGGATTGTCATGCTAATGATTCAGCTTCTCTTATGTTTCTTCACATCTTAGCTCTCCTATGTTGCTACTTGGGAAAGTATAATAAGGCAATCACAGTTCTGTGGCACATCTAATTCACGACCGTTTAAAATGTTGCAGAATGATGGCATCATGATGAATGCAGCTTGCTCAAGCATCACTTGAAAGATAGGTGTTGAGACCGAGTCCATACGCAAGATTTGCAGACCATATATGAGACAGCAAGTATAGTGTCATCTTGTAAAAGGAAGGGTCGTTGTTTTCGGAGGAATTGGTGTTCAATGGGCAATCCACTTTGTACAACAGATACAGCAGCTGCCTTGAGAGCTTCTGAAAGTATGTCTGAACTCCCTCTCCTGAAGCACACCCCAGCCTTTTCTAGCATTTCTACATGAATGTACTTGTGCATTTTTATAAATCTTTCTAATCTTTTTGATGAATCTTAAGCACCTATTGTGGTGTAAAATCTGACTGGATGCACTGTTAACCAGTCAATGCAGATGTAGTCCTTAAAGGTACCTCTTGAGATAGTATATATGGTTTGTCCGCCTGGAAGCAATAGCATGCAGCATTTGAGCACATTTCATACAGGGAGTTGGTGGCAAGAGGATTCAGCGTATGAATGTGTTGGGAGGTTTTCCGCGCTAGTCCGAATCGACACTGGTTCAGAATCACTGCCGCGCGCCATTAGATTTTCGTTGACACACCCTCCCTGCGTCACGGGTTGACTTCCGACGAGGCCCACGCTCCGCGTCGGGGCTGTTGTCCGTCAAGTCGTGCCCCGCGTCAGGGTTGACTTCCGACGAGCCCACGCTCCGCGTAGGGGCTGTCTCTCGTCAAGTCCGCGCCCCTCGTCAGGGTTGACTCGCGAGCCCACGCTCCGCGTCGGGGCTGTCTCCGTCAAGTCCGCGCCCCGCGTCAGGTTGACTCCGACGAGCCCGTGCCCTGCGGGTGGGACTGTCTTCGGCGAGCCCGCACGTAGGGAACCTATCTCGCCATCCAGGAGATCTCCTAAAAGTTGCCCGGGAATATTCTTTCAAGATTCCTTAGGAGTAGGGAAATGACCGTCATCGCCTTGTAATAGTTTCGTGCTTTCGGGGCAAAACTGTAATTTCGCATTCCCTTTTTTGGAACCCTATAAATACCCCCTTGGGGGTAGAGGTGGGGGGGATCCATTTTTTCATTCACTCTCCCCTTTTGTAAGCTCTCAAATTCATGCCCTAATACAAATTCAGCTCTTACGTCGTCAACTGTCTCGCGCATCGCTCTCGCTCGTTCTCCCTCCTCGCACGCACCGTATGTCGCTGTAGCCGACCGGGGGTGCCACAAATCTACTGTCTAGGCTCGTACCTACGCACAGTTGGCGCCGTCTTGGGGACGCGAGCGAAAAGCCATGGCGCCGAAGAGGAAGGCGCGAGGACGATCGTCCCCCGCGCACCAAACCCGACACGTCGAGCCAGGACGAAAAACATGGTCGTCACCATGGAGCTTAGCGGCGCCAGCGTCAACGACCCGTCGGCCGCTAACCTCCGAGCCGATGACTCATCAGCCGACGTCTGGGCTGCTGGACTCCCCGCGGCCGTGATCAACGTGGCAAACTCTGAAGCACGCATCGAAACGGAGGCCAAAACCCTGGGGCGCGAAGCTAATGAGCTCAGGGAGACGCTGTAATTAAGCCAAATGTTGCGTGATGGCGACACCAGGGGCTTGTCATCGACATCGCCCTCGTCACGCTCTCGGATTGGCATCCTCCGCGCCCGTCCTCGTGACATCAGGGGCTTGTCGTTGGCATCGCCATCGTCCGCCGCGCTCATCCGCCACCCGCGTCCGCCATGCAGCGCTCGTCTGCCGCGCGCGTCCGCCGCGAAGAGGTCATTCCGCCGTGCGTGTCCACCGTGCCGCGCTCGTCCGCCGCACGTGTCCGCCGCGCAGAGGTCATCCGCCGTGCGCGTCCGCTGTGCCGCGCTCGTCCGTCGCATGTGTCCGCCACGACGAGGTCGTCCGCCGCGCGCGTCCGCCGCACGCGTTCCGCGCGATGATGTCGTTCGCACGCGCTCATGCACGCCGGGCGCGTCCGCCGTGCCGCGCTCGTGCCGCCGCGACGGGGCCCTCCACCGCGCGCATCCGCTGCTAGCGTCCGCCGCGCTCGCTCGCCGCACGCTTCCGCCGCGACGAGGTCATCCGTCCGCTCGCGTCTGCCGCGGCGCGGTCTTCCGCCGTGCTCATCCGCCGCGTTCGTTCGCTGCCACCGCACTCGTGTGCCACACGCGTCGCCTCGCCGCACTCGCCCATCGACGTCGCCCTCGTCCACGCTCGGGCTTGGCATCCTCCATGCCCGACCTCGGCGACATCAGGGGCTCGTCAACATCACCTACGCCCACGCGCTCGCCCTCGGTGACATCACACGACCTCATCGTCCCGGTAAGCGCCTGCCACTTCGGACTACGTCCTTTGCTCCTATTGTGGTCGACACCGCACGGGATCATCATCTGTGTCATTCACGCGCATGTCCGCATCGTCCGGGCCGCTTCGACCAAGCATGTCAGGAGCAGACATTTGTATTAGCGTCACCACGCTTCATCCACAAGTGTAGACAACCCTGTCTCAGCAAAGGGCTTAACGCATCGACATGGCATCAAGCCCCCCTGTGACAGGTTTCAATCATCTCCGTCCGGGATTAGAGTGTCCCTTCCCTCCGGGGTCGTGCGACGATAAGCTCCCCGCGACGTCCGAGCCATCTCCGTCCGGGATAGAGTGTCCCTTCCCTCCGGGATAGAGTGTCCCTTCCCTCCGGGGTTGTGCGACGATAAGCTCCCCGCGACGTCCGAGCCATCTCCATCCGGGATAGAGTGTCCCCTTCCCTCCGGGGTCGTGCGACGAATAACTCCCCGCGATGTCGAGCCATCTCCGTCCGGAATAGAGTGTCCCTTCCCTCCGGGGTCGTGCGACGATAAGCTCCCCGCGACGTCCAAGCCATCTCCGTCCGGGATAGAGTGTCCCTTCCCTCCGGGGTCGTACGACGATAAGCTCCCCGCGACGTCCGAGCCATCTCCATCCGGGATAGAGTGTCCCTTCCCTCCGGGGTCGCGCGACGATAAGCTCCCCGCGATGTCGAGCCATCTCCGTCCGGGATAGAGTATCCCTTCCCTCCGGGGTCGCGCGACGATAAGCTCCCTGCGATGTCGAGCCATCTCCGTCCGGGATAAAGCGCCCCTTCCCTCCGGGGTCGTGCGACGGTAAGCTCCCTGCGACGTCGAAACAGGCACATATACGTCGAAGTAAGGCAGAAATGTTCTCACACACGCACCATCGAGCGCCAAGTGTTTGCCACCATCGAGTGTCACATGTTGTTGTCATCATACACTAAATGACTGTGGCCATCGCACGCTAATTGTTGGTCCCTGTCGCACGTGAAGTGTCCATGTCAGGGGAAACATCAATGCCCTCCTTGCTACGCCATCAGGCCTTGAAAGTTTGTGGTTGCGGAAGGCCACAAGCGCTCTCAGCCATGTCCTCGAGCGCTAGGTTTTTTCCGTTGGGAGGCAGGGTACTGCACACCTCGCAACACACTATCTCCTCCGACACGATGGCCTAATAATCCCACCGGAGCACGCCGCGTCAAAATTCGTGCAAAAAGGCACACACCTTGCAGGTACCGGACTTCACGCTCGGTGCTAGCCATATGCGCACACCAATATCGTCCCGCGATGTGTTCACATCAACGCAGGCGACACCACAGACGTCTCGGCAAGCTACCGCAGCACGCTCCAACACCATCCGCGGGCAAAGTACCACATGCGCCTCAACGCCCTCCCCGGGCACGGTCCGTGTGTGCCTCGACACCTTTCGCGCTCTGGCACCATCTGGACAAGGGGCTCCCCCAGAAACAAAGCCAAGCTGCCAGGTGTCATCACTCTGCTCGACGTCGACATGCCTTGCACGGTGTCAACACGCCTCGCGCGGCGTTGACACTCTGCCCAGCGTCAGCGTTCCTCGGCGCCGACACACTTCGTCGTCACGAACATGCTCCGCCGAAGTCGACATGTTTTCCTCAGTGTCGACATGCTCCTCGGCAACGACATACCCCGCCGACGCGGACAGGCCTCACCCGGTGTCGACATGTTCCCTCCAGCATCGACGCTCCACCCGGCATCCACGTTCCGCCCAGCGTCGACATGCTCCGCCGATGTGGACATACTCCTCGGTATCAACATACCCCACCGACGCGGACATGCCTCGCCTGGCTTCGACATACTTCGCTAAGGTTGACATGCTCCTCAGCGTTGACATGCTCCGCCGACGTAGATGGGTGCTGAGGTTCTCCCCTAAGGACGAAGAGCCACGATATGACCCGTCAACCGGGGCGACGTGCGCTATTGTCCCGTCTTAGGCGACGTCTCCGTCGCCGTGTCGGGACAACCTTCACTCCGCTGCGACGTAGAGCACGCTCCACGCGGCGTAGAGCATCCCTCACCGTGGCGCTAAGCAACGTCTCCGTCGCCGTGTCGAGATAACCTTCACTCCGACGCGGGGTAGAGCACGCTCTGCACGGCGTAGAGCATCCCCTCACCGCGGCGTTGAACAACATCTCCGTCACAGTGTCGGAACAACCTTCACTCCATGCACCACCTCCCCGGCGCATGGCTATGTATCGCCCCTGTGCGCACCCCTGCAGGACGCCCTGCGCACCCCACGCGTGCACCTGCGGGAGGCTCCATGCGCACCCTACGCTCGCCCTGCGCGTTACCCCTGCAGGAGGCTCCGTGTACACCCTGAGCGCACCCCTGCAGGTGCGCTGCGCACCCTACGCGTGCCCCATCGTGGCATCCCTGTCGCGGCGTCCAACACGGTATCCAGTGTGGCGCTCCATCGCGACGTCGACCGCATCGCTCCGTCCTGGCGCAAGGGGCTACGCCAACCAAGTCTCCGTCGCGGCGTCGACCGCGGCGCTCCGTCGTGGCGCAAAGAGCTACGCCACACAAGTACCCTGTCACGGCGTCCAACGTGGCGTCTAGCGTAGTGCTCCGACGCCGTCCCCGCGACCCACGGCGTGCAACAGCGTCACGCACCAGCGCTCCCTTACAGCGTCGCAAGGACGGTGGGGGAGTGGGGTGGCGAGGCAGGCAACCGGGGTGCGAGCGGCGACCGCGGTGCTCCACCAAGGTGTCTCCGTCACGTCATCGACCTCGTCGCTCCGTCGTGGCATCTCCGTCACGTCGTCCAATGCGGCGTCCAGCGTGGCGCTCCATCGCGACGTCGACCGCGGTGCTCCGTCGTGGCGCAAAGAGCTACGCCACACAAGTACCCTGTCACGGCGTCCAACGTGGCGTCTAGCGTAGTGCTCCGACGCCGTCCCCGCGCGACCCACGGCGTGCAACAGCGTCACGCACCAGCGCTCCCTTACAGCGTCGCAAGGACGGTGGGGGAGCGGGGTGGCGAGGCAGGCAACCGGGGTGCGAGAGGCGACCGCGGTGCTCCATCAAGGTGTCTCCGTCGTGTCATCGACCTCGTCGCTCCGTCGTGGCGTCTCCATCACGTCATCCAACGCGGCGTCCAGCGTGGCGCTCCATCACGACGTCGACCACGGTGCCTCCGTCGTGGTGCGAGGAGCTACGCCACCCAAGTACCCCCGTCGCGGCGTCCAACGCAGCGTCCAACGTAGTGCTCTGACGCCGTCCCCGCGCGACCCACGGCGTGCAACAGCGTCACGCACACCGGCGCTCCCTTACAACGTCGCAAGGACGGTGGAGGAGCGGGGTGGCGAGGCGGGCAACCGGGATGCGAGCGGCGATCGCGGCGCTCCGTCAAGGCATCTCCGTCGCGTCGTCGACCTCGTCGCTCTGTCATGGCGTCTCCGTCACGTTGTCCAACACGGCGTCCGTCGAGGCATCTCTGTCGCGATGTCGACCGCGGCGCTCTGTCGTGGCGTCGACCTCGGCCCTCCACCGTGGCACTCCATCATGGCTCCTCCGTCGCGGCGTCGACCACGATGCTCCGGCGTGGCGCCCCCCGTCGAGGCATCCAACGTGGCGCTCCGTCGCAGTGTCGACCGCGGCGCTCCGTCGTGGCGCCTCCGTCGCGACGTCCAACGTAGTGTCCAGCGTGGCACTCTGTTGCAGCGTCGATCTCGGCGCTCCATCATGGCATTGGCAGCCTCACTATTTTGAGCGAACAGGACCACGGTCGATGCGACGCGGTCGCTGTGACGGGTCCCGCCACTATCTCCTCGCCAGCGCACCCTCCACGTCGCCCCGGGGTGCCACGGGGGTCTTGAGCAAACGAAACCACGATCGATGCGACGCGGTCACTATGATAGGTCCCGTCGCTACCTCCTCGTCGAGCGGTCCCGACAGCCGTGAACTGGGCAGGCGCAGAAGTCACCCAATCTGCAGTGCTCCTGTGCAAAAAATAAACAAGCGCAGCAATAAGAGGAGTCATCCTGTGAAGCGCCTCACGCCCGATGACCAAGTTATATGTGGACTCAACATCATCATGGCATATACATATGTAACCTCATCGATCGCGCTAAAGAGGGGAAGTGGCGACGAGGGTGTGGCGCACATAAACACGACATCGGCGGAGTCTACGTCACTCAACTCAACTCATACGAGCATGGCAAGGAGCGGGAAAATTTGAGAAGCGCCTACGCGTGCGACGACGACGCATGCATCGAATGTACCTCATGCATGATAAAAATAGTAATAATAACAGTAGCAGTTCATCCCATGCATTATAATAAAAATACCGTAGCAGGCCATCTCATGCATGATAAACAAAAAAAAAGTGATGTAACAGTCCCGTATCTACAAGCGCAGCCACTTCACATACCCAAAGAAAGCCTATTTACGATGACAGTTCAAGATACCAGCACCCGTGCATGTCATACATCACATAAGCAACGCACGCCTCACGACACAATACACGAGGAAAAAGGCAGTCAGCAGCAGCAGCACCCCGGAATGGTTACCCTCGTAGACCGGCACAAAGAAGGCGAAGGCTCAGGCAGCGGCAGCCGCAGGTCCCAAAGCAAAGCAGCGGCACGGCAGGGAGCGCCAGTGTTGGACTGTCTGGACGGCGCGGCAAGGAGCTTCCACAGCAACTCGGCGCGGGGTGCCGCGGCATCGCTCTCGACCTGCAAAAGAGAGAGGGATGCCAGAGGGGGGCGCAGCGGTATGCGGAGTCGGGCCCGGCCCCTCTAGCAGGGGGCCCGGTCGGTCGGGGTCGTAGGCAGCGCGCAGCGGCGTGGGCTCCCCGACGGCGATCCGGCGGCGGTGGCTCTCGAGTTGAGCATTGTCATTTCAAAAGGAAGAGTAGATGACGAAAGCTTCCCAAATCCCCCTTCTGGCAATACCTCATCGCTGTTTACCAAGTACCAACACATACTTCTCGGGGGATATGAGGGCAGCGCGGCGGCCCGCGGTTGGGCTCCCGGAGGGGGCTGCGCGGCGGCCCACGACCGCGGCGATGGCCAGCGGGGGCGGCGGCCTCGGCTGGGCAGCTCCCGGGGGGCGGCGCGGGTGGCTCCCGGGGGGAGGCCGGCGGCGTGGCGGCGTGGCGGCCCGGCGGCGGTGCGAGGGGCGAACCCCGGGAGAGCGGCGGCGGACCCAACCCGGTGGCCAGCGGTGGTGCAGAGGACCGCGGCGGCGGTGGCTCGCCTGGGCAACGGCGGCGCGCCGGGCTGCTGCAGCAGGCGGCAAGCGACGACGTCGGCCCAGCAGCCGACGGCACTGCAGCGGGCGGCAGGCGGCGGCGAGCGACCCGGACGGCTGCCTCGGCCAAGCGGCCACGGCCTGAGCAGAGGCGCCCAACGCGGCTCCGGCTGAGGCGGCCACGGCCCGGGCGCACCCGGTGACGGCGGCAGGCCCAGCGGCGGCGCGGGGAGCAAGGGGCCCTAGCGGCGGCGCAAGGAGCAAGGGGGGGCCCGGCGGCGCGAGGGGAGCAGCGAGCCCGGCGGCGGCGCAAGGAGCGAGGAGGGTCGGCGTCGGTGCAAGAGGCGATAGCGGCGAGGAGGCGCAAGGCGGCGGCGGCGTGGGGGCGTTAGGCGACGGCGGCGGGGATGGACTGGCAAGGCGCACGGGGAGGGGTTTTACAACCCCTGCCTCCCCGGGAGCATAGGCACGGCCCAGCCGGCCCATTAGGTCAAGCGGCCGGCCAAGGCGCTGAGGAGAAAAAAAAAGAAAGAAAAGAAAGGAAGAGGAGAAAAGGAAGAAAAGGGAAAAAGAAAAAAAAGAAGAAGAAGAAAAAAGGAAGAAGAAAAGTGGAGAAAAAGAAAGAAGAAGAAAGAAAAGAAGAAAAGGAAAAAGAGGAGAAAAAGAAAGAAGAGAAAAGAAGAAAGGAAAGAAGAAGAAGGAGAGAAGAAAAACCGCGCCGTCGAGCACTTCTTGGAGAAAATTGTGATTCGCGAAGAGCTGTCGATCCGGCCTGCGCACCAACCCGTTAGGGATTAGTGTGCCGGCTCAGACGGGCGCTTTCCGATCGCCCCAACCGGCAAGGGGCTACTGTTGGGGGAGGTTTTCCGCGCTAGTCCAAATCGACACTGTTCAGAATCACTGCCGCGCCATTAGGATTTTCGTTGACACCCTCCTGCGTCAGGGTTGACTCCGACGAGCCCACGCTCCGCGTCGGGGCTGTCTCCGTCAAGTCCGCGCCCCGCGTCAGGGTTGACTCCGACGAGCCCGTGCCCTGCGGTGGGACTGTCTTCGGCGAGCCCGCACGTGGGACCATCTCGCCATCCAAGGAGATTCTCCTAAAAAGATGCCCGGGAATATTCTTTCAAGATTCCTTAGGAGTAGGGAAATGACCGTCATGCCCTTGTAATAGTTTCGTGCTTTCGGGGCAAAACTGTAATTTCGCATTCCCTTTTTTGGAACCCTATAAATACCCCCTTGGGGGTAGAGGTGGGGGGATCCATTTTTCATTCACTCTCCCCTTTTGTAAGCTCTCAAATTCATGCCCTAATACAAATTCAGCTTTACGTCGTCAACTGTCTCGCGCATCGCTCTCGCTCGTTCTCCCCTCGCACGTCCGGAGGTCGCTGTAGCCGACTGGGGGTGCCACAAATCTACTGTCTAGGCTCGTACCTACGACAGAATGTGACAGCAATTACGTTTTGCGAGGAGAACTAGTCTATCTATGCCTTCCTGCAAATTTTCAGCACTTCCGATAAGACGACTAGTGTGTGTCCATTTCTTGCAGTTGTCATCTTTAACATGTTAAGCCTGGTAACATCTCAAGGGCGCTCTGTGGAGATCAGCTAGGAAATTTAGTTGACCAGTCGGGAAGGATTGGTTGACTTAAATACTTATGGAAACAATAGCAGTGGAATAGCATGAAATCATGGATGACCGTCACATAGCAAGTGGTTCTGGATGTAGATGTAGTTGCTCTAGCCGAAGGCTTTTGCGCTAGAACTTTGAGTCTGAACTGCTTGTTCTGCACAATGTAAATTAAGGAAATGGTAGAAGGATTTACCTTTCGTGTAAAACATAATTTGTAAATTAAGTGAAGCTTGTGTATGAAATAGCGAATGGGTGCCCAAATCAGGAAGTAGTGATGGACCACTGTTGTTTAATATTTCTTGATCGTAGTTCTGTAGTTATCTCATCTGGTTGTTTGACAGTCTTATTAGACAGTAAATCTAGAAACAATAACTTAACCAGTGCAATCAAAGACTCAAATGTATCGCATCTGAATTGAATTGCTGGAGTCACATCATAATAATTCACCAGCTCGACGGATCTAACATTAGAAAAAGCAAAACGCAAATTTTTCTTCACTGCGAAGTTAGGGTCTACCTGCCGGACTGTTTCTGCGTCTCTGCCTGGGTCATTCTGGATCGAAATCTCTATTCTTGGCTGTATTGCTGAAATGAGCACAGCAATCTGACGCCATAAAATCATATATAGATTGCACTAGAAATATGAGCAAATGCTGTTAACACAGCAAAAAAGATAAATATAATTAAGTCGAAAAATAATTAGCAATCATATGTGCACTGTGTAAAAAGTAAATGAATCTGTATCCATTTCATTGAGAAGTGCAGAACTGCGTCCGATTCCCACCGCAAAGGCCCAAGGGAGCAGAGAAAGGCCCTGTTTGGAAGGCCGGTTTTGAGGTCCAAACTGGTGGAAGTTACAGCCTACACAAATAATCTGGCCTGGCTGAAAATTACCGTTTGGAAGCCCGTTTTCGTTTTCTATTTCCTCCAGTTTATGTCACTTACAACCGAAAAAATTTACGGGCCGAAGCAGCCCATAAAAAATATCCGACGGAAGTCAGGCTCTTATTCGCGCGGCCTGGATCCCACTCGCAGCGGCGACGGGAGCACGGAGAAGCGGTGGCGGCGGCTCAGAGAAAGCTTCTCCGGCGCAGAGCAAGAGCAACGCCGCTAGATCCAAGCTTCTTCAGAGCAGAGCAAGACCAACGTGATTAGCTTCGCCGCCGCACGATCTGTTCTCGTCTTCCCCCCCATCGCCGCCCTCGCGCGGCTCAGCGTGGAGCAGGCGGCGGGAGACCACGCCACCCCCTCGCCGGGCTCTCTCCTCCCTCCCAACCCAACGGGGATCCGCTACCAAGGAGCCACCGACGCCGCCGAGAACGCGCTGCCGGAGACGCTCGTTCATCTAGGTTCTTTTCCAACTGCGATTCGATTACCTTCGACTTGCCCAGGCTCTGTAGGTAGAAAGCACCTTTGTGACTACAACTGCTACACGAGTTTAGTTTAGATCTCTTATTTGGAAAACAATGTTGCATAATGCGAATAGTCTCAATAGAATGAACTTGTTAAATTGATGTGCCTTTTATAATTTTGTTGATTTTAAGTTACCGATGAGTTTTCAGGTTCTTGTGAGGAATATACCACCAGATCCTGATGAATCAGTTAGTGAGCTCATGGAACATTTCTTCCTTGTCAGTCATCCTGATCATTATCTAAGACACCAGGTAATCTTGACTAAATTTTAGATAACTAAGCTCATATATTTATTACTCTCTGGAGTTCTGTGACTTTGCCTTTTGCTTTTGTTTAAGATCTTTAATACCTGATTTTTCATGTTAGAATTGCATATTTTCGTAGTCCTCTGCAAGTTCATGTTTGGATGGATTTGTATGGAACAAGTGCAGCGTAGTCAAATAGCAGGCAGATGGACTGCCATTGTATGATATTTGGATGGTTTTGTATGGACGTTGAGATAAGCAAAAATATTGATCCAACAAGAATTTTTAGCTGGACTGCAGTTTTTGCAAGCTATGACATGCTCAAATACTGATACTGTGATACAGACTAGCTACATCCATGTCCCTAGTTGTCAGACAAACCTGAGGCAAATTTCCCCATTGTACTGTGCAGAACACACTATACAATTTGTTGTAGTGTGTTCTATTTTACATCATTTCAACTCTGAAACCTTCCATTTTGATTAAGTATTGCTGTTATATCGACCATTAACTGTTAGTTCCATGTGAGCATCAGAAATTCAGAAGTTTCCTTGTGCTGGTCTAAATGCAAACCTATTTTCAGAACAAGTATTATTAATTTGGCTGTGCATAAGCAATTTTGCACTCTTGGTAAGCTGTTATCTCCCAGTTCCCATGATGTGTCAATATGACCTTTACAACATTTTCTGGTTTTTGGACTCTTCATTTTTTACCTGAGACAAGAGTGTTTGCCTTCTACTATAACACCATAGGTCTTTCTTTAAACCCATAAAAGAGGGACTACATTTACCTTTTGTGCTCCCATTCCTATTATGAACTGCAACTAGTAGACATTCCCATGTATTTTTAGCTTAGCTGTATCATTCCCATGTATTGGGTAGTTATCCAGGTTCTTGTGTTTCATGGGCTGTGATGGTCTCTCGCATGTTAGATGGCTAGTTACCAAGTAGTTCCAGATCAGGGAAATCTTGAACTTATTTGCGTGTTTTGAGATGGCTGATTATTTTGCATCTTGTGAAGTAAGAAAGTGTATAATCATGCATGTTCTGTGCTTTTGTTAGTGCCAGTTGCGATTATTCCTGGCTGTATAATCATGCATATTCTGTGCTGATGGACAAGATCCATCAGCATTTCTCCTATATCATTGACTGAACTGTTATTTTCAAACTAGAGAACTGAAAATTCATGTTTTTCCAATATCTCAATAATGACACATGCTCCTAGCAGTACTTGCTTATTCAACCTTGATTTTGTTCAGCTTGAGCTTGTAGTACTTGCTATGTATAGATGGTTTTCTTTTTCTCATTAAACTGCCCTGATTTGTTAGGACAAATTTTAGATTATTTGAATATGGATAATCTTGTTCTTACCGATTCCGATAAGGAAGAGGAAGAAGAAATGATGCTTTTAGTTTTCCCGGCGTTATACCAAGCTTCTAGGAGAATTAAAACTCCATGCAATACATCGATCCTCACGGATGCCAAGTACATCGTTGAGCTATTGGAAGGGCACCCGGACAGATGTCGCAACATTCTTAGAATGAAGTCCCATATTTTTCAAACACTTTACAACCATCTTAGAATAAAAGATCTTTTGCAAGAACATTCTTATTTTGTTATTTGCTCTTATTTTTGCTAATCCAAGAACTCTATGTTTCTATGATTCTAGGTTTGATCTTTTTCAGATTGTCACATGCTTTGTCTTATTTTGTTATTTTTTTAATTTCTGCTAATCCAAATTCTAGGTTTTAATGGCACAAAGGGCGAGGTGGACATCAAAGTATGAAAAGGGACTGGTCGATGTACTCACCGAAAACAATCTTTCACACTACCGTGGTCAGAATGGATGGTGTTCAGAAGGTTGGAACCGAATCGTGAAGAATATCAACAAACTATTTCCAGAAGGAAGTTTTACCAAGTCACAAATTGAAAATAAAGAAGCCCAATTGAAAAAGGATTACAAGGCAATTAAATCAATCGTCAAGCGTAGTGGCATTTCATGAAACCCAACTACATGCATTATAAACACCACAGTTGAGAAATAGGATGGGATCATTGAAGTAAGCTTCTAACCATTCTAATTCAATCTTTTTGGTTGTACCCAAGAAGCAAAAAGGTCCACATTGGCACCACGCATTGAAGATAGCATGCTAGCTTACTTGAACTCAAGAGAGAATAATCAAGGATAAAAGACCAAGCATTGCAACAAGGAAAATAATACTCAATTTGCAAATTCTTGGGAGTTGTTGAATGGTATGGTTGATCTGTCCGATGAGATCAAAGTGCTTGCTTCTGATGTCTTTAAGGATTCAATGAATTGAGAGCCTTTTTTGTGCTATGATTCAAAGCTTCGAGCGCTGTGGTTGAAGAAGGAAGTGATAAAGCTTGGAACTCAATTGCCTCCATGTAAGTGACTAGACAATGCTTTGCTTATGTAGTGATAATTGTACACTAATGTTGCTTTTGTTGATCCGTATTTGATAGCTAGCAGTGGCCTCTCTTGTGCTCCAAGTAACCCAACACAGAGAGATCCCAAGATTCAGAGACTGATAGATGACTGTCCTTCATTTGACCTAGGCCTGTAATCGATGGTGGTGAAGGTACGGCTCTATTAAGGTGCATCACTTTCACCTCCAAACTCTGCTTTGTGGTACTCTTTTACCCTTATTTGAAATGTTGTAACTCTGCTTTGTGGTTATGATGTGCTTCGTGGAAATTATAGCAGAATAAGTAAAACCTAAAACAATTCTATACAGATGGATTCGCCAAACTGATAGCCGTTCATGTTCCTTTCCGAGAGGAATGAATCTTTATGAATTCTAAGCTATATCGTAATCATACAGAGGATCGATCCATTATCAATAATGAATGTTTTCCCTCAGTTATAGGCATGCCTTGCCATCTTTGGATCATGGATGGGTGTGTGTTGCACCTTTTGTACTATTTTCTTTGTCATTTCTTGTGAGGTGGCAGAAACAATCAAACATAGTTGACGCTGGTGGATATGCTGGTAGATTCAGGCTATCAGTTTATCTATTATACTACATTTAGCTACGGATGATCAAATGTTTTCATTTCAATTTGTACCAAACATTCAGTAAATCGATGCAGAAGAGATTGAGCATTTGAGCAACTAATAAAAGATTCAATTTTCGGAATTTTTTGTAGCGCTGATCTTAGTATTTACGGCTCTAATTATTTTGAGTATATGGTTGCCTTCCATGGAGCTGGACCCCAGTTTGCAAGTTTGGTGCTTTCGCGCATTGGTTGGAAGAATCGATTGATTAGGGAGCATCTGCACTTAGATCTACCTGCAGGACTGAAGAAACATTTATCTCACACTGTTAGTGTTGTTAGTACTAGTTTTGCCTTTTTTTTTCATTTCTTGAGGGAGTCTGAAATGTGAATCTGGCACTTCCAGTCTATACGGCTCTTAGCTTAAACCATATACTAGTCAAGTTATCCTGACTCTATGCCTGCTCTTTGCATGTTCAGACGCCATCCATTGTTAGCAAGACAGATTTGTTTTAGCCACATTTGCCTGATGATGTCTGAGCTGTTTGAACTCGGATTGATGTTGGATGATACAATCGGCGCTGTTCTGAATTCTCTTCTTTTGGTGTCCTACTTTTATCTGTCATAAATTTTGAGGCATTTTTGTCTGTGGCTTCGGCACCGGGACAGTGCTTCGCAATCGTGGTGTATTTTGGGCAGTTTACCAATAATTAGGCCCACTGATTTTGATGCTACTGATTTTGTGGACAGTTTATAAGGGTTTACAAGGATTTACCCAAATAAGAGTTTACAACCAGAAAAAAAACCTTGTATTCAAGGGTTTCTTGGGGGCATGTAAAATGCCCTTGTATTGTGTTTATAAGGGTATCAATTTCCAGGACTCCCAAACACGGCTGAAGCCTAAAAAATTAGGCTTCTTAAGCTTCTTAGGCCCTTCCACCTCCTCTTTTAGCCAATACCCTAAGGTTCATAGAATTTACAAGAAATTACCACCTTGTATATAAACCAAAATTCTTTACCATTTTTCTCTCGTTCGCCCTCCACCCCCTTGTTCCCCCATCATGGCGGGAGGGCAGCGCGTTAGGGTTAGCGCCGCTGGTCCCCTACTCCCCGCACTGCCGCTGTCTTCTCCTTGCACTGTTGGTCCTTGACCTTCCTACGCCATTGACCCTCCTGCAGGCAACCTCGTCAGCCCTCAACCGCCCTCCCTTGTCGTGAGCTTCCTGTGTTGCCTTGAGCTCTCGCTATCGGTAGGCTTTCTAGCCACCCTAATGTAGGCAACCTCTCGCCGCCCGATCCGATTATCTGACTTACTGTGGCCGGACTCTGCTGACTGGTACCCGCGCCACGACTAGGTCGCTGGCTACGCGTGCCGGTTCAACATCGAGGAGCGTGTCCAGTTGCGAAGCACGGTCGTCGCAGCAGAGTACGTCGAGGTGGCCGCAGGTCCCTAGGTCACTGACGGCAAGGCAACATCCTCCTCGACGCCCAGCCGCACCTGTCCGTCCTCCCCTTTGACCTCCTTCCCTAGCACCACAGGGTGAGATCTTTCCCTTCATCTTCTATTTTCCATGTCTATTTGGTAGCTTAGATGTGTAAGGCTTTATTTGGTTGGGCTGTGGCTTCACTAGAGGCAGCTTTGGACTGGCTGTGCTAGCAAAACTACTTTGATAGGAAGCTGCTTTGCTGAAAAAAGGTCATTTGGCAAAATGGCTATTAGAGTTATGCCTGTGAGTTGAAATGTCTGAAATGCCCCCTACAATTATGAGAAACTATTTATTTGCTAATTTGATATGTCACGAATCTATTTATGTTGTTTTAATTGGAAATAAGATATTTTGGCTGAATTAGACAAAATTAATATTTTAGAGGCTTGATTACTAAATAGACGATGCATGATGCATAATTCTAGCTAGAATAATAGAAGACATTAGTTGTTTATACATTCACGACTTAGATCAATGTAACTATCCTCCTCTTGCGGCTATCAAGGAGTTGGAATTCTGTCATGAACAATGTTCATGTCAGCCTCGTCCATCCATTTGCAATCACATCACCTTGTATTGGTACCGATGTTGGTACCCCTCCCGGAATGTAGTCCTCGTCTACATCACATTTGTCAAACTCTTTCACGTAACTTGCTGTCTCGAATGAAATTGTGAAGTACCATACAAGCACAAAATATTTTGATTTGCGCCCTCATTTGGAAACCTAGGATCCTCTTCAAGATCCGTCATTTCTCCTTGAGGCACCCAAATGAGCGTTTGATCACGTTACAAAGAGATGAGTGAGCATGGTTGTACACCTCAAACTTCCCGGTCGATTGCCGTCCACGAAGGAATTCTTGTAGGTGGTATGTTTGGCCTTTGTAAGGAGAAAGGTATTCTATTCAGTTTGGATAACCAGAATTAATGAGGTAGATTTTTCTACACATACAGAACAAGTGCACAATTACTGAGTTTAATGAAATTATGTTGAGGAGGAAGTTGAAACTTATTCTCGCACTTTTTCGAGCTATGTTGAAAACCCGAGTGTCATGTATCAAGCCTGCCCAACCAGTGGCGATGAAGATAAACTTCATGTCAAAGTCACAAATTGCCAATACACTTTCAAAGGGAAAACCATGTCGTCCTGTGTGGTTAATAATCTCATTTCTATTGCTCTAATGACACCTTTGAAATGAGGCTAAAAACATCTATCTCGAATTCTTGGATGTACTGATGTAAAACTAAGATCTGTAGGTACTATGTTATGGTCTCCTAAGAAGAATAAACAATCCAACACTTCATAGAACTTCCTATGAATTGCTTCAGTTCACCTGACAAATGATTTTTAGCTTAGGGAAATGACTGAGGACCTCCAACCATCCACAAGAACATAGCTAATGATTCAATTGAGGTCATTTCTGTAGTTGACTTCAAACCATAATTAAACACTAGAAGATTATGCAATCTCTCGAATACATCCCGCTTCATCCTAAACATCTTATAGTAACTTATGACCTAGGTTCTCCATGACCCATTCATATCCAGTTTATCGAGTATATGGTACTTTATTCAAATAAGTCTCGCTATAGTGACTAGCTATAATACCCATTACGGCAGCATGGTGTGCCAATTGTACCATTCGTACAATTTTTTTTCCTCCTATTGGCAGCCTCGTCATCATGTTCATTCTCACCTCCCATCCATCTACAAAATGGTGGCAAAAAATTATTAGGACAACACATCACAAATTTTAGAGCATCAATAATCATGAAGCACAAGAATAATCATAAGATTATGCCGACAACTTGATCACAAATGGTGGAAAAAGTAATTATCAAATGGTACACAAATTTTTTACAAATGGAAACAACAATAGTTCACAGATTGTAGCATTCATAGCTCACAAGTGGTGGCAATAATAGTTCACAAATTTTTTTATAAATAAATAGAATGTAAATAAAGAGCTACTTGTTCCTCTTGGCATGTGCCCGATTTAGCCAATTAGTCCTTCCCTCCTTGGTTTCAATCAATGTGAACAATTCTCTACACTCGGGCTTCAAGACAAGCATGGTTGCAGTATAGTATAGAGTCGTCCCTTCCATAACGCCACATTCTAGCATCATCTGGAGGACATCTTTCCCACTAGGGGTAAGGTTAGGAATATGGCTAGATGATTCCTCAACACTTGTGTTTATCTTGTCCAATGTCTTCTTGTACCCACGGTAAAATGGGTTCTTTTCCTCCTTCTCCTTGCATGTAAAATCTACTGTAGACGACTTGGCCTTTCGCTTTGCTGATTTTTTCGGTTTCTTCAAGGTTGACACAATTATTTCCACATCATCGTGATCATCGGGAGGCTCTTCACCATCACCCAAAGCCAGACCATCATCTTGTGATACCTCTCTAGGAATGGTTGATGCTTCCCTAGTGACATGTGCATTGTCAAACATGACATCCATCTTGCTCAAGTTAGCTGGTCCCCTGTTTCTATACATTGCATGCTCTGGGTGTTTCTAAAAAAGTTTATCACATAAAAAGAAGTTAGCACATGTGTATGAAATTCTGAGTAAGAAAATTTCAAATTTATTGCAATGCCATTATCACTAGATAAAGCTTCCATCATGCACTGTCAACACCAATCGTTCCCAGCCGATCATCCCAACGAAGCCTCGTCGCAGCAATTTTCAAACCCTACCACTGTAGGTACTCTGTCTTCATTGAGTCCCATCTGTTTTTGAATTGCTTCTTCACATAGCTTTTGCTAGTTATTGCAAAAAATCTCTCCTCAAGGTTCTTGTAACCTTTCTTACTAAGACTCCCCCAGCCTATTGTTCTTATTTGTCTCATCTTTGCATATGTCACATAAAACTCAATTGTGATATGAATCCCAAATGGCCTTCTCCATCTAGTACTAGTAAATAAAGGGATTTACAAACACAATTCTATTGAAATTTAAATCTAACACGCATCAAGTATAAAAACATGCATATCTCTACTGCCAGCCACTATTGATCAATCGATCATACATTTTCATAACTATGGCCACTAGGTAATTAATCAAGCATACATTTGCATTGTCTAATGTTCACATATACCAGATCCTCTACCTTTTGCTTAAAAAAATAAAGAAGGGGATAAATATATTAGTGTGGCTTACCTTGAAGAGACGGTGGCCGGCGGGAGGATGTGGAGGTGGACGGTGGGAGGTTGCAGACGTGGCTGGAGGGAGCACGCGATGGTTGCAGACTAGAGGTCACGGACGTGGCCGGCAGGACATCACGAGCGTGGCAGACTGAAGGTCATGGACATGGTGGCCGAGACTTCACAGACGTTGCCGGCAGGAGGTTGCAGAATTGGCCGGCAGGAGGTCGCGCAGGTGGTCAACGGTGCAGCCAGAGGGAGGAGGGCCTTTGGGAGAGGCAGCGCTGCTCGTTTCCAACCTGAGTAGGCAGAGGCAGGGCTAATCGGCTGGCGACGGCGGGGCAAGGAAACCCTAGCTGCCGCTGCTCTCTCTACTTGTGTGGGAGTGACGTAGAACGAAGGGGAGGAGGGATCCCATTTTTTTGAAGGGGTATCGCTTATAACTGCGGTGACATTTGGTTGTAACTAAAGCAAACTATGGGGGATATACTAGTAACTCAGCAGCATGAAGACATTTTTCGCTGCAAGGTTGCTAAGGCGCTCACGTTGAACTGAAAAAAATCGCTTTTATCGAAGCTAGGGGTGGAGAATACCTGTTTGGTTGAGCTTTAGCTTCTTTTTTTTTGTGGGAAGCCGCTTCAAAAACTCAACCAAACATGGCCTAAAATTGTTCCTCCATACAATTGAATAGAGCCTCCAAATCATTGCTATATTGAATGCATGACTTGTTCTGTTGCGATTAGCTCGAAAATGGAATTAGCTGGAAAATGTCCACGCAATGGAAGTTCATGTTTTAACTAGTAAAACATGGAAGTTGGAACCATGATTAGTACATAATTCTAATCAATATTACTGAAATTCCCAGCAGTATAAAGATTAATCTTATCCAAGCAGATCAATTTGATGGTTTTTTCTGGATGTGCATCTGAAATTAAATGATGTTCTTTGGTTATTCTGATGTATAAAATTTGTGCTGTTCAAGCCGGTGATCAATCTTCCATCCACTTTGCCAACAAGGCAGCAAAAGATGCCTCCTTCAACTGATCAGAGGAACCACATGGTGGTCAAGCTATTGATTGAAGCCAAGAGATATTGAGAAATTAGTGCCCCCTTGATGTACTGCATTGAGAAATTAGAGTAAAAGTTTGACCTGATGGTTGGTTCTTATGCTTTCCAGCAGGTGAGAAAGATATGTGAGTCTAAATAATCATCTGTATGTAGGCTGATGTTTGGTTCTAATGGAGTTGCCTGGGCATGTATGTAGAAATTCGATCTAATGTTTGTAGACATGAGCAATAACCATATGTATGTAGGCTGATGTTTGGTTCAAATGGAGTTGATGCAGTGATTTAAATTATCATAATATTGTTGTTTTTATCTTTGAGATCAACAAATATGATCCTTTTTACAAATAAATAGTCGAAAACTACAATTCTATCAATTAACAACAAACAAACAAGTCTATGTGTATTTCAGATTTTACACCCTTTTCACAGATAATAAACTTAAAACCCATAAGCCATTCCAAATAGGCAACCAGAAATTAACTGGTTATCCACACTATAGCACACTATAGCTTATCAGTGGTTTATCTGAATAGCTGATTTGTGCACATACCTAAATTATTTTACAGAGGACCATAATGTGCATAGTTGATGATACCCGCTACCGACCAAGAGTCCAAGACGTCTCTCCGAGTGAGACAGTAACCGAAAGGAATATGGAAAATGACGTGTTCTCTCACGAGGATAATCTATATAAGGTTAATCATTCTCTCCGCTGGTTTTAAAAAAAATGTAAATACAGGTGCAAGAGGTTAAACTAATACTAGAAAGATAGGAATGTCTTCTGAGAAAAAATAGAAGATTGTTAGGAAACTAGAAACGAATTCAGTCGAGAGAGAACGATCAATATGAATGATATTTGCATCCAAGCAATCACTGAAAGGTGAAAACAACCATTGACAGAACAAATAGTATATGTTCAATCCTCACTGTATCGAATTTACTTTCCCGATACACCGCCAGTGAACGCAAATGTGAATACGGAAGTTCATATGAGCCATTCGTCTTTCTGAGGGCAATAAGAGCCATTTGTAAGAAAACTTGACAATATAAATTGGAGCTCAGAACTATAATAGTGATATCTAAGCTTAAACAAGACGAATATACAGCCTATCTTATGGCAAGAAAAGAAATGAATACCATCACAATTGTAGCCTACATCAGCGGCCAGAAGTGTATGATTCCTAGCCATGGTAGTAATGTGTTTGGCTTCCTAACACTAGCTGGGGTAGCCTTGCCGGCTTCAGCTGAGGAACAAGTCGACGAAGCGGCAGCAGTTGCTGCAGCCTTGGGGCACAGGAAGAAGCTCCTGCTCCCCAGCTCCATGAGCTTCTCCTCTGGGTGCAAACCTACGTGGTCAAACAACCATTTCAATTGTGGGAAGGAGAAACAAAGCTAAGTAGAGCAGTCATGTGTGCGTGACTGCGTGTGTGCAGAGACGCCACCACGTACTCTGCAAGCTGAACTGGGAGTAGTGGAGCCCAAAGGCGGAGGGGTCGGCGGATGGCAGCAGCGGCCGCCGGCCTTCCCGGATGTAGAGCTCCACCGCGGCGGCGACTAGGTCGGCCACGCGCCACCCGGCGCACGCCATGACGTGCAGCGGCCACATGCTCTGCAGCACGGCAACGGTCACGAGAACCTTGCTCGGCGTCGGCCTCCCACCGGTCGGCATGGGGGCGCTCTCCCCGTTCACGGATGCTCGCCGGAAGCTCCGTCCCCTGACGCCGGCAAGCAGGTCCGGCTGCGTCCTTGGCATCTGCTTCGGCAGGTGGCACTGCTGCTCCGTGGCGCCGCGCCCGTGGAATGACGCCGAGCGCTGCGCCTCGCGCAGCTTCACTACGCCGGCCGCCGCCCCGTGCCGCTGCCTTGACCCATCCTTCTTCACCGGCGCCGCAAGAGGAGGCATCTTTCATCAATTAGAAGCAACGGGTTATACGCTACAGTTAGCAGAGTTAACAGAACAGCTAATGACACGTCACCGGGTGAGTGGATCCATGAAGAGCATCTGTGTCTCAATTTGTATCAGTAGCTAGCTTAATAAGGCTCTGCAGGACGGGAGGAAGGAAGAAAGAAAGCATGGGTATTATAGGTGCATATGATAGGATCCAATTATTGGTGCATCAGTGATGGCCTGATGGGATTGGTCTGGATCTTCTGTACGAGATGGAAATACAATGAACAACTCGTGCGAAAGCCACGTGTGAGGTGTGCAACACTGGAACTCCTGCGTCAAGTGTTAGAACGGACTGACATAGATAGTATCTTACCTCGTATAGGTAACTGGGTGATCATGATTGCAATCATGCACCGGAACTAACAAGCTTTTGATTTCACTAATAAAACATGCTGTTGACTACATTTTTTGGAGGAAACCTTATCGGGATCCTTTTATTTTACATTTATAGTACTTAACAAAGACACTCACCATCTCATCTAGAAACAAAGACGCTCGCTATCTCTGGTCAAGTCTGTAGCTACAGAACGTAGAGAGTTTGCAGGATTTTTCAAGTAAGTTCTACAATTCCAAAGAGGCGATGAATTGGTTGGTTAACAACTAGACTGCTAACTGATCGTCTGACCATCGTTTCTCCTAGATGCTAAGGGCGATTTCGATGGGAGCTACATGGGCCATTTCACTTTTCTTGTTGAACTGGGGCTGCGCAGTGAGCAGAAGCAGGACACATCCCGAACGTCTAGACTTCTCGCAAACAAACAAAAAAAAAGAACGTCTAGACTTCCAGTGCATTCTACGAGACGTTCGGCGCCGTCCACTATAGACTGCACAGATGTGGCTTTGGGGTGGTATGTGTGTGGGCAGGAAAAGGTTGGTTGGTTACGGGCGCTCGGTCACGAACAACTCAGGAAAGCGACGACACGCTGTGGAGCTCACTTCTTTCGGGGGCGGGCTGTGCTCATGAGGGATGACGACGATGGCGGCAGTTTCAATAGCGTGGGGCAGGTCCCGGACAGTCTGCCTCAAACTGGATCGTAGTGAAGATCGATTGTATAAAATGCTTCCAATTTTTCTAATAATAAAAGAGAGAATTCTCTGGGTTTTGCATCTTGAGATGGATACAACCCCACAAAATGCTTAATAACACTCAACAAGTTATATATCTATACTATTTATTAAAAGACACAGTTTTATTTCATAAATTCACCCAACAAACCGTACCCAAATCATTCAGATCCGTTGAATCAAATACATATATTAGGTAATATTCATTTGATTGTCCGTCAATCCGACGACTATCCTTAATTGGTATATATTACTCACCGTACCATTCACTTAGAGTTGATAGATAATTACCTATCATTGCTCTTACTTAAAGTTAATAAATAAATTTTCACCATTGTCATTACTATACCCTCCAGCACCCTCTCTCCTGAATCTGGCCGTGCCCATACGCCACCGCCGTCGTCTCCTTCAACACGATGCAGTATAGATTATGTTTTCACGACATATATATTCTAAAAACGTGCGTTACACTAGTGCACTTGCTAGTATATAAAAAAGACTCATTACGGCTTCTTCTTTTTTTTAAAAACCTTGCATTCCCTTAACTTAAGTGGGCAAAGCCGCTCCACAGAGGGTATAAAAGAAACACAAATTACAATGATAACCTAGAGACATGTGTCCCAAGACTCACACAGGAGCATGACACATGAACACATGGGTTTGAAGGATAATGCCGACCAGCGTAACTTCGGAGCTTGACAACGCACGCTTGGCCACCAGATTCGGGAGAGTAGGACGGTGACTTGTGTTGCTGAGGAACTTCCTTTTGACACGGTTGGAATGGAGCTAAAGGAAGAAGCTTAGAGCGCGAGCCTTGATTTTTGGATGCCTTGCTACCGACATCATTGATAAGGCCCAAGAACCGCTAGATCTATAAATTGTGCTAGACCATGGCCAAAGGTGCGCCCTTTGAGACGAGCGGTTGAGGTTGGTAACCGGCAAACGAGCCGAGAAGAAATGGCAGTCGGCGGTGGCCTGACGTCAGGTGGTTTGTCCCCCGTGGTGTGGTTCACTCTGCCCTTAGGTGCAGTGATCACCGGTGATTCATTTCAGCGACATTGTATGGCCGATGTTTGCTGAGTCTGGTGGCAGTGCAGGCGCTGGTAAATGCTGTGCACGGCAAGCGTTGTGGCGGTGCTAAAAGAGCAATGAAATGCTTTAGATCTAAGAAACGAGGTCATGAAGTTGTGGATTGCCCTACCAAGGTTCCGTGCGACTTATCTGAAAGTGAGGTTCATTTGGCTCCAAAGTGCCGTCTTTTGGGCATTCCTAAGCCAGTTGTCAAGTTGTGTGGCTATGATGCTGATGGACTTGGATTCTTCCTAATTCCACCATCTTAAGCGCCGAGGGTAACATGTGATAACATCAAGACTGGTGTGGTGCAAATAGTCAAAGGGGCCATGTCTAGAGACCAAGTTGAAGTAGAGCTACGCCGTGTGATCTCGGTAACTTTTACTTGGGAGATCATGGAGCATGGGCCTGGTGCTTTATTCGGTTCCCATCTGAGGTGAGCTTCTCCGTCTTCAAACAATTGAGGAGATATATGCTAACGCGTATGGGGTTGTCTAGAAAGCGAAGTAGTTCATGAACAAGATTGAGGCTGAACAGGAGCTGGTCTAGGTTTGGGTTAATGTGTACGGAGTTCCGTATGAGATACGTGACTACCTTAGTCTATGTGCCATCGGATCAATTATGGGATTACCACGGTGGTAGACATGGTGTCTACTCGCCCTTGTGGCATTGTTCGCATCCAGGTGGCGGTGGTAAACCTTAACCTTAATGAGCCACTTTTTTATGTTTGAAATAGTTATGCCCTAATATTGGATGTGACCTACCCTCAATGTCTATTCCTTGTCACCCTAGTTTTAACACCCACTAGTCATGGTAGCACTAGTGGTAGTTTAGGCATAGATCCACTATAGAGGAACAAGTTTTAGTAGAAAGTGTGAATCACTTGAACCATTTGGGCGATAAATCCTTGGAAGACATTTTTGTCCAAGGAATGTTTTTGAAAGTAGTTTGGTGTCAAGAACCCAAAAATAAAAAGGAAGAAGAGTTAGATCCGGGTGATAATGTAAGTTGGAGTTTGGAGAAGAGGGTTGTAGCATTTTGTTGCATGGCTATGGTAATGTGATGTGGAGTTTTGCTCGGATCAACTAAGAATCGAACCTTAGAGCCGCGGATGAGTCCATTTTGTACTCATATATTTCTTAAAGTTTGATCCTTGGTCAATGCATTTTAACTGTATCAATTCCTGATTTCTGCTACTAATGCCTAATTAATCAGTTGATTGTGCAAAACTCTCTTTTTGGACTATATATGTGTAGGATCATTGGAAAAAGGGACATATATTGATATATTTGGAAATTACACGTCAAGAAGAGTACCCACGAAGAAACGAGACCCCGAATGGAGCTACTAGTGGGCCAGACGACCAATGGTACAATCGGGACCACCCGTACAGCACGGTCATACCGAGATCGTACGGTGCCACCACATCAAATAGACCAAGTTTCATTAAGGAGTCTCGAGAAGAATCGACGGCAATCCAAGAAAACCCTAAACAGTGCCTCTGATGTATAAAAGGAGAAGAAGAGAGGAGAAGAGCAGAGGCGACAAGAAAGGGGACGAAGAGAAAGAGCCATACCGACATAAGAACCACTCCATGCTGCCTCCACCATAGCCATCTTAGTTTTTATACTCTCTCCATTACTATTGCCAAGAAGAAATGTTGTAAGACGGTTTAAATATTTTAATTAAAGTATTTTTTCTGTTTATCTCCTTGTTGCAATGATCCTTCTCGGTTTAATCTTGGTGATTTCTATGGATCATGAATAGTCCCTCATAGGTTTCGGGAGAAGGATTAGCCTAGTAGATCAAAGTTTATTTGTATTAGATCATGTTTATTTGTTATCTTATATTTTTGATATTTTGTCTCGTATGCTCATCTTGATAATAGGCCCTCAAGGTGAACATTGGGGAGGACTCGCGCTACCTTCGAAGCGGTAGTGACATCTATGTGAGGTGTAGGAAGACATGAGGAGCCTCTAGGGAGACCTGGCACAGTCATAATGTTTTAAGCGTTGGTTTGGCTCACGTCTTAATAATTCTGGTGACACGGTGGATATCGGCACCAGGGCTGGACAATAGGTCTTATGAATAGGCAGATGTCAGCGTAGGTGAATTCTGGACGTCTTGCCCACTTGATTATTTATCTTGAATATTGATGCTATAATAATTGTGCTAGTAACATATACTTATATTCTAATCTACAGTTGAAACTCACTCGTAAGCCTATCCCTCATCATATTAGCAATTTTAGTTATTTCTCACATTTTAATTCCAGTTTTATTTAGTTCTAGCATAGTTTCGTCTCCATAATTGATTTTAGGAACTGAACATCTTCAAATCGATGCACCAAGCACACGTCAGTACTCACTGAAATTCCCAAGAACGATCTCAAAACTGTGACCGTTTCCACGACAACTCGCTTCCTTAGGTTCAGTAAATCTTGGAATACTTCAAAGGGAAAGCTTACTGCAACCGATCTAGTCCTCTGCCGGGCTGGCATCAGCCGCTCACCCAAGTTCATATCGTACGTCCACATGCCCTAACAGGAAGTGCTTGACCTACTATTCCGTATGGGACTAGCGTATGAACCCATAGGCGATAGGTGATATGTGCATATGGAGTTGTAGCTTCTTTGGAGAGGTTTCCAATTGTAGCATATGGAGACCCTGGATACAAAGGTGGAAGCCCCACTTTATTTGTAACCCTTGTGAAGTGTGTTCATCGGACCTTGATAACAAGGGCGACTCACATCTTGTGGGTAAAACCATACAACATCTGTGGAGCGTTAAAAATCTATTCGAATAGCCGTATCCATGGTCATGGACACAACTGAAAGGATCGCAGAAGCCGACTAGAGGGGGGTGAATAGGAGGCTAGCCAAATTCAAAGAACAACTTTATTTTATCAAGCATTGGCCTTAACAGATAAAGAGGTTTAGCTAACTGTGAAACAGATAGACTACTCAGGCAGCAAATGACATAAAGATTAACACATAGCTATCACATAGGTAGCTAACACAGACCAGAGATAAGCTATAGAGCAACTGTGTACACAGCTAGATAACACAGGTGAAAAGATGTATCACAGCACTAACAAACAGCACAATCAAGCAAGCAGGTAATCAAACAGTAAGTGCTGAAAGTAAACACACAGAGAGAGACACAAGTGGTTTTTCACCGAAGTTCCCACTCCTTGCAGAGTGGTACATCTTCGTTGGAGAAACTACTCCAAAGAGATAGCCGGCACTTGTGGTGCCTTTTTCTCCATGTACCTGAAATTTCAGGCACGCTCTTTTGTTTGTGGAAGTCCTTTTACTTGGCAGCGGGTAGACTTCAGATCACCCTCACAAACCTCTAAGCCAACCCACACAAGCTTGGGTGATCACTAGTGACTCCTACACCTGTCTAGGAGTAGACACTCCAAGAGTAACAGAATCTGCAGCAACAACACTTGGAGGAACCAATGCTCTTTGCTCAAAGCTCTAACTCTCTTGAACTAACACATGAGAAGTTTAGTTTCTGTTCAGGAGATGAGAAGCTTGCAACGGCTGAAAATGGCTGGCAAGGGTTGAGGTCCAAGACCTCTCCTGGTCCCCTATATATAGAGTCCGCAGGCACCTGACCGTTACACTCATGCCACGTAGGATTAAGTGAATCACCTGTGACAGGCACCGGTGGCACAGCTAACCACAACGCACAATGGTAACAAGGCTTCAGGCAGACCGGCACCTGTGTCACCGGTGGCTGACACAGGTGAAACCCTAACTGACGTAGACTCCCTACTCAGCTCGGTCTTGGCACATTACATGCCCTCAGCGCACACAACAAACTCTGATGCATAACAGGAGAGAATCTCCAACAGTTTTCTGATGCATCAGACAAACCATTGCAGTGCAGTTCTCTTAGCATTTTCAAGCTCTCCCCTAGCACAGAGGTGTACCTGAGTCATAGAGCGGTTGTTCACCTGTGACACAGTTGTGCCACACAGGTAACTATGACTCTAGGGTTTAAGAAACTAGCACAGCAGTGTACTAGCACAACCCAGTTTCACACTTGTGCAAAACTGTTGTTACAGAGTCACTGACCTCAAGGCATCAGTGCCACTGTCCAACACTCTGAGCATTGAGCATAAGAACTTTCAAAAGTAATTGCAACTTCATCCCTCTTGGTAGTACAGGTGTTTCCTAAAGACTCAAGAAAACTAGCAAATCTAGGCTTCAACTTTCACCAACTGTAGTCAAGGCTCTTGACGCATCAAGCAACCATCACCTTGCTTGCAACTCCTAACACAGCACCGGCTTCTTCACAGCTGTGGAACAGCTGCCTAGCACAGCTATCTCCTTGTCTTGGGAAAACATATTTGTACTTTTAGTGGTCATTCTTTCATAGATGAAACCTCTTCCTAGAACCTAATCTTCCTGCTTACACTCAATGTAAATATTAGATCCCAGTTTGGATTGCCATTAGCCATCAAAACCATTTAGGGGCCTAGATGCTCTTTCAACAACTTTGTTAGGCCACACATTGGTTAGACAATGTTTTCAAACGTTTGGAAATGTGGGACAGGGGATTAAGGACGTGGAGCATAAATTGCCGACAGTGTGCAGTATGAGCTATGAGGAGGGTAGCGGGAGCTACAGAAGTGTAACCTAACCCGTACTACAAGGAGGTAGTACGAGTGGGTCGATGGTGATATAAGTCGATAGTCGGAGCTATCGATGGTGATGATTTAAGCCAATAGTCGAAGCTATCAAGTTTGAGGTACGAAGTGATAGTCGGAGCTATCCGTCGTACGAATCTTCATTATGTTACTTGTTAAGGATTATGCTCTTATTTTATAAATGCTTGCAAATACACTACATGTACCATGAATGAGAACTTAGCTTTCCACACAATATGCAACCTAGGATAGTACCTCTTTCTTGGACAAGCCCGAGTATGTATTTAGCTGATATACTCTCCTTATAGGATGCTTGCGAGTACATTCAATGTACTCACCTGACTTGTTGATATTGCTAGACCAGGAGGACTACTACTCCGAAGATGACTAAAGTGAGTAGAGGACTAGGTCATTACCCTAGTCGGTTGCCTACAGGGTTTGGCATATTGATGAACCCTTGTTATCACTTTGTTTCTGCTGCAGACTTTGAATTCAACCATTAGGCTATGTATGCAAGCCATCAACCATAAAGATCTATTTGTGTATCATACTCTAATATGTATGTGTACGACAATAGAATTTAAGTTAACTTGCGTGTACTGGCTACTGATCATGGGAACAGTACAGGAAACACATGGGCTATCTGGTTGTTAAAACCAGGTACGCCACACATATATTTATGTATACTTGTATTGTGTTAGCCGAGTCATGAACTTGAGACTTCTAAGCATTGATACCATATTGAGTTACATACACCAACCAATTCACTCAAAAACTCAAAATGAAGAGAGAGGACTGGGCGTTACGCTCTAACACACATCATACACTAGATCACAGGTATGTAGACAGGTAAATTGGTCAATGATATTAGTGTAGTAATACAGTGGTCGCAAACTTGAAGCTGTAGAGGGAGGGCATCAACTCTAAAGAAAATAGAGAGGAAGGGAAGGTAGCTCTAGAGCCCAAGCGATCAAAGCGGTCAAGAGTGCCAGCTGTTTGATTTACAGACCTGAATGAACAACATGAGATTAGCAATATCACTTGACGAGTGGTAAGGTCAACTTGAGCCCCCTATAGGTGTGTGGGGCCAAGGTGAGAGTATATATGAGTCATTAGGGGGTTTGGCTGAGGGTCAAAACAGACAGAACTAGAACAATTCTTCCCTGATCCCTTTCCACTTCCCTGAACCATTTCTACATAAAGGGATTTTCTGGACCCTTCATCTCAACAGGTTTTCTCAAAACCGACAGCAACAATGAGAACCAGAGCCGGTTCTACTGAAAGAATGGACTGCAAACACATAATCGGCTCGAAAAACATATAACCTCAGTTGGTCCAACATTTGAACTGATTGGATAATATTCTCGGCCGTTCGTATTCTGAACTGACTTGGTAACATATGATCTCAGTCAGTTTGAACCAACTAGGATAATCTCATGCATATTTGGAAGCGACGATGCACGTGATCTTCTTCTCCTCCACAATCCCTAAGTTCTAGGCCGTAACATATCCCTAACTACCAATCGACGACGGTGCCGCCTCCACCACAACGACGACAACCGGATCCATGCTGGCTGGATCCCCGCTAGCCGAATCCAAGAGGAGGGGGAGGGGAGGAGGAGGGGGCCGCGCCGGATGAGGAGGAGGGTGGCCGTGCCGGAGGAGGAGGAGGAGGAGGAGGTTGGGCACGCCACCACCGTCCACTCTGAGGCTGTCAAACCTGAGCCTGAGCACACCGTCGCCATCCACCCCAAGCCCGAGCACCCCATCAGCTAGCAGGACTCCATGTAAGGGGCTATTTTCTTGACCCTTGCAGTGATACATTGTGATATTAGGTCAAACTATTGTGCTACTTGCTGAAATTTGGCTAAGTGTTGGAAAGAAGGCTAATCACTTAAGGACTATGTACAGGGTTAAATAAACCCCAAACCTTACGATAATGTGATCTTAGTATTTTTCTTCCATACTAGGATGTGCATAGAGCTTTTCCAAGTGGTTTCACTGGTTTTTTATGAAAAAATAAAATATAGTGAAATTCACAAAATGCTATGCTGAATAGTTGTAACATTCTCGATTTTTGAGGGCTTGAAATTTTTTTTAAAAGAGAAGAGGATGTGCAACTATGTAATAAACATATATGTATTTTGGTTGGATTTTATTTCAAATTAATTCAAGGCTATGAATTAATTTGAGAGCTATAAGTGTGTTTTTGATTTTTAAATTTAACATCATTTGAAAATTTGCTCCAAAAATATTTTTATTGAGTTCCTCATGGTCAAATTGATTTTATGGAATTTTCTGAGAATTTTTGGAAGCCATTTGGTATTTTTAAAAGCCTCTTTCGAATTTCTGCATTTAATTTATTTTGAAAATATCTTTTTAACCCAACCTGGGCCGGTGGCCCATCTTCCCTTCCCTCTTGGGCCGGCCCACCCGAGCACCCTCTCCCCTCTTGGGCTGCCTCCCTCTCCTCTCTTGGGCTGCCCCCTTTTTCTTTTTTTTTCTTTTTCCCTTGGGCCGCCTCCCCTTTTCTCTTGGGCCTCCTCCTTGGTCCCCTATTGGGCTGCTGCTTTGGGGCTGCTGTGCCTGGCGGCAGCGCGTGCGAGCGCGCGCGCAAGCCACACGAGGAAACGCGCCGCCGGCCTTTTTTTTTGGAAATCAATTCCGGCGATTCCGTTTGATTTATTCCGGTAATTAGCACTAATTAGTGCTGCCTCTTCTGTCGTGGTGATTCCACGGCAATATACATCTGTGATTCTCGGGAGCACGCGTGGAAGATCTGGCCAAGGTTCACACGAGGGGATTTACCCAGGTTCGGGCCCTCCATGGAAGAGGTAACACCCTACTCCTGCTAGACGCTTAATCTCGCCTCGAATGAGGAATTTTGCAGTACAATGATCGCGAGGATCGGGGGTGGAAGAAAGGGAAATGCGTAGTGCGTATGAGTATAATTAACTGTCTAACCAATCATCTAACCCCTTGACCAGGGGCCCTAGCCCCGCCTTATATAGAGCCGACGAGGCTAGGGTTTACAACCACCGAGTCGGTTAACCAGCGCTGGTCGTGCGGAGTGGCTCCTGGTATCACGGCACGTTGACTGTGCACGTCGCTCCCGGTAGTGGCGCCTTGATCGCGCGCCGTTGGTTGAACGGGTCGTGCGTTGAACGCGTCATGATAGCGCTTATCCTGACGACGTGCAGACGGCCCAACCGAGTGGACTTCATGGACTCGGTATGGGCCACCTCGGCCACACCGGCCGAGTCCTCGTCTTGGGCCTACCCCGGGGGGATCCCGCCGTCATCTTCCCCTCCCCTTTTTCCCCTATAAAAAACCCCCTCTCCCCTGTGGTTTTCCTCTTTGGTTTCCTCTCCAAAATTTCTTTCACCACCTCTTCTTCTTCCCCAACTCCGGCAACCACTCCGGCGAGCAATTCTGGCCACCACGACGTCCCCCACACCGAGGAGCTGCCGCTAGTAGCTTCCCCACACCGACGCGCATCTTCTACCACAGGAACCTGGGAGCTTCTTCCTCTACATCGACCGAACCACGAGCTTCTTCCCCAACTCCGGCGATCTTTTTCTTTCCTCGTTTTCTTCACCCACGGTGAGTCTCTCTCCAATTCCTCTCCGAGGTAGACTCCCACCAACCCGAACAACACTTCCTCTCTATCAATTTCTTCCATTAATCCACTCATTTGTGCAGCCATTAATCTTTGAATCATCTATTTTTCCCTTTGTACTGCAATGTGAACAGTGGTTCATGGTACTGTAGCACATGAACATTAAACCCTATGCCAACCTTCCGTCTAATTTTTGGATCCCTCTAATCTAGGTCCGATCTTTGATCTCAGTAGTAAAATGGAATCATTAGAATCCCATGAATCCAATGTTGCGATCGGATTTTAATCCAACTGCTAGATTTTGAATTATATTTAAATTTGGATGGAATTTGAGCAAATTTCATGATAACTTTGTACTGGATGATTATTTTGAAGTGATTCGTTTTCTGTAGATTACTAGTATGCTAAGGAGTACGTCTGGAAATTTTTATAATTTTTGGACCTGTGTAGAATTTTCTAGAATTAAAATAAAATTTATTTTAATTATTAAAAATAGAAATGCTTTCTGTTATTTATATCCAATTTTTGCTTAGGATCAAAGAACCCTAAAACCAATTTACCATGTGAACCAAAATTTTTTCCTACAATGGTTAGGGCTATAAAAATCAGGATGTGCTCTAGATTGATTTAAAATTGATATTTAAAATGCTGAATTGGCAATAGTGCATTTATAAATCTGTTTTAGCCTTTAAAAATTCATGTCCAGTACCCAATAAATCATGTTATGTTATGTTAATGGTGTCAAGTCATGAGAACCCATTTAGCATAATTAAATAATGTTTTACCATGTTTTAGTTAAGATTTCATGCTTAGAAAAATAGTTTTAATTACTTAAATTATATTTCCAGAACACTTGCAAAAATGAAATGTCTCTGGAATTGCTATTAAATCATGTTAATCCAATTGTATGATTTATTGATGTTAATTAGTATTTTGTACTTAATTGTTACACTAGAACTGCTAGTAATTGCCTTAATTAATTAATGTTCAGATTAAAAATTATTATAAATCATTTTTAGTACTATTCCAGTACTGTTAACATATTCTAGGATGATCCATGTTTAATTAGCTTATGCTAATGATAGAGAATAGCTTTTAGCTTAATTTCTAGTCTTTAATATAATAGAAAAGCATGTGTAAATATGGTTAGATGTTGTTAATTTATTCTTTATTGTTATTAACCATTATAAATATTTATGATTTACCTAAATATTTATTTGTGGTTAATTGTGAATTGTTTTGTCCTTTTATCATGATTACTAGCATGTTAAGGTGTATGTTGTGTATATATATATGAATATCTATTAAAATACCCGGTAAGGGATATATCTATGTTATTTCTATGTATTTTATATGTGTGTATGGTTATGGCCAATCCTAAAAGACCCATTCTTTCTTCGCGATGACGCTATCGCGCCATCGTTCTATTTCACCTCATCTCACCTTCGTCGTGCTTCTCTCTCGTGTTGCTTTTCTGAATGCTTCTTTAGAGTTGATTATTTATTTGCTTTGCTCGTTGCGTTGCGACAATAGGGAGTGAAGAGACCGACCCGATGACCGAAGCAGCTGAAGAAGGAGAGTACTACCACGAAGGCATGCCCCTTTTCTTGATCATATTCGATCCTATATTTTTGAAGTCATTAATATTTTGTCATTTACAAACATGCATGCTGTTTTAATTCAGTAGCTAGCGTGTCGATTGACACACTTTTACCCTGTCCGCTTGTCGCCCTTTTTACTTGATATCCTGAGTAGATTAATAGGTTTTTATTCTGAATAGAGTAGAGATATGCTTAGCCATGCTTAAATACATCTTTATGTTGTTTTGATTTGCCTCTACGGAGGAATGAATATCGGATCGATGATCCTTGTTGAAACTTGTTGAGCTCGCTGAGCTAGGGCTGGATGCCCGATGATTCCCTCTCTCTCTATTCTTCCTATTCTACTCTGGGTGAAACTTACCATCTAAAAGGTGCGGGTGACAGCTGGATCATGGTGATGAAGGAGCAATGGTCGTTCTTTGGGTGATGAAGAAGCCATTAGTCGTCCGTATCAAATAAGGCCGAAGTCTTGAAGTTGGAGAATTGTGACAACAGTACAACCACATGCTATATGGGCAATGGCTTGGTCAAGTAGGTTAGTCAGCCTTTGGTGCCGATGTTGCCGTACCACAGAAGGGGTGGACGTAGCTACGAAGACCCTCGGCACAGATGGGGGATCGGAGGGCGGGGATGTACTCTCGACTCCGAGCCAGACCCGGTGGGCACGTCACATCTTAGGGGGATCTGGCTAAAAGACCTCATCACAGTCACCCTGCCGACACACCAATGAGCGTATGTACAAGCCCGATCAGCTTGGCATAAGGGGATGATCTTGTCATGTGGGTAAAGTGTATAAACTCTACAGAGTAATAAACTAATCGATTAGCCGTGTCCACGGTTATGGACAACACATGACTCATTCTTGATGAAAAGGACATGTCCCTCTCCCCCTTGCTATTTCCCTCTACCCCTATGCTGATGAAACCTATGGTCGAGCTAAGGCAGGAGTTCCTTACTCGAAAGTGTTGGTCGTGGACCACACCTGTTGAAAAACAAACCTGATAATAAAATTGTTTTATATCAAAATAGTGCCTTTGAATCTACCCTAATATTTTAACTAAAAGTTTGCTTTACACAATTAAGCCATAAAGCCTTCCTTTGAAGCCTGCATATAGTATGGTAGGACCATCTGCCGCCAGGTGGCTTGCTGAGTATGTGAAGTACTCATCGTGTATGTTTTTGTGGTGGTGTGCAGAGGAGTATGCTAAAGAAGGAGCTGATGAAGACTTCTATGATGATCCCGAAGAATAGGTCGCGTGGCTTCCGTCAATTGCCTGTGGCACGGATGGAGTTGCTTCGTTTTATTTCCGCTGTTTCCTCTAATGTAATAATGTCGTTAAGACATGGAACTATGTAAGCCATGTGGCATATCGTACTCAAGTTAAGCTTTCAAACTTTGAATGCATGCAATGTTATTCATTTCGACTGTGTATCGTCAGCGTGATCCTGAACTGACGAGGATATACACAGGGAGGTCTAGTAGTTGAAACTAGACTCTCACAATAGTTCACTTACTACTTGCTGAAATTTGTCCAAAGTGGAAAAAGACTAATTCACTTAAGGACTTTGTACAGGGTAAAATAAACCCTAAACCTTGTGATAATACGACGTTAGTATTTTTCCTCCATACAAGGATGTGTATATGAGCTTTTCCAAGTGGTGTCACTGATTTTATATGAATAGATTAAATATAGTGAAATTCAAAAAATGCTATGCTAAATAGTTAATTTATTACCAATTGTTATCACTGGAAAGTTAATTTATTTACCTATTATTATCACTAGAAAGTTCTTTATTTACCTATTTTTATCACTAGAAAGTTCTTTATTTAGTTATTCTGTGTTTCAAAATACTTGGCTTCTTTGATTGTACACCCCATCTCTAAAGCTGGGCCTGGACTTTATTTTTTATTTTGTACTAGTACGTTTATATGTTATATGGAAGTATAAGGTCACAAGGATATGTCAATTGTGGCTGAAATTAAATATGCATGATTGATAAATACAAAATTAGTTGTCTAATAGCTCTCTTCATGTTTAGTTATTTATTAATGTTAGGGATTTAGCAAAATAAGTATGATGTAAAATTTATACCATTTCGGACGGTTCTGTCAAATCAATTCAGTTCCAATAAGTCAATTTCATGAGAGAGCAGTCGACTGTTTTCACATGAGATGAACATGTTAGAAGAGATTTATTTGACACAATCGCTGATGTTGTATAAGTTTTTTACATGATTAGGGCAATGATGATAAGACTTTGCTATATAATGAGTGTGTACTTTGCTTTTCCAATACGAGGTAAAGAATGACTAAAAATCCTTACATTATCTTGGAAGAGCGAGTATACATTCTATATATTAACAAATTAGAATCAGAGGCCTATGGTATACATGGATGCCTTTATTTCAATACATTTGAATGCTTAATTTGAATATAGTATTCTCTATTGTGTTGTCTGTAAAATGTATAATATATTATATCATTGTGTCGCAATGATGGCCTCTTTCATGACAAAAATTGATGGTCAGTTATACCATCAAATTTTGTTATGAAGGATGTCACCATTGTGGATTGAATGACACGATAGATTATAAATTTTTCTGCATAGCGCAATCAGAGAGTACTATATCAAAATTGATGCCTCCTTGATTATGCCAATGATGAAAATGATCCACTAATTAATAGTGCATCATAGTTTGCAAGGGTTTAGGGTTCAGGGTTCGAGGTAAGGTTAAAATTGCATTATCTCTAACCCTAAACTTGCAGCACTAAACCCTTAACGACCTATGCGCAATTATTTAAATTATGCAATATTCTAAGGTATCTCCTTCTCACCGATTTATATTGTCATCAATTGCCAAAACAAAAGGGTTCCATGCATCCTTAAGAAGAAGTATACACGGTCCCCCAGTAAGTGTTATGCCTTCACCACATGCCTTGATTGATGCAAACAAGGCATGTGGTGTAGTCATAATGCTTGTTGGACAATCACGAGTAGTTATCGTTGAAGTTGTATGGAACCTATCTGTTCGCAATTGGTTGTGCATATAGAATAGGTTAGGAGAAGGTATGCCTACGATGAAAATGACCACATAATTAATGCGCAGTGAAACAATTCTTATAAAAAGTGTTACGGATTTACGTAAATCTTTAACTCATTCTATAAGAACTTATTTTACTATACAAGTATTACCTCATAGTGGCTATAGTATGAGGCTATCTTTTTATTGTAATGTGAATATTTTTACAAGTGTTACCTCATGAATGATGCACTAGTTTTTCATTCATACTATAGTAGAAAATAATTGTGTCATATTCATCTTCTTGTATGTTGCCTATTGTCGCGACGAAGCCGCGACGGAATTGCTAAAATCGAACCTAGTCAAGATGGCAAATTCTACCAAATGGCGAGCTTCATTGTTGCGGAAGTCATCAAACCAAATGCCAAGTTCTACAACGACGGAGCCGACGATTTGAGACATTTTAGTGAGATATATTTATGTATTTAAATGTATGATGTATGAACACAATTCAAATGTGACTAACATACTTGTTTAATTTTTGAATTTCTATCTACTTGAGTTCATTTGTGAATTAAAATGTGATGTGAATGTCAATATGGGATGATCTGGAAATTTGGGATATATATAAACTGTATTTTCTGTTTTAGGGTACCCTGCCATTCCCAAAAATATCCCAGCCGGTTCGGCTTCACAAACCGGCTAGGATAATGTCCTAAGCTAGTCGGTTCTGAGGGAAAACCGACTCTAATACTATATTTTCCTAGTAGTATCAGAGTTGGTTTACGAGTTTGATACGTTCTAGGTCCTCGAACTATTTAAGGGGTGTCACGTAGGTCCTCGAACTCTGAAAATCGTCACCTAGGTCCGTGAAGTTTAGTAACTGTACCATCTAGGTCCAAAACGTGTCTGACCCGTATGACCGGCCACGTGGCGCCATTTTCCGTTGCCACGTCGGACAGGGGGCCCACAGGGTAACGGCGGTTGACGGAAATATGTGATTCCCCACTCCTCATTCTCTCTGTTTCTTCTCCTCTCCCGATCTCTCTCACGGCGGCGGACCTCCATCTCCTCTCCTCCATCTTACCGGCGGGTGGTGGTGGCTTCTCGGTGCTGTGGTTCGCCGGAGCACCCGAGGACAAAAGGAATGGGGACCTGGCTCCGGACGACATCATCGGCAGCAGCTATTGCGCGGAGGAGGTCGGCGACGATTGGGGAAAATGCTTGGGGAGGTTGGCCGCATGTACCGGGCGGGGTCGTGGGCGCACCTCCCGGCGGAGCAGTCCACGACGACGCAAGCGTCGGTGCGGTTCGCGCACATCGGCGAGGATGGAGCCCCGGATGTTGGGCCTGGACGGGCGCGAGACGTCCCCCGCGTAGAGCATCAGCGCCGTCCGCGCGTGAGCGGCGCGCGCGGTCGAGCCAGGCGCCCAGCCGCGGGAGCGACGCCGGGTGGAAGGAGGTCGGGTGCGGGACGGCGTGCTCTTGCCACGGCCACGCGCGGGACTTGAGCGCCAGGACCGTGAAGTTCTCGAGGAGATAGGGGAGAGCATCGAGCGCCGCGTAGTACGGCACGAAGACGGCGTCGGCGAGGGCAGGGTCGGCGACGAGGCAGCCGCGCTCGAGGAGGCGGCGGTGGAAGAAGGGCTCGAGGAGGCGCGCGTCTGTGCGGTACCAGGAGCGGCTGCGGGGGTGGGTCCGCGGGCCGAGGCCGTGGTTGGTGAGCGATGCGCAGGGCGGCGCCGAGGATGGGTCGGCGAGCGGGAAGGCGGCGTCGCAGTGGCGGAGGAGGTGCGCGTTGAAGCGCGGGGGGAGGGCCCGGACGTGGATCCGGCGGCCCAAGCAGGGGTCCGCGGCCGCGTCACCGCCGCCGCCGTCTCCGGAGGCGCCGGCGCCAGCGACGGCGACCGCGGGGAGGAGGTCGGCGGTCGATTGGGGAAAATGCTTGGGGAGTGACAAGGGAGCATGGGAGAGGGAGTGCTTGGGGGTTGAAGCACGCAGAAAAGAGAGGACAGAAGGGAGCCCGAGCTTGGTTTGGGAAAAATGGAGCTCGGTTTGATGGCCCAAGGAAGAAGATGGAGGAGAGGAGATGGAGGTCCGCCGCCGTGAGAGAGAATGAGGAGTGGGGAACTGCCGTTACCCTGCGGGACCCTCTGTCCGACGTGGCAACGGAAAACGGCGCCACGTGGCCGGTCGTACGGGGTCAGACACGTTTTGGACCTAGATGGTACAGTTACTAAACTTCACGGACCTAGGTGACGATTTTCAGAGTTCGAGGACCTACGTGACACCCCTTAAATAGTTCGAGGACCTAGAATGTATCAAACTCTTGGTTTACGGTTTGGACCGACTGAGGAAATATTATCTCAGCCGGTTTGTAAACTTGCTGCATTAACGTGGACTATTAGCTCGCTGATCTATAGCCGGTTCTAATACCAGCTAAGATAGCTGTTTTGAACCGGTTGTAAAACCCGTTTTGTAGTAGGAACCTTCCATTCTCTATACGATGTAGACACTTGCTAGTTCCCAAATCAATCAAAGGATGGCAACGAAGACCTCGCCTGTTTTCCATCATTCCATGCATGGTAGTAAAATCCAGCTATATGCGTGACGAATAATTAACTGTGTGCTAAGGAGGCTGGCCGCCGGTGGGGGTGACATCTCCAACGTGCTACTCTTGAGAGATATATATGCTACTCGTGGTGACAACAATAAACTAGAGGTGCTAGAAAACGAGATAGCTAGTGAGACGAGGTGATAGTATCACGGTAAGCGAAACAGAGTATATTGCATCGGACCACGCTCGCATCAACGGTGGCTAGCGCTGGTGCTACTCTTGCGAAACAAAGACGAAACGATATTTCAGGCTTTTCAGCTACTGCTAGCGTTGGTTGGCTTGGTTAGCTAGCCGCTCGACAAATGGCACTGCTACTACGGTTCAAGATGTGATAGACGTCTGGTTCTCCTGTTTCGTTCGTGGCGTTTACCACGAGATGCACCCTTTGTATACGCGCGCGTCGGCCATTTGCAGCCTGCTCTACTTGGTGGAGGTGTTATCCTCCTCGGTTGCGCTAGCTGTTGCCATCACCCGAAAATGATCTTATTTCTCCTAGATTCAAGGTTGATGGATTATATTATTCCAGAAAACAGGGCCAGGCAGGAGAGGCCATCGTGGCCAGGACGATGAGGGACAACTGGTAATCTCATCATGCAGGGCAGGGTACTGTTGTTCCATTGAAGAGATGCTGAAGTAGGGGCGGTTGCCTGTCTCGAGTGGCATCCCCTTGCCTGGCCGTGGATTCAAAAAACCGATTTTGCTTGAAACTGATCGCTCTGCTGTCTACAACAAGGTGTAGTCTCGGACGCTGGATAAAACCACAGGGAGTGTCCTGCCACCCTCGCGCTGCAACAAATTTGGCCTGCTGTATGATGGCAAAACATTATGAAAAATAAGATTTTTTTGGCTTGATCCTGGTTGTCATATAGCGCGCGTCACAAAATGAAAACGTCAAACCTCGGTACAAATGGCAAAACCCAGCCCTGCCTGTCGTGGGGCATGCGCTTGCACTTGTTCTAGCCGCTGAGGGTCGAGGACCTGCACCTGCTGCATCTACGGCGGGCTGAGGGGCTCCTGCAGATCTTAGCGCGCACCGCCCGCACGCGCAGCCCGTGATAGGTGGGCCGCTTCAGCGCCGATGTGTCAGGACAACACACCGACGATAACCAGCAGCAAGAGGGTACGGGTTAAAACGTGTTTCTGATGCAAGAATAAGGGGCCTGAGGTCACCGATTGCCCGATCAAAGTGCCTTGTGATATTTGCGAGGAGGAGGATCACCTAGCTCCAAATTGTCTAATTTTGCGGTTGTCAAAACGGGTAGCAAGCCTCTGTGGCTATGGCACGAATGGGCTAGGGTTTTTTCTAGTTCCCCTATTCGAGGCCCCCTCCTGCTAGTACGGACCATGGCAAGACGGGCCTGGTGTGGACTGTCAGCGGAAACATGAACCGTGACCAAGTGGAGGCCGAATTACTTCAAAGTGGAAACTAAAGGTTTATGACATTTACTTCAAAGTTGAGAATGGTAAAGATGCAGGTGTCGATGATATGGATAACGATGACCTATTGGATGAGGAGGGACAAAGGAGCAAATGGCGATGGAGATGAAAACATGAAAGATTGCAAAAAGCAATGGCAAAAAAATGATGACTATGCCAACTCCATCGACAAGGTGGGGTTCATTGCTGGTCAGTTCAGTGTAGTTCAGCTCGTGGAGCAGCAAGGGACGTCACCTAAGACTGCTGTCCTTAACGCGCTGACTGCTAGTGGTGCGGTCGATGTAAGGATGATGGACTCCAAGAAGGTGGCAGCTGTTCGGCTGGACGTGAGGCAAGACGTTGCCGCGCCTATCGCAGCCACGCGGTCGATGGCAAGCGCGACGCCGGCATCACCTGATTATGTCACAGGCTCACAAGGGGCAGTGGACACTGTTGCTGACGAGGCAGTTGCGGAACCTATGGCAGTCGTGGCAGGGCCTACGGAGGCAACAGAATTAGCGGCAATCCCTAGCGCGGCAGTTACTGTGGGGGCCAACGCTCGCGGCTGAGTCGGCAACAACAGCAGCGGCCAGAGAAACTGTGACAAAACCTGCCGCAGTAGCTGCGGCAGCAGCGCCTGCATCAAAGACCGACGAGTTAGCTGCGGCAGTGGTACAGCCTGCACCCGAGGCAGCTACGTCAGGGAGTGAGCATGTGGTGGACTCCTCCGCGGTTGCTGCAATTGGGATGGAGCAGAGCTATCTGGCCGCATAGTGTGTCACGATGGGCAGCCAAGGGGCTGACAACGACATATTGGTTGGTCGGTGGACGTGCACACCGCGGCAGTAGCTGCTGGCTGCTGCAGCTATAGCCATGTCTACTACTACGGGTACAGTGGCCAAAGAAATGCTACTACAACAGCAACAAAGGCCCGCAATGGAGGCTATGACAAGTATCCTCGATGATGCTTGGGTGAAACAGGTGGACTTCGGCACGGACGTGGCGCAATTCGTTACCACGCCTTGGTTGGGGTCGGTCCTAGGGGCGACACCTACACCCACGCCACCACGTTGGAGTGATCGACTGCATGTTCAGCTGGATGCTGACCTCGACACTATGGAGAGAGCTGCGTTGAGGGCTAAGATCAAGAACTTAGAGGAAGCAACAGGTATGCCTCATTCGTGGAGCACAAACATTTTAGACTTGCCCGATGAACATATTTCTTCTACAATTTTTGATGTTGGGGTGTCCTTAAGCAGCTCGAGTGTCCAGATTAAAGAGTCCATTGATCACCTTAAATCTTTAGAAGTAGAACGGATGGTTAAGTTGGTTCATAAGAATCCTCGAGGAGCCATGAGATTGTCTCGAGGTGGTGAAACTCAATCACTTATGTAGTGATTTGCATGAAGATTTTGATAACAAGGACACTCAAGTAGAGGCAATAGCCATAAGGATAAAAGCTAAACCTCCCAAGAAACGATCCGTTATTTTAGAGAAACCGAAAACTCAAAAACAACCCCCCCAAATTTAAATAATAAAAGGAATCTTTTGGAATTGTCAAGGAATGGGGGACATAGCTAAACATGGGTACATTGCTTGGTTACTTTGCAAACACCGTCTAGATTTTATTGCTATTTTGGAGATGGTCAAGCAATCTTTCACAGCTGCTAGCCTGCAACACCTATGCGATATGGCTGATTTTAATTGGCACTATAAAGCACCTAGTGGGAGATCGAGGAGCATCCTGCTAGGGGTTAACAATAGAACCATCAACTTAGAGGGTGTGGAGGAGGGCAAATTTTTTGTAATAGAGGGGATAGCTTCTAGTGGAGATTTCTCACAGTTTATGGGGCGGCACAACCGAACCTTAGAGAAGCTTTTCTCCCATAATTAACATGACATTTTCATCATGAAGATCATCCCATGTTACTTGGTGGGGATTTCAATATCATTCACTGACAACAGGAAAAGAATAATGATAACTTCAATGCTAAATGGTCTTTCCTTTTTAACGTAGTCATTGGGAGCCTTGAGTTACGGGAGGTCTCACTTTTGGGGAAAAATATACATGGGCTAGTTCAGGGCATGAGCCAACTTTTGAAAATTTAGAATGGACGCACATGAGCACAGAGTGGGAGATAAAATTTCCTTTGGTAACGATCACGGCCTTTAAGAGGTTTTTATGAGACCCACACCTCTCCTTATAGATATAAGGATCGACCATTTCCACGGTACTCAACCATTGTTTAAGTTTGAGTTCGGGTTGGTTGCAACGGGGTGGGTTTTTTGATTTGGTGTCCGATAAATGGCAACAACCGATGAGGGCCGAGTTAGCTATGGAAAGATGGCAAGGAAAAATTAGTGCCCTCCTCCAATTTCTTAGAGGGTGGGCCAACTATACGAGTGGAGTCAACAAGAAGGAAAAGGAGAAGTTATTGGCAATTGTTGATGACTTAGATAAGCGGGCTGAGACACGGAGGTTGTCCCCTGCTGAACTTAATTCCAAGGGTTGTGCTGGTGATCAATTAGCCACCTATTGAGGCAGGAGGAGATCAAATGGTACCAAAGCTCTAAATCAAAATATATTCTTGAGGGCGATGATAACGCACACTACTTTTACCTCTTGGCAAATGGTTGCCACCGCAAACAACACATCTACAAGTTAGAGCAAGAAGAAGGGGTTACCTACAATCATGCACATTTCAAACGATACATAATGGGTTACTATCGTTCACTATTTGGACCCCCAGAGAATAATAACTTTTGATGATGGAGGATGGTAGTGATAACATCCCTGAAGTTTTTGATGTTGCAAATGAAATCCTAATGACACCATTCACAGAAAAGGAACAGGACACTATTTTCCAGATGGAGCATAATAAGGTGCCCAGTCTCGATGGCTTCCCTGTTGAATTTACCAAGAGTTCTAGGAAGTTATTAAGGGGGCCTCATGGCGTTGTTTCAGGATTTCCACAATGGGATATTACCATTGTACAGTCTCAACTCTGGTATTATTACTCTACTATCAGAGAAGGATGGAGCTCGACAAATTCAACAATACAGGCTGATATGCCTGTTCAATGTTAGCTTTAAGATTTGTACTAAAGTTGGCACAAATCGCATAACCCAGGTGGTGGAGACAATGGTCAAACCCACCTAGATTGCTTTTATACCAGGACGAAATATCTTAGAGGGCATAGTTGTGTTGCACAAGACTCTTCATGAGATGTATAGGAAGAAAATGGATGGGGTCATCTTCAAAGATTTTAAGAAAGCATATGATGAAGTGAAGTGGCCTTGTCTACAACAGACCCTACGTATGAAAGGGTTCTCACATATTTGGTGTAATTGGATTTCACAGTTTGTACACAGGGAGTGTAGTTGTAAACATGCTAGCCATAATTCTAAACAGAGCCAAAGATAGAGGCAGTATCACCGGAGTGGTACCTCATCAAGTTGATGATGGTTTGTCCATTATTTAGTATACCAATGATATGGTCATTTTCATGTATCATGACATTGAGCAAGCCAAGAACCTAAAATTGCTAATTTGTATGTTTGAGCAGCTATTGGGGTTAAAGATTAACTTCCACAAGAGTGAATTATTTTGTTTCGGCAAAGCCAAAGAACATGAAGCAGAATACACGCAGCTTTTTGGATGCAAGCTAGGTAAATTTCCTTTTCAATAACTTGCCATACCAATGCATTACCGAAAGCTAAGGAATAGTGATTGGAAAGTGATTAAGGATTGTTTCGAAAAATAACTTAGCAGTTGGAAGGGCAAAAACCTATCCACGTGTGGCAAGCTTGTTCTAATTAATTCGGTTCTTTCCAGTTTACCGATGTTTATGCTGTCCTTTTTGAGATACCCAAAGGGGTACGAAAACGGCTGGATTTTTACATATCATGTTTCTTTTGGCAGACTGATAAGCATAGACAAAAATATAGACTTGCTAAGTGGAACATTGTGTGTCGGCCTAAAGATCAAGGTGGATTGGGGATTCAAAACTTTGTTTAGAAAAATAAATTTCTACTTATTAAATGGTTGTTCAAACTATTTAATAAGGATGGTGTTTGGCAACATCTTCTAAGGAACAAGCATCTTAAAACAGAATCCTTGCCCAGGCAGAATGTCGCTATGGTAACTCTCGATTCTGGGTGGGTCTAATGAAGGTGAAACATCTCTTTTTCCAACTAGGAAGATTTAACCTTAAAAATGGCTAGCAAATTTGATTCTAGGAGGATATTTGGCTGGGCAACATTCTCTTGAGAACACAATACCCTATTCTTTACAATGCGCTAAGAAAGAAGAATGCCACTGTGGCACAAGTATCTTCCACATCTCCCAATTTAACCTTTTGATGTGCTATAATTGTGCCAAAGCAAGATGCATGGAATGACCTTGTCAGTTGAGTGTCGACGATTTCTTTACGACCCGCTCTTGATAGCTTCTCATGGTCTGTAGACCACAATGGCCAATTTTTGGTCCAATCGATGTATCAGGTTCTTATGAACTCTCATTGCCAATTTCAGTACAAAAACCTATGAAAACGTAAAGTCGCCTATAAGACCAAAAATTTTATGTGGTACTTAGATACATGGGTAATCCTTATAAAAGTTAATCTAACTTGATCAAACTAGCACGGGAGCAAAATTTGTTGTTTCTGCGAGAAGGATGAATCAACCCAGCACTTATTCTTTGAGCGCACGTCACATGTTTCGCTTGGTGAGTGGCTCAAATTGCCTTTTAAACTTACCTCCGCCATCTAGCATTTCGTGTTTGATAGAGACTTGGCTCAATAGGTTGGGGTGGGGTCTAAAATCGCCAATTTTAGTTGGTGCAGTAGCGATGTGCTAGTCCATTTGGTTATACAGAAATGATGTTATCTTTGACAAAAACAAATTCTATCATCCAAATCGGGTGATTTTCAGGTGTAGCAGTTTACTACGATTTTAGGTGCCCTTGTAGAAGTTGAAGTTCAAAGAGAGCATGGTCGAGGGGAGCAGAAGCTTGGAGGCCGTGGAGACGAAGTTATGCTCTACTAGCAACTAGAACATCCATAGACTGTTGGGCGTTATTTGAGACCCTTTATTTAGTTTCAGATGTTAGCCTAATTACTATTTTATTCTTCTTTAAACCTTGTAATAGCGACACTTTTTAGGCTCTTGATGCAGAGGCCAGAAGATTAATAAATTTTTATTTTCCAAAAAATGTTATTCTTGTATTGTTATCCACGGTGATAGCTTATATTTTGTCATGGAATATTGTCTAGCAGCATCATTTTGCAAGGCCTTTACCGAGGGAAATCCGTTGTTTCGTTGGTCCAGCCACTTGACTTTATTAGATCTTGTGTAAGAATTTATCTCACAAATAATGGATAGAGCTCCTATTATTGGTCAAAGAAGGAAAAAAAACTGCAACTGAGTAGGTTATGTTGTTTTAAGGGAAAATCCATTTTTCACCTCCTAACTCTTAAGGAAAAGGTCCATTTTCACCTCTCAACTCTTACTAGAGTCTAGATTTCACCTCTTAACACTAGAAAATCATACATTTAACTGTTAATATCGTATAAATGACCCCCCAGGCCAATCAAAAGCGATATTGGAATAAAGTGTCATGTTTTTAACCTTACTTGGGTCACGTGGATCCTAATCACCATCACACGTCTGCCATGTCGTTAATTACAACATCTAGTTCAAACAAATTCTAGTCAATTTGATAGGAAAAATTAGTCAACGAATTTCGAAATAAAAACCTAGAAAGGTAAAAAAATTAAGAAAATATAAAATTAAAAAGAAACCAAATAATGTAGAAAAACATGAAATTCAAAAGATAAACACAGATAATTTGAAAAAAATCTAGAAAAATAAATACAAAACATTATTTCCTACACATCCACATTCATACATCCAGTATAACTATATTTCCTAATTTTTCATGAATGTTCTAAATTATTTGTGTGTGTTCTTGTTGAATTTCCTAGTCTTCCTAAAATATTTGTGATTTTCTCGAATTTCCTAGGGTTTTCCTAAAAATGTATGACTTTTATATTTCTGGTTTTAATAAAAAATAATTAAAATTTCCTGATTTTCTGGTGAGCTTTCTAGAATAACTGTTTCTGTCTTTTTTCTCTCTTGATTTCCTAATGTTTTTTCATGGAATATTTTTGAATCAGAGGTTGTAACTGTTGATGTGGCAGACATGCGTTAGTGATTCGGGTCCATGTGGCACCACGTAAGGACAAACAAAACTATGCCACATCGTCGCAAAACCACCTTTGGCTGGCTTCACGGGGTAAGTTGTGTGGTATTAGCAATTCCTAGTATTATTTGTTCGGTTTTCAAGTTGATGGTTGAAATCTAGACTCTACCAAGAGTTGATATGTGAAAATTAGGTCTTCTCCTATTCTTAATCTTGGGTTTCGTGGACACCTCCGTGAAAAAGGACCATGAGGCCTAAACCATTTGGGTGGAGAAAAACATTTTTGGATCTGTTGTCCCATATTGGTTATTCAATGTAAAGGGCAAGACAAAGACCTCGTATGTAAAATATGTAAAGTAAACGCGGGGAGGGGGGTGTAATAATCCAGATTTGATTAATATATTGATAGTGTTATTTTTTTATCGAACATGAATCAAATTGTCTATGTATGGATGGTGAATAAAATGATAATACGGATACAAATTCATACCTCTGATATTGATGAGCAACTTGTATTGGATCACACCTTTATGTGAGATCCATGAGATCTAGAGGTCCAGAAAGTCACAAAATTCTGATGTTTGCTGAATGGTAGAATTTCAATTAGGTACTATTCACATGAATTTCTTTTGTGTTTCTCAATGAATTCGATATGAAATTCTAACCTTTTCTTTTGCAATTCTCATGACTTTTTGGAACTTCATCCGGCTAGATCTCATCTAAAGCGGTGTTTTCATACAAGTTGGCCGCCTAAAAGTGAGGCATTTTTTATACACCCACTTGACCTGACACGTACTAACTCACTTATGTTTCACATGGACTGGGTCAAGTAACCATCCAACCTAGGTAGATATCAGCTTCAGTTCAGACACGTTCATGGGTTGAAACCGAATAAACCCATTGAACTCGTCCATCGAAAGTTTGGTTTTTAAAAACACATAATAACTTCTGAACTAATAAATAAAGTTCAAACGATTTCAACCTTTTTAGAGCATAGATTTGAATTGCTTTCGAATTCTTGAAAATTGGAAATGTTTGAATAGTTTTGACATTTGAAATTTATTTTTCATTTCAGAAAATTAATATTTTTAACGAATTTCATACTTTCTCTTGCTCGGTCAAAGTGGAAAAAATATTTGAGTTGAAAATGTGGAAAATATTAGAATTTAGACTTTCTCAAATTTTGTATTACACCCAACCGATGGAATTCAAGTCATTTGAACTGTTTGATACCTTTTTTACCATTTTAACTAACGGTAACCGAGGGCAATGGCGAAAACGAAAATACAACTAATGAAAGAGTGGCAAAAACAAAAATGTTGCAAAATGAGTGGCGAAGTGAAGGGATGGGCATCTGATGGTGGCAAAAATAAAATGACTACTATTAATCTTGACCATTGATCTGCGTGGGATTTGTTAACTTTTCTGAAAGAGATGTCCTGGAGCAAGGTCAAGATATTAATTGGGAGAGCCCAATTCTAAAGAGGATATAGTGTTGCTGATGTTTTGGTGGAATTTGAACCCCTTTGTCCACTAATGATATAATGATGTTCCATTTGAAATTTGGGTAGAATATCAAGTGGGTCCTTGTAAAAGTTTTGTGTTCCACGTAGGGCTTACACATGGTCCTGGACAAAAGACCTGCCGGAACCTGTTCGATTTCCGAATGCCTCGTTCAGGTCATGAATCCTGATGCATATCATGCATGAGCCATGACTTGTATTTGTATGAGGATTTGCCATGACGAATCAAAAGATGAAGACTCATACAGTAGTCCCTTTTACAGATGTCGTTTGGATCAGAAACATCACAAATAACGCCACATTTCACGTTCTTTCTCGTGAAGCAAGCATAAGAAATTCAGAACCCAGCACAGGGACGCGGCACCGGATACAGTCATATTGGCTTGGTATTGTACAGAAAGACACTACATTCTGCTAGAAGTATTTAATACAAAAAGAGAGAGGGCACAACAAATGCAGCAGCAGAACACTTGCAATACCACTGCCAATGGCAAAACAAGCTCAATCCCATTGCTCATTTCAAGACATTGTGGCAAAACAACAGAAACTGAGAACACAAACAATTGGCTGCAGCACTGCACTTGAAATGGTTCTCTGAGAACGGAAAAACGGTTGAGTTCCGTTGCTCAGTTGAAGACATTTTGCCCAGGATACAGCGATAGTTGGGGAACACAAAGAATTGGCCGGAGCAGTTCGCAACTGCTCCGAGCAAATCACGAGATAGTATTTTTCCATTCAAAAACAGTAGGTTGAATGAATGGAAAACAAAAATATACCACCAGTACTACTTATTAATGCCATAGTGAGCATATCTAGGAGTTCACTAGCCTCCTAAATATCAAATAACTAAAGCATTTCTCATAGCAAGCTGTATTATATAGGTGGATAAAGCATCAGACCTATTCTCCTTCATCGCAATTGATCTACGGCTTCACTCTTTTCTGTTGCTGAAGAGTAGGGTCATCAATAACACACTTGTCCAGGTGCAGATCTCCGTCATCCAGTGCCTCAACATCAAGCTCCCAGAATTTCTCAGGCTTGTTGGCGATCTCCATCAGATAGGGATCATTAACAAGGCTACTGTAGACTTGCTGGCTACTGCCACTACAAGAACTTTGCAAAGCCGCCGAAGCATCCACGCCCCAAATTTGCTCCTCGTCATCTGCATCCATCAGTTTGCCTGCTGTCTCAAACACGGTCCCTGAAATCTGACCCATATTGTCCGGTAACGATACGATGCTGTCGGCTTCAGAGGATATACCATCCAATCCTGGACACAGCAGAGTCTTTCCCTTGGACCTGCCAATTGTGGGATCTTGGCCATGAGCACCAGAGGCTGGAGGCACCCCCAGCAGCTCAGCTCCGGTACCGAGCTCAAGTTCATCTCGTGCATCGAATCCCTGAACCAATGCCCCGATGTCCTCCGGTGCGTCGACTCCGTCAAGCCCTATGTTGCCTGGCAGCATGGCAAGGTTGAGGTCCGTGTCTTCCAAAAGAAAACTCTGAAGGTCTGCAATGGCGTCATGCGCGCCTGGAGAAGTACGGGAACATGCAGGGAACTCTAAACCACACTCTCCTGTACGCGACGAGCTGGACTCACCTGAGTCTGTGCTACCATGTGGTACATGCTTCAGAAACTTCCTCTTCACTCTGGTGGAGTCGATCTCCTTTTGCTGCCTGTGCAGCATAAGTTGCCTCAGGAAAGCCGGGTTCTGGAGGAGCTTGGCCAAGAAAGAGACCACCTGCTTCTGCCTGTCCTCCGCTGATTCCAGCCTCTGGTTCAGTGTGCTCATATGCTCAATTGTCTGACGGTGCTCCTGCTTCAGCCTGGCCACCTCCTGCAGCAGTGCGTTCTTCTCTCCTCTCAGTGTGTGGAGCTCAGGGTCCAGATTTGGTTCACCAGAAGAGCTAGGCTGGGTCTTCCGGAAGATAGATGAGCCAGGCTGAAGGCTGCTTTGTTTTGTTGGAGAGGACCTGCGCCTGACAATTGTCTTCAACAAATGTTTGCTGTGCCGCAGAAAACCCTCATGAGCAAACTCCCATCTATCAGCATGAACCTTGCGAAAACCCTGATTATATCAAGAGAAAGTGTTATAGCTACCAGAAAAGGGGAAATGGAGAATATAGAAAGCTCCATCATAATTTCTTCATAACAGTAGAATCATAAACAGCGTTAAACAAACCGAGATTCATTTTATGCTGCCAAGGCTTCATTGATATTGTGATTCAGACCTAAAGCCTATTAAGAAAGTAGTTTCCACTTATCAATGACTGAGAACTCAACTTCTGAAGAACTAGCGGTTCATGTGGATCTAACCTGACTTTATATAGTGTATGACGACACTAGCTGCCAGTGGGACTGAAGAAATGAACTTAATAACTGTAATATTTCATTCCCTAGCAATCAATCCCCTTCTTTTATTTTTTGAGGCGATCAACCCCCATATTGTTACTAGTGAACTAAGTCTAGATTTTATGCCTATCAAGCAGAAGGCAGCTGAAGAATCTGAACTAAATTGGTGCATACTGACACAGCCCATGAACTGAACTTTGTTTTGATTAACAGAATCGAAAGAGCTCTATGTATTGGTTGACATAAGCTACTGGACCAAAATATCTGCACTAAATGCACTGTGGTATAATTTATTTATTTTTGAAAAACGAAGTGCGGAAGTCTGAAAAATATGGGCAATATGAAGAAATGATAAAACTGCGAGGAGACAGCTGCACCGTACCAAACCTGTGAAACAGGGGGCAGAGAGGAGTTGGAAAGAATGGGCAGGGCCACCCAGGGCAGCAAAAACCAACAAAACATTCTGTAGCATTTGGCAACGGAAAAGGAAAACGAATTTGCAGTATGGGAAGTACGAATGCGTATACACATGTGGAGCGCGAAGCTTACCTTCCAGCGCGAGAGCGTCGCACTCCAGCAAATGATAAAGCTTGCCATCACAGGATCAACTCCTCAGGATTGATTCAGTGATCATGTTAATCCAATTCTTTCGTGACGGGGCCAAATTGGCATTACATACCGCAATTTCGCTCACAAAAAGATCAAAGAAAGTACAAACCATATACATACAGAGCAATTTTTACAATATTTCGGCAATACAACACCACAAACCACAAGAAGAAAAAGGAAACTCACTGCAAATGAGAACATCTCCAACAGAACAGAGCATCACGATGGATATGTAACAGAAACAGAGTATCTCACGAACAGAGGACGACGGCATGCAATGATCCAGTAATGGATTTCAAAAGAAGAAACGAAAGAACTGGACAGTGGTACGATACGCACATAGGTGTTGAGCTGCCTGACGAAGCTGGAGAAGTTGTTGTGCTTGAAATGGTGCGGGAGCACGTCGCGCGCGAAGGTGGAGGGATCCCACACCACGAAGCTGTTGCCGGCCTGGCCCCAGGAGATGACCCCGTCCAGCTGCGGCTCGCTCACCAGGTCGTACGTCTTGGACAGGAACGGCGGCAGCTGCGGCCCCTGCAGCAGCGCCTCCAGTGGCCGCGGCGGTTCGCACTGCGCCGCCACGGCTGGCGGCGGCGCGATCAGGTGGTCCAGCGCAACGAAGGGGCCCGGAGACGACGGCAGGTGCAGCGGCTCCATCTCGAGCTTGGGCTCCAGCATCAGCACGGCGTCCATGGCGGTCGTGGCTGGGCTGTTGATGCCGGTGTGCGTGTGGTCCATGGGAGGAATACAGCGGCTGCGGGGTTGGCCGCGAGGAGGCGGGGAGCGGGAAATGGGGCGGTGCGGAATTTATAGGCTTCGGTCGGAGAGGAACCGACATACTGTTCACGGCGACGGGCGCCCGCGTTGCGGAACCGGAGAGGCCGCGGCCCCGCGCCTGACGTTTGACCGCCATTTTTGGCCGTTCGCGGGGTGGTCGGCGGGTCCGGGAAGCGGCTGGCCAATTGGCGGCGTGGCGCACTGGCGCGCGGCTCCGGCCCACAGGTCAAGGCGGTGCGGGGAAATATCTGGGGGTTGGAAAGGAGAGGAAATTGAGCGCAGCTGAGGCCAAGGCGCGGGGTTTGCTGCTTTTGCTTGGTGGCGAAGGAAGGGGCGGATATTTTTCACGTCAGGTGGTGACGGCCTGATGGGTCGTGTGACTGTGGGCTTGTGGGGTGGGTGAGCTGGAGATGGCGCGGGCGTGGGCTGCGTCCGGATGCGCCGGGTCCGCATGTAAACTGGTGGGCGTCACCGGTTTGTCGTCGCCTCGTCAGCCATGATCCGTCCGTCGCCACGCAGGCAGCCACGCTCCACTCGATGCCAACACAGGCAGCCACCCTCCGCTCGATGGAACCCAGAGAACAGCCATGGCAACACCCAGTACTGTGGTAAGACTGGATACTCCGAGGCTACCATCGGAGCGGATATCATTTAAAACATATTCTAAACCGCTGTTAGATTTGAAGTCGTACCGAAGTCAAATGCGAGAAGCTGAGAGAGGAAGTGCTCCTTTATTCTTACGGTGAAATGAGAAAAGTTTGATCTAGATCGATGTTGAATTACCCACACTAAACCAATTTATTCTTAGTTAATCAGAAAAAGTACAAAACTACTCTTTCCAAGAGGGGGTGTACCGAAGCAAGACTGATCCGTGCATTTTCAAGCCTACGTTGTGTTTCCAGCACTTGAGGAACTTGCAGATCCTAAGGGTCTATTCCGTTGGGATGTGACTATTGACAAGGCTTTTGTTGGCTGACTGTCTGAAAAAATTGTTGTGACTGTAAAAAAGTAAACATATGAATTTTGGTTGATCCAAACCATCTACAGCATTTTAGAAAATGAACACTGAAACTTCAACACATTGTAAAAAACTGGTAGAAGGTAGCTTTTTCAAATAGCTGAATTTACACTTCAAAACGGCACAGCTACCATTGCCAAAAGCTATTGAAAAGCTGGCCATTTGGTTGAGCTGTAGATTTTTTCAGTGAAAAACTACTGAAAAACGCAACCAAATAGGGCCTAATAGTGTCTAAATGTATTAAGTACTAATTTAGATTCAACTGGTGGATGCAGAGTGGCGGTTCGAGATGATCGCGAGCAAATTCTCGTGGCAGCTGCTGGAAGTTGGATGATGTGTATGATGCTCTCCAAGCTGAAGCTCTTGCCGTGGAGAAGGCAATTAATTTGGCTTTGTCGGAAGATTGATGCTGGAAACAGACACGATTAATCTTGCTGCAGAGCTGAGTGAGGGCCAAGAAAAATTAGGTGTTAATGCTTATATCTTTTCTGACATAAACTTTTGTTGTGATGTAGACTTTGATGATATAAAATTTATGTTTTGTCCCCGAGTTTATAATAGAGTCGCTGATGCACTTGCTAGAGTGGGCGTTGGTCTTGAGCATACCAATCATACCGTTTGGTTCAATGAGTTTCCTAAGTTTGTAACTCGGTTGGTGAACTGCCTCGTCTAATTAATGAAAGTCCGGCTTTCAGTCAAAGAAATAAGAAAATAGTCCACTTTTGCTTAAACTCTCACGTAAGTCCATCCACTTTGGATCCTCTACTGGTTTCTCAAAGGATTCTCGCTGATGTAAGGTCCACGTGAAGTCAGTTTTATTAACGTAGTTGCCACATGAATCTAAAAATACTAGTTCTCACTAATATGGCCACACTGAGAGAGACAAAGATGGAGAGGAAAAGAAAAAGGAGAAGCTAACATGCAGGCCCATCCAAGCTGGCGTCCACGTCAGTTTTGGAGATTGCGAAATAATCTTGAAACTTGGAGTCCATGTCAGCTTATCGTCTAACAGGAGTTCACATTAGCAGAAACCACCACCACATCGGCAAAAACCGCTTTGAAATCAGCCGAAGCTCTAGAGATAAACAACTACAAAAGTTGGGGTTCAATTTCGAACTCTTTCAAAGTTTTAGGACCAACTGTGAAAATTTAGTAAAAATTCAGGGGCCAAAAGTGGACTTTTCCATAAAATAATAATTTAGATTCAGCTGTTCATCGGTTGTCTCCTCGTGTCTTGTTCCTAGCATCCGGATTGTTAGTTGCGGAAGCGACATCACGCCCCTCTCCCCGCTCTCCCCTCTAGCTCAGTTTTGAGCTTGATGCACCAGGCGGCTGAGAGATCTAACGGACCACTAACAACAGGAACAGTCGAAGTTAGCTTACGCCAAACACGTGGAGCGAGCTCACTGCAGCTATACAGCGCGCTGCGTTGGCGTCAGCTACTGCCGCCCGAAACAAACGAGAGGTCCAACAAAATCTTTCGATGGGCCTATAATGTATGATGCCTTTATTTTTCTAGCCTGTCCCATTGGGCATCTTTTAGCACAGTGAAATTTCATAAGACTTGCAAAAAAGTAGCACTAATAGAAAATAATTTAGAGCAACAAGGTGAAGAATCACGGTGAAAGCGACATAATGCTCATGACGCCCACATCCAACTAGACTAATCATGAAACAGGGAGAAGGTTAACTCACTCGCCAGGTGAATCTAGGAGGAACAATGCCCAGTATCGTGAAACTTCAGAACAGTGAGAGGGAGAGAGGGGCCACGAAGCTAGGTGCATCACGAAGGAGCAGGAAAGGGACGGGAGCTACCAGAAAATACTAGGGTTGGGGCCAAGTGCAAATTTCTCGTCAGGAAGCGAGCGCATAAACAGGAAACTGGGGTTTGGGTTGGCCTGTCCCTGGCGCATGCACCTGTTCTAAGCAAAACCCCAGGAGGTTCTTGTGCTGAATTGCTGACAGAATTTGCATCTCAAGGCCCAAATAGCGCCACGAAACAGCCCCTAAAACCACGCGATCTTGGCAGGATCTGGCATTAGACCAATCGTTTCGGGAAAAGTAAGGGAGGCGAGAGAGCCGTGCCACTGCGTGGTCATTTCTGAATTTTAAACGCGATCTCGGACCCATCCGAACCGCCGCCGGCTATTGGGCAGTACACATTTCATGGCCCAAGCAGAGCCACACCTTCACCAGCCTGATACAACAATCTCTGTTGTTTGGAACATGAATACGATAGACAGAGCAGTGCTCTCTCCAATAGAAAGTAGATCTTATAAAACTTCACGAGTTACACATTTGAGCACAATTTTTAAAAGCAATAAAAAATATGAAAAATATTCATAAAACTACGTTTCTACGATTTTTTTTTACAAAGCAACACATTGTTTGACATAGCTGATAGGTCGAATACCAATCGAACATGGTCAAACCACATTCATATTCGTAATTTTAGACGAATACATACGAACGCTAATATACTCAAATACAAATAGGATGTTATAATCAATATTAATTCAAATCAGATATCTGCAAAACCAGCCTGAACACGGGCTGATCTTAACGACAGACACCGGCCGTCCCGCAGCAGTTAGATCTAGATGCAATCAAGAGAGAGAATCGACACCGATATTTGTTAACGAGGTTTAGCCGAAACCTACATCCCGAGGCCGTTACTGGGCGCACCTCCCCTTTGTTCCTGGATTATCCCTGTCGACATCACCGCACTCAGAGGGCCAGCCAGTCAGACCGCCCTCTGCGGGATGATTCCGACAGATCCAAATTATCTTGTGGTTACAATCAGCTGTACCCCTTTATATAAGAGTCCTGGTTACATACATTTCCAACTCAAACCCTTCTAAGCCTATCCACTAGTTAGACCCAATTTCACTACGTAACCTACCCATACACATATTCAGCACTTTTCAACAATCTCCATCTTGGCGAATATAGTCCTCCACCAATGAAGTTGTCGTGCCTGAACCTTCGTGCACCATGAAATTGAGTCTTCTCTTTGTAGCTCACTTAGAGCCACCCGACAAGTCTGATTTGGCCTCAAACTTGTCACCCTCCACTGCTAGAGTTGCCACTGCTAGTTCTTCTCTTGTGACCCCACCTGAAAGAACATACACTTTCAGCTTGTAAAGATTATTCACGATTCTCTTCCCCTTTATCACGGTCACTTTGCTCTTCTTGATTCTCATGGTCTTCTTGTCCCTATCTACCTTGTGACATAACCATCATCATAAACGCATCCTAGCGAAATTAGATTCCTTTTGAACCTGGCACATGTCGCACACCCTTGAGTAGATACTCGCCATCACTAGTCTTGATCTTAATGTCACCTATCCCGACAACACAATGGCATATGGCATCATTTTGGTAGACCTTCCCAAAATCACCAGATTTGTACGTGTTGAACCACTCCTTATTTGGTGTCACATGAAAAGAACTCGCTGAATCTAATATCCACGCTGTTGTTGACTGACTATCTGAAAGCATAAGAACCTCACATTTATCATCTTCACTATCATCACCTGACACAACCACATTGGCACCTCCATTAGTGCTTCTTTTCATTGGACAATGCCTCTTTATATGTCCTCACTCCTTGCATCTATAGCACTGTGGGCCTTTCTTTCTCTTTGACTTGGCCTTTGAACCTCCGGCCTTGTCCCTGTCTTGCTTGTTCCCATGATGGTCATACCTGACCAGCAACCCTTCAGCATGAGGAACAACTTCCACTACAGTATTCTTCTTCTTGCGCTGATCAAACGCCATAAGTGCTGCAGTAATCTCCGCCACAGTGATGGTATCCTTGCCGTACGCCAATGTAGTCACCATGTGCTCATAGGAAGGAGATAAAGAACACAAAAAAATAATAGTCTTGTCTTCATCATCAAGTTTCACCTCTAGTCAAGCTAGATCCATGATTACCTGATTGAAGACATTGATGTGCTCCACAAGCTCTGACCCCTCATGCATCTTTATCCCATACAATTTCTGCTTCAGGTACAGCTTATTGGTTAGTGATTTGGATATGAATTGAGCCTCCAATTTCTCCCAGATTTCATTAGACGAATCCAAGTCTATCACATGGTACATGACTTGATCTGATAAACTCAGCCGTATGAACCTGGCAGCCTTGACCTTTAGATCTTCCCAGTCATCATGGAGCATCCTGGCAAGTTTTTCTACATCTTTCTTGATCACCTTCAAGCACCCTTGTTGTGCTAATAAATCTTTGACTCTGGTCTGCCATAGCGCAGAGTTCCCAGTACCATCAAACTTTGTCACCTCGAATCTGGCACTCGACGCCATAAACACCCAAGCAGGTCTGACCGCTTCCTCTGGCCGATCTGACTGGTCTGACTCGATTTCGTCTGACGCCTCACTGCTGATCTCCTCCTCCTCCTCTGACTCCTCGTCGGTCTAACCCCTCTCCCACCCGATCTGCCTGCTCTCCTCGGATGAAGAAGTCTCGCTCTCCTCGACCACCAGATCTTCCTCGCCTTGATTCGCCTTGATGAGCCGCCGGTCTGACCGCCCGAGAGTTGCCTCCTTCGCTGCCTTCAAAAATCGTGCGCGCCGCTTGCCGAAGACCTTGCTCTTGCTATTTCCTGACTAGAGGCTATGAATCTCCGAACTCTTACTTCATAGCCCTCCCCTGCCTCTCTATTTAAAGAGATCTTAGAGCCCTCCACTTACTCCAACTCGAACTCGAACCCCAAACCGGATTTCGATTCAAATTAGAGTTCAACTCAAACTCCACCTCCACCTTCAATAAAACTCCTTATGGCTGTCCCTAGCCACCCACGTCTTTCAATCTGGCTCTCTCTTCTCTCATGCACACGTTGTTGTAGATCAGTCCACATTTTTGTCATATTGAAGCCACCGGGCCCCGTCCAACACCTCTGTGTCGTGGGCCTGGTCCTGCACGTCGCCGTGCTCAGCCCGGAAAGCCGCGTGGCTCACTCTTCGTCGATCGCCACCTCTGCCTGAAAGCACCGGTCTGACCGGCCCTTCCGGCTGGTTTGACTAGCCAATGCCGCTGCATGGCATCACCGATCAACCTGAGCTATGAGATGATCCCGCCCTTGTTCGACTCGGACTACGACTCCGAATCCAGGTCAAACTCGACTATGCGCCCGGTCTAGGCCAGTCTGACTGCCCGTGCGAGCACCGCACGCCTCCAGCAGCCATCGACCGGTTCGACCGCCCCTCTGGAGGTCTCACCGTGTCTACTGGCCTCTGCTCTGACAGATCCTCAACCTCTCCACTTATAGATCCATACACGGGACACTTGTGCCGTCATCCTAGCCAATCGTGCCCATACACGTCGACAAGCTTCCTCGGTCTCCGTCAACTTCCTCCACATTGCTTCAAGATCTTTCAACCTTGTGCTTTGATAACACTTGTTGCAAAACCAACCTCAACACGGGCTAATCTTAGCGACGGACACCGCAGCGGTTAGATCTAGATGCAATCAAGAGAGAAAATCGACACCGATATTTGTTAACGAGGTTCAGCCGAAGCCTACATCCCCAGGGCCGTTGCTGGGTGCACCTCTCCTTTATTCCTGAATTATCCCTGTCGACATCGCCACACTCCAAGGGTTAGCTGGTCAGACCGCCCTCTGCGGGATGACTTAGACATATCCAAAAGTGCATCTAGTGCCCCTAATGGATTTTGATGATTAATGACAAACGATTAAGGGACTAATGGTTTACTAAGTGTACACAGGTGATTAGTGAAAGATTGAGGTTTATCGACTAGAGGGGGGGGTGAATAAGAGATTATCAAATTTTAACAAATTAGTTGCTTAGCATGCAATAGGTGAAGCAGTTTATGAATGAAGCAGCAGAAAACAATCAAGATTCAACTATAATGAAGAACAACACAAAGTAAAGAGCAAGAATCGAAGACAGAAGGATTAAACCTGAAGTTCAAGTTGTTGGCAATAACTATACGTCTTCGTTTGGAGAGGCTGAGCACTTAGCTCCGAAGACACGCAGTCTTCACCTTTTTTTCCTTGAGCTTATGTCCACTTAGGATCCGCTCAATCACTCTTGGTGGATCTAAAAATACGCCAAAAGACCAGAGAAATCTTGATTTGACAGGTACTAGAATTTTGGAGGGAAAGCGTACCGTGAAGATTGAACTCGCGCGACGGAAATGCGAAGAGGAGGTCGCGGGTTCCACTACCGTTCCCCAACTCGGCGGCGGCGGTGCTGCTACGGCGACGGCGGACGTGAAGAAGTCCGACGACGGTGGTGAGCGTACACTTTCTCTCCAAAATTCTAGTACCTGTCAAATCAAGATTTCTCTGGTCTTTTGGCGCGTTTTTAGATTCCGTTCAATCTCTGCGCCAATCAGGTTGAGTGGTTTGTTCTTCAACTATTTCCGGTTCAACCGAGTCTTCAAACCGGTAGTTCCGCGTTTGTGCTCTGCAACGCTGAAGCATAAGCCCGGCACTTCCGGAAGTGAAACCGGTTGCACCGACTTTGAAGAAATCACTCATTCTTCAGCTAAAAACATTTTCTTCAAAATTGTGTCTGCTGAGTGCTCTTGTGATCTTATCTTCTCCCTTCTTATCCCAGATACTTCACAGGTGTCAATATGAGTTCAGATCAAAGTGACTCCAATGCTGAGCGCAGCTATGATGTTCAGATCAGCGATAGTGACCTTGACAGGGCCAGCAGCAGCTCAAGGGAAAGGTCACCTCCTCCTCCTCCGACCAAGAAATCAAGGTCTCAGGCTGGTTCTTCAGGAACCACAGGCAAAAGAAAGAAGCTGCAAAATATGGCCTTTGAAGTGCCCAAGGAATTGAAGATGCATACTCCTCCTCATGAATCTGCAATGGAAAGAAAGCACAGACATCAAAGGATTAGAAGATATTGGGAGAAGCAGCAAAAAGAGGACAGATATGTGACTGCCTACTGGAAAAATGTCTTTGAAGAAAGAGCTGCTAAACAAACTCCCTCCAAATCCAAGAAGCCATCTTCTTCAACTCTTGAAGAAGTTAGAAAAAGAAAAGACGCAGCCAGTGCCACAAGGCTTACTCTTCAGCAGAAGAAATCACCTCAAAAGGAAAGAAGAGTAGTGGCAAAGAGAAGTGAGAGCAGAGCTCAAACTGCTCCAAAATCTTCAGCTCCCAAGCCATCTGCTCCTCCTGCTGATGAGTCAGATTCTGATATTGGGGATGATATCCCAATAGGGCTCAGGGCAGCCATGAGAATGAAGAAAGCTGAAGAGCAATAGGAAGCTGAGAAAGCTCAGAAGATTGGCCAAGAATTAGAGGCCAAAGAGAGAGCTGACAAGGAAGCTCAACCTCAAACTGGCACAGTGGCCACCATCTCTGCAGAAGAGCTGGCCAAGCAAGATGCTCTAGCCCTGAAAAGGCTAGAAATTTATGAGGCCGCCAGGAAAAGCCAAGCAAAACTTGAAGAATTTCACAAGCAAAAGGCTATGAGAGAGGCTGAATTGAAGAAGCTAAAAGCTGCTCAAGGCAGAAGCAAAGAGAGTTTTCAGAGATATAAGACTCTCATAGCAGTGTAAGTATCTGAAGAAGAGCGAGGCAAAGTTCTAGCCAGAGATGCTACCATTGCTGAAACAAGAAAGAAGAAAGCAATGTCAGAAGCTGCCAAGTTCAGAAAAGAGAGAGCAGACAGACTATCTAAGTCTTCTCAATCCTCCAGCCTAGTCATCAAAGAACCTCAGTTTCAGATCTCCTCATAACAAGCAAGTCCAGCAGGGACCTCTATACCAGAAGTAACCCTAGCTGTTCAGGTTGAAGAACCTGCAGCATCAGTTGAAGCACAGACTGTAGCTCAAGAAGAGCAGCCTGCAGAAATTACAGAGATTCCTCAAGCTCCAAGTGTTGATATTCAGAGAGAGGAATCCCAGGCTGAAGAGCCAAGATCTCAGCCTAAAGATCAAGCCAGGACCCCTGAAGCTCAAGTTGAGGGTCCAACTGCTGAAGAGCCAGAAAGTCACCAGGTTGAAGAGCAATCAGTCCAACCTGAGAAACCAAGAGATAAACCCCCAGTACAAGTTGAACAACCAGCTGAAGAGCAGCCTATTCAGTCTGAGGAGGCAGTCCTTGAAGAACAAGCAGCTACTGCTGCCACTGCTGAAGCCTCTGAGTCTTCTAGAGCTCAAGTTCACCCTCACCGATATGAGCGAAGACTGAGGAAGCAGACTGTCACTTCCAGACCAACTCCTCCAGCTGAGAAGAAGAAAAAGGCTGATAAGTTGTCTCCCAGGCCCAGTCAAAGAACCAGATCTTCTCTAAAGAAGGCCAGACTTCATGAGGATGAAGAAGATATTGCTATGAGGGAGCAACAAAACATTGAAGACAATGCCATACTAGTTGTGTTGGCTCCCACTCAGATGATTCCTCGGCAGGGCAGAAGGCCCCAGCCAGTTGTTGAGTACAATAAGCTGACAAATGAAGAGCTACGAGAGATCAGATGGGATGTAAATCCCTATGAGTTTGCCAGGGATGCTTTAGATCCCAGATTCTGGGCTAGGACCCAGCATGATTTCTATCAAACCACGCTCTTCAAGAAGAACAGAGTCTTCAAATATCAATATGTTGATAGAACCTATCTGGAGAAGCACAGGTGTTTTGCCCCTGTCTTAGATGCCCTCCGACAAGTCAACCTTGAAGACTTTATCACCTTTCGGCAAGACTGGAATGAAGAGCTTATCCTTCAGTTCTATGCAACTCTATACATATCATGAAGTGAAGCTCATTCCAACACCTGGAAGCTTGAATGGATGACAGGGCATTCCAGATATAAAGCAACTTTTAAAGAATTTGTTGCCAGAACAGGGCTAGGGATGGACATCAATCCCGAGGATACAAAGATTCACCATGAAGACATTTTACCAAAAGAAGGGTTGACTCCTCTGTACTATGAAGACAGGGAATTTGTCCTTAGCAAAACAGCTGATCTAACATATGCTGCCAGGACGGTTCTGAAGATTCTGAGAAAAACACTTGCTCCGAAGAAAGGAAACCAAGATGAGATTCATCACAGAGCAAGGAACCTCCTCTTGAAGATCATGACCCACATACCCTTCAACCTAGCCGACTTCTTTGGCAATTTCATGTGTGAAGCCTATGCAGATCATATTAAGCAGCTGCCTTATGCCCCATACATGATGAAGTTCATCTTAAACAAGATAGAGATTGTTTTCCACTGCGACACAACTCATACCAAGTTCACACCCTCCTTATATGAAAACTTGGTGAAGAAAACCTCTCTTGTCAAAGGCAAAGGCAAGGCCCCGGCTGATCAAGCTCCTCAACCCTCTGCTCCTCAGGCCGGTGAAGAAAGAGTTCCTCTGGCCAGTGATGATCCTACTTTCCATCATTCAGAAAGCCAATCTAGATCGCCTGAAGCTCACACCCAAGCAGCTCCATCACCAACTGATCTTGTTCTTCAAGAGCTTCGCCATATGAAGTCTGAGCTGCATCAAATGAGGAAATAGCAGAAATTAGCAAGGCATGATTTAAATGCACTCTTCAACATGGCCACAGTCTCCCAGATAGCCGACAGAGAAGCTCTCAAACGCTCTTGGGTACTTCTGAAGAAACATTACTCTGAAGAAGAGCTTGCAGCACAAGGAATTAAAGAAACTTACTCTTGGTGTGCTCACTCTCTGTCTTCACCTCATTACAGAGTAACCCCAAGTCCAATAAACTCCTCTGTCGAGCCTGACGAAACTGCAACTTCTCCATCAATGCCTCCATCAGCTCCAGCTCCACAATATTCGTCTCATGCTTCTGCTTCTGCAACTCTTCCAACCGTCTAGCAGTTTTTGGTTATTTGATGCCAAAGGAGGAGTGATATGAAGCTTCAACAAAAAGAAGTGGGAGTGATGAAGATGAAGAAGTCTAGGACTAGAAGAGTTACAAACCTCGTTTTTCTTGATAATTCTTGTATTGATTTGTAAACTCTAAGTGGTGATCTTTTGATACAATTTCAGTTTTATTTCTTTACATACTTTGAGTAATTTTCATGCTCTGATTAATTTCCATGCATGTTTATTTGCTCTAATCACCACTTGTGCATTGTTCTATTATCAATTATTCTCATACAATGCACTTCCATGGATTCCAAGATATAGGGGGAGCTCCTCAAAACTTCTCAAAAATGTGCACTTGTATTCAAAGCAATATTAAAACAGTGCACATATTTAGGGGGAGCTATCTCTATATCATGAAACCCAAAAACACAAATCTTTACATCCAATTTGAAGTTTTAATCGTGTTGTCATCAATCACCAAAAAGGGGGAGATTGAAAGTGCATCTAGTGCCCCTAGTAGATTTTGATGATTAATGACAAACGATTAAGGGACTAATGATTTACTAAGTGTACATAGGTGATTAGTTCCCAAGTGATTGACTTAACCAGTGAATGACGACCCCTAAAAATTGATGTTGAAGAAAGGCTTAGATCTAGAAGATTAGTGGAGATTTTCTAGTGTTTATATGATCAAAGATCATTTGAGTCTATAGGACAAGCCGCCTATTAAGAGGGGTCAGATAGTTATGCTATAGGAAGAATCTTCTTAAGTGCTCAGTCTAAATCTCTGAAGAAATCTTTTGAAATCTCTTTCTGAAACACAGACAGTGACTCTCGGTTGTACTGGTTTGAAGAATCGATTGTACCGGGATTGGCCTCTGTTGCAAGGTTTGAGGACTCAGTCATCTCAGCCTTGAAGAGATTCAATTGCGGCATGACCGGTCTTGAGTCCGGTGCTGCCGAGAATGGCCTCTGTGTTGGAGTTAGGGAATCCTGCCGCTTAGGGTTTGCCCTAATTTCATATTCCGAAAATCGGTATGACCGGTTTGGAAGACGATGCTGTCGGAATATGCCTCTGATACCCTAAACCAAGTCATGTTCGCTTTGTCTTCGGTTGCACCGGTTTCGTATCCGGTTGCATCGGGAATTCTCTCTGGACTTAGGTCGTTTGATGCCCTAGTCTAAATCGCATTCTGAGTTGTCTTCGGTTGCACCGGTTTTGTATCTGGTTGCACCGGGAATCTCTTCTGGACTTAGGGCCAAGTTTGTCTCAGACTAAGTCCCATTCTTCGTGTGTCTGCGGTTGCACCGGTTCTGTCTTCCGGCTGAACCGAGAACCCCTTCTGGATTTACGTCTTCTTGTTGAAGCGGTTGTACCGGGTTAAATTTCCGGTTGGACCGTTCTTCTTCTCTGTGAAGGAGAATGTGTCATTTCTTCATATCCGGCACAACCACCCTCAAAGTCGGCACTACCGAGAATTGCTTCTGGAAGTTGCTCTGATGAGCACATTCTTCAATTCCGGTGTGACCGCGTTTCCTCCGAACCTACCACCTTTGTGGTGAAGCATTTCGCTGTGCATCTGATGTTCTTTAGATCTGACCATTGGTTTGAATCCCGGTGCTTCCGGGTTTGTATTCCAGTTGCACCAGAAGAAAATCTTTGTGCCCAACGACTCTTTTCTGTAGAATGGTTATAAATAGCCCCCGACCCCCTGCGGGCTCAGGAGGACACTTAGCGCAAAAAGACATTCTCTCCACTGTGTGTTCCCTTTCCTCTTTGACTCCTTGAGATCTACTTTGAGAGAGGAAAGCATTTGAGAGATTTGAGATTTGGATTGAGCATTCAAGCAAGAGCTTCTTCGAGCCTAGCAGATCTGAGTTGTTACTCTTGGAGATTTGGCATCTCCTAGCCGGCTAGGCGTCTTGGAAGAGCTCCAACTTGTGGATTCGCCTCCAAAGTTTGTGAAGGTCCGGAGATCACTTCAAGATCCACCAAGAGTGTTTGAGCCGATTCTAAGTTGACACAAGCTCAAGGAGAAAAAGGTGAAGACTGTGTGTCTTCGGAACTAAGTGCTCAGCCTCTCCAAACGAAGACGTAGAGTTGTTGCCAACAACTTGAACTTCGGGTTAAATCCTCGTGTCTTCGATTCTTCCTCTTTACTTTATGTTATTCTTCATTAGAGTTGAATCTTGATTGTTCTCTGCTGCTTTATCTATAAACTGTTTCACCTATTGCATGCTAAGCAACTAATTTGTTAAAATTTGATAATCTCCTATTCACCCCCCCCCCTCTAGTCGATATACCTCGATCTTTCAGGTACCCCTTTATATAAGAGTTCGGATTACAGACATTTTCAACTCAAACTCTTCTAACCCTATCCGCTAGTTAGACTTCAATTCCACAATGTAACCTACCCGTACACATATTCGATACTTTTTAACACAATTCAATTGTATTCAGATACCTTAGTAACTTATGCAATGACAATATATCTATGATGACTTTATACACATACATTGCACATTTAATCATTATAATTCATTCGTTTCACCTAAAGGAACATGTTTCACATTAACCACACAAAAATTCTCATCTAATTAGGCATACTTTGACATAATATGTATAGCTCTTTGTCCAGTTTGAATATTTCTAGTGAAATATCATTTGGGATGGCAAAGGAATGTACCATATCCTATCCATATTTTTTATATGAACTCATACACAAATACAAATTGGTAGAAATTATCAATTGGATGGTAAAATCCAAACCAGTTAAATAAGACAAATAAGTCATATTCAAAGAATATGCAATTTATGAAAACTTTTCTTTAAAATGTAGTCTTGTGATAGTTCTATTTTTTGAAAGGTGTTTTTTCAAGAGATTTACTCTTTTTTTAAGAGTACAGGAGACTTAGATCAAGAAGAATATTTCCCTACTCCAGGATATGTTTGGAGCTACGGAGAAGATGAGCACTCTTATACCCTGGGTGTTTTACAAAAATTCAACTTTTCTTCTATGGTGTAATCAAACAGTTATAATTCGTGCGTGATTCAGTGCAACTATGCATTGGATGTGTCGTTTAATTCAGAGTTTTTCCTATTCCCGTTTTTCCCTACTGCAGACTAACACATGATATTGTGCTGGATCAGTGGGCATTACGAAAAATATTTAGAAGTAGTAATGCTAGCACATCTATTGGCATCAGTTAGTGCCAAAGAATGATGATTATTTCTACCCAAAAACTGATTTGCTTTATTCAAAGAGCTTCTTTTTTTTTAAATGAACAATACATTGTAGTGTGAATATAGACATTGTCAAGAAAACCCACCTCGTCGATGCTAATGATAAATGGCAGCCTATGTAAGAACTATAATCTTAATTGACTTTCACAAACCACAACACAGGTGTGACTGTACTAACGATAACTGGAACCTCAGTATCAACAAATAGGATGGGTAGTCACCTTTTTGCTGGGTAATTTATCAAAAGCACGCATCATTGGAATATCCAAGAGGGGCCTTGTGAGCTGTAACTAATTTTCCTCTTGGAGTTGATGAGGCGGTAATGTGTTGATAAGTAGTTTTAGGGATTCCATGATACTGGCAAAAGAGGGTCGTCTCCATGGTTCTCTGAGAAAACAAATAAAATGTTCCATCAATAACTTTAAGCGCAAGTCATGAGAAGAAACATAGTAATAGTAGCAAGTGGGTCATTAGGTACTTGGCCCAGCAGGATTCAATTATTGCCGCCACTTTTGGATCAACGCTACTTGGAATCTCAGGCCTTTGTCCCCTAAAACCAACAGCTGCTACAACCTGCAGGTGGAAGAACGGACTAACATTTAGACCGTATATATCTATTTCTATTATATACTAAAAGCACATAATGGTCAAATAGGAAAAAGAGAAATAGGCTACAAAATTCCACAAACAAAGCAAAATATCTGACCACTGATTTGGTAGATCAAAGCCGCAGCCAATACATCGTAACAGTAGCTTATTACCATTGAAGTCGTGGGGAATTACCCACCTCTTTCAAAATATAAAAGTGTGTCTCCTCTCTAGCCCTAACTAAAATATACAAAAAGCACATAATGGTCAACCAGGAAAAAAGAAAAATAAATATGCTAGAAAATCCTTTTAAAAAGCAAGATATCTGACCGATGATTTGATAGATTGAAAACCACAACTAATAGATCTTAATAATAGCCAATTACTATTGAAGTTGTTGGAAATTACCCACCTTTACCAAAATATGAAAGCGTCTTTCCTCTCTAACCCTAACTAATATTCTTGGCGCCCATATCCCTTTTCTCCCGTGCGACTCACAAGGCTAGCTCAAGCGATATTGAGGACTCGAGGTTATCCATCCACCTAGGCCAAGATTAATTGCAGAGGGCTTCCCGCCGTATCACCTGCATCAAGAGCTAAGGCAGCCGACACCGTGTCACCAACAACAACCTGTTGAGCAACATAGCTGGGCGCTACCTTTTTCTAGTCATTTACCAAACATATACATCTCATCCCCACGAGCCAACCCCAATTCCCAACCCTAATCATCTAAAAGGTTTTATGGTAATTAATCTAGCCAGGCCATCATCATTGTCTTATTGCCTTACAATCTTCTCTCTCCTAATTTGTTTTCATCTAACTAGGTCATCCAGTGTCGGTGGTGAGTGTTGCGAAATTAGCCTCCATGACCTCTTGCCACCACTTAACTTCCACAACTAATTCCATGACCGCAGCGTAGGGTCTACTGAGATAACATGCAAGAAAAAATGACACCGAAGTTTATTAATGAGGTTCAGCCGAAACCTACATCTCCAGAGCCCTTCTCCAAGTACTCGGCTCTACATATTAATCATATGCACATCATCGTCAGCCTCCGGGTGCAACTGGTTACCGAGTATAGATCGCCGCTCAGACCGGCTCCCCACAGACATTGATACACGATGATCCTGGGCATCCACTGATCTCTTCAGGGTTAGTGGTCAGACCGCCCTTTGGATCAACCCCCTGCCGAACTCGGATTTTGGCTTGGTTACAACGTGTGATGCCCTCCTTATATAAGAGGTCTAGGATGCAAAAATCCGGTTCAAACTCTATCCCTACCCTATCCAGATATCTTGTAGTACCATATTATAATACTACAACTTTTGTAAGTCCAATTTGTAACCTGCTTGTACACATATTCGACACAAACTTCACATTGACGAATATATCCCCCGTCACATTGAAACCGTCTTGCTCGAACCTCTGTGTATCTTGGACTTGAGATTTCACTTTTACAGCTTAATGACCTAAACCGTCCAACAAAACCTAAACTAACCTCAAACTTGTTGCCTTCATGAGTTCTTAACGCTACTTCCTAACTCTTCCATGACTCCACCTACAATTATACTTCCTTCTTCCCTTTCATCACAGTCACCAATCCGACGAAATTAGATTTTGTTGATCCCTGGTATATGCCCAACTTCTCATAGTATCAACTCAACGCCATCATACATTGATCTTGAAGTTACCATATCCGAGCAACACCATAGATCATGTCATCACTTTTGGTAGCCTCTTAAAAAAGTGAAAAGTTATATGAATCCAACATCCTCACTCATGTTGACCGTTTGTCTAAAACTGAAGTGTGACATCCCAGCCTGGAAATGAGCCCATGGTGGCCTGTGTGTAAGAGGTTTAGAGTTCTGTCCCACCTTGCTAATTGAAAAAGAGCAACACCAACATATAAGGCCTTCCAATGGTAGCAGCTCCCGATTAACCGTTTTGCACGAAGCGAGGACGAAAGTGCAAGCATGTTGCTACGCGTGCATGTCCAACCTAGTACGGGGTGAGGTCTAAGCTAATTTGGATCCTGAGACATTACAATTAGTATCAGAGCGAACCCTCATGGTTACACGAGCGCGTGCGGGTCAGGCGGTGAGCTTATGACGCATAACTTGTGTGAGCTCAGAGTGGACACAAAGCATGGCATATGTGTCGGCACTGGACACACAGTTGTGTGCCAAGAGGGGAAGACCCTGGTTATTTTGCCTAGGTGTTGGTGTGTTGGTGTTGGACCAACAAGGACGTCGAGTCCTTTGAGGGTGGGTGTATGTGACATCCCCGCCTATTTGGAAATGGGCCCATGGTGGCCCACGTATGCGTGTGCAAAAGGTTGGGAGTTTAGTCCCACCTTGCTAATTGAAAAGGAGCAACACCAACATATAAGGCTAAAGATTCCAATGGTAGTAACTCCCAATTAACCACTTTGCACGAAGTGAGGACGAAAGTGCAAGCGGGTTGCTACGCGTTCATGTCCAACCAAGTATGAGGTTAGGTTTAAGTCATTTTGGATCCTAGGGCATTACATGAAGGAACTTCACAGCCATATCCTATGTCAAGTTCACAGTTGCCTCATCCTTTTCTTGGACAGTCCTTCTCCACATGTCCCCGGTTGTAGCAACCTGGTCTCCTTTTGTTCTTTGACATAACGAAACAAACGACTTTTTCTTCACCATTAGCCTCACTTCTAGTCGCCCCTAGATTCAGTGATCCCCTGACTGAAAACATCCACGTGCTCTCGCAAGCCTTTTAGATGTACCAACTTTCTAACCTTCCGTAGATTCCCTATGGCAAACTTCTGTCCATCAAATGGTTTTCACCAATCCAAATAGACACAGTACTATGGTCTTGACTACCTTGATCTTTGTTCCTTCCTATCTTCAATTCCGACTATCTGACTTGACATCCCTCAAAGTCTCCCAACTCCAACAATTGTCTTCCAAAGACCGAAGTCATTAGACCCATCAAGTTGTCGCCACCTTGAATCTGAAAACACCAACTCTCGTCAACACAGATCAGACCACCCGTGCAGTGTTGTGTGCTCATCGCTACACGCCTCATGTTGAACCTCCACGATCCTGGTCGAAGATCTCATGGTTGTCTAGCCCACACCTCCTCAACCCCACTGCTTTTCCTCCATCAATTTGTCCAAATTGATGCCGAGTTCTACGCCTCATCTCTAAACCACCGAGTGCTCATCTCCTCCGGATCACACGCTTCTTGCCTTTGTTGAACTAAGCTCTGATTCTCCAAGTCTTTACACCGTAGCCTCTCCCTCATCTTGTGTCAGTAGACACCCTCGAAGTCCTCTCTTCCAATTTAACAGCTTGAACCGAAACCAACTCCGAACCGAAGTTATGGTCCGTCCCGATTTAGTGAATCTCTCCACGAACTCCAACCCTACCTCCAACACTACTCCTAGTGATTATCCCCACCACCCCACATCATCGATTCGGCACCCTCATCTCTGTGTGCACACAAGCATGAACCGACCTGTGCCCTTGCCGTTTGGACACTGCAAGTCTCCTCCAATAGCACCGCACCCCCTGGGCTCATATCGCGTGCCACCACGCCCTAGAGACACGGACCCTACAGTCCTCGCAAATTTTACACGGCCTACAAATTGCCAACCACATCACCTCTGGAGCAGCCGGTATGATTGGCCACAGCCGCTGATCTAATCGACCCCTGCCGCTTGTGCACGACAACCTCTCGACCGCATCTGAGTTACCTAGATTGCATCCAATTAGTCTCTAACTCACAAACCAAATTCGCCCGGACTGCTGGCTCTGTAGCCGGCCTGACCGCCCCTACTGTCGAAACCATCAACGTGGCCTACCAATGCTTGGTTTGTCCGCTCGATCACCTCAGGTTTGTTGTGCCGAGCCCAGCACCGCTAGTCTGACTACCCATAGGGACGATCTAACCGACCTTCTGTCGTACACGCTGGTCCGATCACCCCTCCCACTAGACCATGTATGCACAACACACGCGACATTTCCACGCATCCAGCCGCGTTCTAATCGAGCGTGCCACCGGCAGTGAGACCGGTCCGACCAGCCTTTTGCCGATTCAGAGCTACCGTTTGCCCGACCTCCTGACCAGACCGTCCCGAGCCGCCTGCCCAAAGTGTTCGATCCTAATCGAGCTGTCCGGGCCGCTTGCTCCCGATCGCTGTGCTCCACCTTACACCATGTTCACCCCGCACATCGTCGTGCATTGCTTGACACGTTGTGGATGCATGATCTTACACAACGCACTCTAGGCTCCTCCGAGCCTTATGCGCATGCCGGCGGCGCCACATACGCTCCAAGCCCCTTGACTAGGCTTTATACGCATGCCGTCGAGCGTTCTCGACTTCCCTCGAGATCTTCCACACTGCCTCTAGATCCAATCCAGACCTCGCGCTCTCATACCACTTGTGAGATTAGCATCCATGGTATCATGCCACCGCTAACTTCCACGACCAATCCCGTGACCGCTTGGTTCCACTAGTCACACAGTGTAAATTCTACCGAGATAACATGCAAGAAGAAAATAGCACATATGTTTGTTGACGAGGTTCAACCAAAGCCTACATCCCCGGGAGCCCGTCCCACATATATTAATGATATGCACATCACTGTTAGCCTCCGAGTGCTGCCGGTCAGACCAGCCCCCCTCGACATTGATACACAATGATTTCGGGGTACCCATTGATCTCTTCAGGGCTGGCGATCAAACCGCCCTTTAGACCGATCCCCACCAAACCTGGATTTTGGCTTGGTATAACATGTGGAACCTACATCCCCAGGAGCCCTTCTTCAGGTGCTCCGTCCCACAATATTAATGATATGCACATCACTGTTAGCCTCCGAGTGCTGCCAGTCAGACCAGCCCCCCTTGACATTGATACACAGTGATTTCGGGGTACCCGTTGATCTTTTCAAGGCTGGCGATCAAACCCCCTTTAGACCGATCCCCACCAAACCTGGATTTTGGCTTGGTATAACATGTGGTACCCCTCTTTATAAGGAGGCTTAGGATATAAGAGTCTTACCTAAAACTCTATCCCTACCCTATCCAGACACCTTATATATCATATTACAATATACAACTTCCCTAAGTCCAATTCGTAACCTACTACGTATTCAACACAAATTCAACAGTGAGATCCACATTTATGTGCATGTAAACTTTATATGTGGTGGTGTGGAGGCAGTAAGTCATGAGGCCATCTCCAAAGTGATCGACGTCAGAGAAGCTTGTGAAATACTAATACTCGCAGAGGAAAGAGAAGACGAAGGTGAAGTCAGCAGAAGCTGAGGTTGACGTCGATGTCAAGGCCCCAATCGATAGCATCTCACTGGAGATGCCACCGTATCCACCGGTGCAGCACCAGTCCATGCCGGCTGTCTACCATGGCATAGACCGCGTAACTAGCTTGGCGTGATCTTCCAGGCGCCCTCAGCGGTGATGGCTTATGTACCTGCACTCATCACCATCCGGACGTTCTCCCCTTGCCCTAGGCAGCTCCAACTCCGTACCAGCCAACACAGATTGCCCCGAGGCCACGCTACAGCTTCTTGACACAGTTGCGAAGGTGCTGGACATGGATCCACTGATGGTCTTAACAATGGGTTCGTGCACTCAATGGGCTGCACAGCTGCGGCCTATGACCATTGGGGAAAAGGTGATGATTCATGTGAAAGACTTCGCCATCAACACTGAATAGAGAAGGATAACAGGGATAGGGCAAAAGCAAATGGACCGTAAGAGGAAGATGAGTGACTGATAAAAGATCAGAATGAGAGAAAAAAAACTTGTGTTTAGTTGGCGGTCTATCAACGAGATGCTCACATGCAGATTAATTATTTTGTTGCATTTAATTAATTAGGAAAAACTGATGTAGCATATTACATGCATTTTAGGTGATTAAGAGTCGTTTTATAAAGCATAATATTTTTAATGGCTTTCACAATGCCATATTCTTCCAAATGGTGTAATATTAAATATATATGAAATCAAAACTTCATTTCAAAATAAATTTTGAACACACTGAAGACGATGCTTGGGCGGGCCACAGTGCTAGCTTACTGAAAAACAAGCCACGTGGAGTTGTTCCACGAAAAGTAACACCTTGAAGTTGTAAACGAAAAATATTCTCAGGATTTGTTCAATCCAATATCTCAGAAGCTGGAAAACATTGTTGCAGTGCAGAAAACAAGAGATGCAAACCTGAGCTGGATTTAAGTTACTCCATGGCTGTTGCAATGTCATGAGCTCCCATAGGATAACAGCGAAGCTGTACACATCAGATTTCTCGTTTGATGGCTCGTCACGTAGAACTTCTGGCGCCATCCACTCAGGCTAGAGAACACGGTACAGAAAATGACTTACTGACACGAATTTAACTGAGAAAATCGTACACACGAAATTGAACAATAATTTGTACAACTTACAGTCCCTGCCGCAGTCTTGGAAGACAAAAATGTGTTCGCCTTCAGTCTGGAGAGACCAAAGTCACAGACCTGCAGCATTGTAAGAATACTTTTGTTAAGGAAGTGGGAGATAAGATTAGACAGTAGATCAGGCCGCTGACCATTAGAAAACAAATCTAGATTCCCAATGGCCATTAAACATAACTCAGCTTGATCCTAACGAACATAATAGCTATAACAAGAAAGAGTAGAGAAATAAAAGTTTAACCATAATGAGTAAATGAAGACAAATTTTCTCCAAATCAGACAGTTACTAACTTGAAATTTTTCCCTAAGAAAAGGAAACTATCTGGCAAGAGTGGGATCAAAGTCATACTTTCACAGTGTATTTCTTGTCAACCAACAGGTTTGGTGACTTTAGATCCCGGTGGACTATTGGAGGATTGCGCTTATGAAGATAATTCATCCCCTTCGCCTGTATATGAAAGATCACATGCAATAAAGAAAAATAAGAAAATATCATCAGTTTCAAATGTAAGGTCAACCTTTACTTTATGTAAAGCATATGTCTACTCATCGTCATCATTCCGTGTTGAGGAAAACAAAGATGGTTTTACCACGTCGAAAGCCATACTCAAGCGCCGCCTCTCATCTAGATTTTCCCTTGCACCATGCCTGTGTAAAAGCCTGTATAGGCTACCTCTGCATTTAAGGGGGGAAATCATAAGCATATTGCAAGCTAGACTAGATGTAAGCACAACACATATGGTTTATCTCAATTTTGATTGAAATAGTAATCAGAAAGTAAAACACACCTTGATAGATACTCGGTCACAATTGAAAGGTTAGGTGGCTGAGTAACAGCTCCCATAAGAAGAACAATGTTTGGATGTCGCAGACTTTTCATAATTGCAACCTACAGAAGAGAATTCCCAACACATTAGATGAGGCTTATGATGTAATCATGTAAAATAAATTATACCTCTCTCAGGAACTCTTTGAGACGCTCTGGGTGGAGGTCCTGATCCATTAGAATTTTTACAGCAACATCCTGAGTTAAAAAGTAACAACGTAAATACAACTCTTCTTATGTTAAGCATAATTATGAGAAAACTTAGGTCTTTTAATGTTTCATGTCAAGGAAGCTTCATAGCTGGCCGTTAGGCAATATTTCATTGGGGTATCTGCCACATTAGGAATATCCAAGTTTGTAAAACAACACATGTTAGGCCATGTACAATGCAAGGTGCTTATAGACCGGTGCTTAAAGAGAGAGAGAGTAGCGTTGCGTCTCAAAAAAAATATGTGACTTGTAATGCAGAGTGCTTCGTATGGGTGCTTAAGTTGCTTTAATATTCGTGTAACATCTACTCTGGCACCTGTTATCTCCAATACAGCAGCCTTTTTGATATCTTGATTTTGCTACTGAGATAGGTACCGGTTGAAGCACCTGTCACCTGTGTCACCCGTAAGCACCAGCCTAGCACTGGAAGCTAAACTTTGCTTCCGTCACCCTTCCTAAGCACCTATGCAAACCGATCTCACAAGAAAAACCGGGTTTTTTTCCTAAGACACCTGTCTAAGCACCTGCGTTGTACAGGGCCTTAGAAAGTCCCCAGAAAGGTCATTACGGGAGGCATGAAAAAGGAAATCAATCTCACTCGATTACCCATGGGTTAAAACCCTAATAGAGGTGGGTATGTTCCTATTGTTGTGCCAGCAGCAAATTAATGCTCGGTGGGTAAAAAGGCATGGGCATGGGTGGCCTCCACCAGTGCCCAGTTCACCCAGTTACCCACCAAATGGACTGAGTTGGGGCCAGCAAGAAACGATCTACCCTACTGCACCACATTTCTGATCCTCCAGGCCAAAACAGTACCCACCCCCAAATCTTGCAACTCGCAAGGCTCCTCCTCCCATGTCTCACTTCCATGGACCTCATCACCCCAGACGCTGCCTGCAGACTCCCTCCTCCCCGGCTCTACCCGACCTGTCTCAAAAAGATTTGATTTAGTTGGACTCTATGCAGGAAGAACGAACAAGGGGCTCATCTGATTTAGTGCGTGCCCAATCCGACATTTGCTTCAGTACACCCCTTTGGAAAAATAGTTAGTTTACGACTACCAAAGTCAAAACAAATGGCATCCAACAGACGAGGTATCGCTGCACCTGGTGTATGCTACTGCCTCCTTAATTATCAATGATCGAGATTTGAAGGTACCAAATACTAATGGTTTTATGTGTCATATCTCTTCAATTATTCAATCCTATCTCTGCATCTCCCAAACATATCCCACACATAGCGAGCCACAACTTGCATCAGCCTTTTTTTGCCTCAAATTAAGGCATTCTGGGTAGCAGCAGTTTTAGTTGGCATTCGTCCAGATCTTATCCGTGTACCATCCTCAATTCATATCATTACATGAGCGAGCTCTCCAATCTTTACTCGCATGAGTGAGCTCTCCAATCTTCAGAATGGCAAGATCGTTAATCCGCTAACTGTACCATACACAAATTGCTAACCGTGCTCCTCCCCCTCCCCCCCTCCCCAACCCCCAATTGCCATCCCTAATCGGGAGTTCATGATCCAAGTTGTATCGTAATTTACTTATAAGTTAAAAGGAGATATAGAAAAACCCAACCGTAAATACTTGCTTGTGATAAGCAAAAAGACAAGTTGTTTCAAGTGTTGCGGCAGCTCCGCTTCAGCAAACACTGGTGCGAATGGCTGGCGATCCTACTATCAACGGCAAGCACACGCATCCTTCTGAATGGAGAGATGGGACCACCAGTTTGGCACAGGAAATGATTGCACCAAGGAGATCCTCTCTCACCAGCGATCTTCGTGATTGTGGTGGACTCCGTGAACAAGTTGGTCTCGGCGGTGGCGGCAGCCAGCGTGCTGCGGCAGCTTGCCCCGTGGGCATCACGACAAGCGTATCTATATACGCTGAAGACATCGTGGTGTTCAGCCATCCCATAAGGGACGAACTCACCACCATTTGAGTGATTCTTGAGCTATTTGGTCATGCATTTGGCCTATGCACCAACTTCGACAAGAGCTCAGCCACGCCCATCAATTGTGGCGAGAATGAAAATGAGGAGATCGAGCGTGCCTTCGGGTGCAGGACCGCTGAGTTCCCGGTTGTTTATCTGGGGATACCACCTGGAGTGCGCTAGCCGCCCTTTGGTGATCTTCAGCCCATCATCGACCGCATCACGAACAGGCTGCCTACCTGGAAAGCCTCGTGTCTAACAAAAGCAGGGCGCCTCGCTCTACTCAAACCAGTGGTAGCGGCTATTCCGGTGCACCAATTGCTTACCATTGCCCCTCAAAAGAAGATCCTAAAGCATATTGAGAAGAACCGGCTATTCCGGTGCACCAATTGCTTACCATTGCCCCTCAAAAGAAGATACCAAAGAGATTGAGAAGATACAACGGGGATTCCTCTGGCAAGGGCGAGAAGAATCCCATGGTAGGGATTGCCATGTCAATTGGAGCAAGATTTGCCAACCAATCCAACTTCGGATGGGGCTTGCACTATGCATGCGCTCGCTCTGGCTCAAGTGCACCGATACGACCAAACCATGGTGCAACCTAGCCTTGCGGTTCCCCGCTACCGATGAAGCAGCCTTCTTCGTGTCCACCATGATTGTAATCAGCCATGGCAAATTGGCACTTTTCTGGGAGGATCGTTGGATAGGGGGCGCTCGATCAAGGAGATCGAGATCGTGCTGGCCATGTAGAGCATAGTGCCGAAATGGAGGCGCGCAAGAAACGAACGATGGCACAAGCTCTCAATGAAAATCTTGGATCCCCGACATCCAAGGGGCGTTAGGCACGGCTAGGCTGATGGAGAACGTCATCAAGCCCGGGCTTATGGGCGTGCGACCCGTGCGCCCGAACAGGGCCCCCAATTTCCAGGGGCCCCGAAGTTCACTAGCCCTGTGGCCCATCAAATCCGCCTGGCCCTGCCGCTGGAGTGCTGCTGGACGAGGCCTCCACAGCTTGGGCCGCAGTCCGCACGAGCAGGCCTGCGCGGCTACACGCAGCGCGCGATGCAGCTGGACAACGACTTGACGCAGCGGCGATCGATCCCTCGCGGCCTCGCCAGTTCGTCTTCTACACTTCTTCGTCTGTTCGCCAGTTCGGCCGCCGGTCCGCGCGATAGTACGATACGTAAAGCAGCCCCAGGAGCAGGACGGCAGGACTCCAGGAGCAGTTCAAGTGAGGCAATTAGTCTGTTGCTAATTTTGTTCATATTCACTATAGGCAATTTTGCTAATTTTGTTCATATAATCATATTCAATAGCTTGTTGCTAATTTTGTCTATGGTCTGGACTGTCGATTGCTAATTTTGTCTATGGTCTGGACTGTCGATTTGTTCCGCTGATTGCTAATTTTGTTGCTTAGCCATGATCTTACGGGTCCCTATTGCTAATTTTGTTGCTTGATAGCTTGATGTGCACTATTGAACTAGTCCCTATTGCTAATTTTGTTCTTTTCATCTTTTGTATACATGTGCATCAATTGGTCTAGACTCTAGACGTGTAGTGTTCCAAGATCCAAGTCATGTCTTCTACAAATCGGTCTAGAAAATATGAATCTGGTTACCAAAAGCGTAAGAAAAAACAAAGAATGGAGGATTTAACTCAATCTCAGAATGGGGCAATGGATATGTTTATTATAAAAGATTCACAAATGTCCTCCGATAATCAGTCACTTGATCAAGGCCCTGCACTTGATAATAATGCTAACAATGATCCTAGAGATGGTCAGACGGAGACAGAAAATAATGTTGAGGTTGAGGAAGTTCTTATTGATAACACAAACGTTGACATGGATAATAATGGTGATAACATCGGGGCCACTAGTATTGATGTTAATTTGAATATTTCACCTGTTGTGGATGTTGGTGATTCTTTTCAGCCTGATATATTTGATCCAAGATATTGGGATTCCCTTGATCCTAAACAGATTGACATTTTAGCACAAAAGGGCCCTAGAAGAGACTTATCAATTCAGAAAGGTCCTAAGGATAGATATTCTAGAAGGTTTTCTGCTCTATTCTACACTAGAATTCTATCAAATGGGGAGCATTGCGATAGGGATTGGCTTGTCTATTCTAAGGAAGTCGATAGAGTCTTTTGCTTCAGTTGTAAATTATTTACAAAAGGGCATCGCAAAGGTCAGTTGGCAAATGAGGGGTATAATGATTGGATACATCTTGGCAGTAAACTTAAAGAGCATGAGACAAGTACAGATCATGTTTTGAATATGACCACTTGGTCTGAGTTGCGTACTAGATTGCAAAAGCATCAAACTATTGATAAAGCTGCTCAGCGACAACTTGAGAATGAAAAGACCACTGGAGAAAAGTTTTATTCAGAATTATTTGCATTGTAAAATTTCTTGCCAAGCATAATCTAGCCTTTCGTGGTACTAACAGCAAACCGTATGAAGATAGCAATGGGAATTTCTTGGGTTTTGTAGAGATGTTGGCTGAATTTGACCCAGTTATTCAAGAGCATGTTCGCCGTCTTAGAAATGAAGAAACTCATGCTCATTATCTTGACTATAAGATTCAGAATGAGTTGATACACTTGCTTGCTTCTGCTATTAAGTCTGAGATTGTTAAGAAAATAAAGAGTGCAAAGTATTTCTCTGTCATACTTGATTGTACCCCTAATACAAGCCACCAAGAACAGATGTCTTTAATTATAAGATATGTGGATTTATCTTCAAGTCATGTTTGCATAGAAAATCATTTCTAGGATTTTTAGATGTAAATGATACGACTGGGCAAGGACTTTTTGATGTGCTAGAGAATGAACTAAAGCTTCTTGATCTTGATATAGATGATGTGAGAGGACAAGGTTATGATAATGGGTCAAATATGAAAGAAAAACATTAAGGGGTCCAAAAGAGACTTTTGAATGTAAATCCTAGAGCTTTATATTCTGCTTGTGGTTGCCACAGCCTTAATTTAACACTTTGTGATATGGCCAAGACTTGTGGTAAAGCTAAAGACTTCTTTGGAATCATCCAACGCATATATACAAATTTTGCTAATTCTACTAGGAAATGGCAGATTCTGAAAGATAACCTAACAGGATTGACTCTCAAGTCAGTGTCAGCTACACGTTGGGAGAGTCGTGTTGAAAGTGTTAAAGCTATCAGATTTCAATGTGCAGGAGGCTCTACTTCAGGTACCCAATATTGTCATATTGATAATAATATAATTCCTTTGGCTATCTCCAACTACAACATATATTTTCTTTCTTTTCATTTCAGGTATCCGATACTGATAATGATATAAAAACGAGCAGTGAGGCTAAAGGTTTCGTAAATATGAGCTTGGAGAGTATGAATTTATCATGGCAATAGTCATTTGGCATGAGGTATTGTATGCTGTTAATTTAGTAAGCAAACACTTGCAAGCAAAGGACATGCTTATTGATGTTGCTATTGAGAAAGTGCAAGGGCTGATTTCTTTCTTCAAGGGGTATAGGGAAACTGGTTTTTTAGAAGCATTGGAGACAGCCAAAGGAATTACACTTGAGACGTAAAAGATGAGAAATTAAAAGAAAGAGACATTTTGATGAGAACCCAGATGACACAAATGTTGCCACACAGTCTGTAGAGGAATCATTTAGAATCAGCTATTTTATACCTATTGTTGATCAAGTAATTTTCTCACTTACAAGCAGATTTGAATAATATCAGGGTTACCAGAAAATTTTTGGTTTCTTATTTACTTCCGAAACATTGCAGTCATTGGATAATAAGAGCTTGAAATCTTCTTGTGATAATCTTGAGGCTGCCCTTAATAAAAATGGCAAATCTGACATTGATGCCAATGAACTGTATGTGGAGTTGAGGTTCCTTCAAGATTTCATTCCAAAAGAAAATATGGGACCTGTTGAAATTCTAAAGTTTCTAAAGCGGCATGATTGTTTTCCCAATGCAAGTATTACATATAGAGTTATGTTGACCATTCCTGTGACTGTTGCATCGGCGGAACGAAGCTTTTCTAAATTGAAGCTATTAAAGTCCTACATGCGTACTACAATGACACAACAAAGACTTACTAATTTGGCCACAATAGCACTTGAGAGTAAAGTGTTGGAGAAGATTGATTATGAGGATATCATTGAAGATTTCATTTCAAAGAACACTAAAATAATGATGTTGTTCAAGTAAAGACTATGCAACCAAGCGTTGAATAGTATACGATTCTTGATATATCTCATTGCTATCATGCTATGTAAGACATTATGACCTATAACCCTATATATTATTATAGTTCTATTTTTCTAGTGAGGTAGGCCCCATTTTAGAGTTTTGGCACAGGGCCTAGAATTTCCCGGCTCGGCCCTGAACGTCATGCTATGGTGCACGACTAACGAGGTATAGCCCTTGGATGCTCCAGACAGTTTGCTCTGATGTTGGAGCATGGCCCTCGGATGCTCCAGACAGTTTGCTCTGACGTTGGAGCATGAACAGGAAATACTCTACTAAATCATGCTACCAGGCTACTAAATCATGCTACCAGGCGCTCTTCCACAGCTCTATTTCGTCCACCTCCTGGGTCAACATGTTAGGATCAATGTTGAACAGTGAAGAGACTAGCCCAAAGTGGCTGCCACACACCCAGGCCTACTTGCTCTGCGACCAATCAGAGGAGATCATGTGGCACTCTTGGTCGATTGCTCCTCCCCCCAAGCGTGCCACGAGGTGCCCTCATGGCTTCAATCGACTGCAACCCCACCAATCCTTGGCGAGCAACACACAAAGACCTATGGAAGGGAATAGCTTTCATGGCGCTCTTGACAGCATGGATGCTCTAAAAGCACCGAAATGCCAGCGTCTTTGACGGCGCGTGTCCAGACCTATCCCTCTTCATGTCCCACATCCAAGCAGAAGCTCGGGACTGGGCATCGGCTGGGGCAAGGAGGCTACAGCTCATCCTGCCACAGGCTGCTTTCAGCGCTGTAGGTGTATGTGTTGCGAATGTGCTGTAAATGGCCTAGTCTAGGCTTGTGATTAAACCCCCTTTTCTATCAATGAACCGAGATGCAAAGCTTCTTGCATTTTCTCGAAGAAAAAATAAATAAGCAAAAGGCAACATACCGAGCCATTCCAATCTGCACGGTGCACAGTTCCAAAAGAACCTGAAATTTATCTCATTAGTACAGACAACAACTTTTGGAAAAAGTAGACTTTGTGGTTATTCATTCTTTTTAAAACATGTGCTCTAAAGTATGGCTAAACTATTCAACTTTGGCCAGCAACGTGTGCAGAATATACAACCGTACACTATTATGAGTACAATTGAGATTAAGCATCCTATGTACAACTGAGAAGTAATACTATTTCAGTGATAAAACGCACCAGCGCCAATTTTTTCTCTCACAGCGAGTTCGCTCCATGGAATAATCAAGTCCTCAATATTGAGAGATATATCTCTAAAGGGATCACTTTGTCCAGATAGATTATCCTCAGGGAAACTGAAATCATTATCATATATTGTCAGCTTTGGATGCTGGAAATATCTAGCTTACTTAGCATCCTATCTGTGTACCTCCTTTGCCTTATAAAATTTCCATCTTGTCCATTTCGTTGAGCATTACTCTTCAGACGAGAAAAGGTAGCTTGCAAATCACTATTTGTTGCATGCGATGAGTTTGGACCAAGATTTGATCCCATGGCCTCATCTATGTCAATAACTGTTCCTGGAATTATTCAAAATATACATAAGATGATATATTGAAAAGGTCCTGAATCTTTTGTTGTTCCACAAGCTGAAATTCCAATTTTGTGAATTTAAATTGTGGTGATAAAATTGATCTGCAGTTTGCTTGCTTGGAATAAAAAAATGAAGACAACTCTTTTTCTCATCTCTCTTTCATAAAAATAGAACTTTTTATCAATCTTCTTTTCTTTTGGAGGCCATTTAGGCACCAAACCTGAATTGTGACTCTACAACTAAGAAACACTACAGACGGTATTATCGCATCACAAAAAAATCTCACTAGGTAAAATGACTGTGCTAGAATACTGCATATATCAAAACTACACTTGTGTCTCCCTGGAAAAAGTCCACAATAACATTCATTATTGGCTCCGAACACAACTTTACATATGTGTAAATGATTTCCAACTCTCTTCCTATGCAAATGTACCATTTGGATATCACCATCACACAACACCTATTTACCCAGCAACCACAATATTTCACTAGATGGTATTCAGAATGAAGAGGCATGATTCTAAAGTGTAGCGCGCGCGCACAGACAGAAGGGGGACCTGCTGCTGGATCACTGAACATGAGATTTAGAGATTGGCAATCAAGGAAATATTGTTTGGCCAATGACTTGAAGTTATCAACAATATCAACCAAGTCGTGTTTCGGTGGGCGCAATGGTGAAGAAACCGACATAGATGAGAAGCCATTCAAGAGGGAGTCAGGTTCAGACAAGAATCCTGGGTTCCCTATCAAATCAATTAGATATTCCCTGGCATTGGAAACAAGATATAAGTCAAGAAGTGATCAAGCACCGTTTATATCCAGATACATTGAGGGCTGGAACATTAACAGAATATATAAGGCAAGGTTGAATAGATAAATTCAGTTAAAACATGGTAACATTAAATTGGCCTCGAAGAGAGATAATGTCCTTTTTGTTCCCCTGATCCTCCGAAGTTGAAATACTCACGAAAATGAAGGTGCTAATAAAAATGGGAATAATTTTATGCTTATTTATGTCCACTCTCTGGAAACCTTTTTAGAGAGAGAGAGAGAGAGAGAGAGAGAGAATCTGCCAAGCCACTTTAAGCAAATCACTTATGCAGGTGAAGTGAGTTAAGCATATCACTTAGATCTTTTACTATATGGATTTTAGGATATATTTGAAGAGACGTCGAGCAGTAACATAATCACACCATATCTCCTCGAAAAGAACCTTGCCAACATAAATTTCAGTTATCTATTTTGTTATCCTCATTTTTGTAATAATTGGCGATACCCGTGTGACCTAGTGGTACGGCATAAGGTCGTGGTTGTTAGGGTCATGGGTTCAAGCCCCCATCTCCTTCTTATAAGCAAAGGCACACGGCTCGTCCTGTGCATTCTCATTTTCTTATCGTTGTAATAATCCAAAATGTACCAAGACTGCAAGAGTGCAACTCATCTAATCATGGTCACGAACCTGTCATGGCTAAAGCGCACCAAGCAAGAGGCAGCACCACCAGCTTTGCAATACTTGCATCCCCTCACAATTCGACATGGAAGACTGATAGAATCTGCTAGGGTCTTTTTTCTCAAAAGAAAATAAAACAGGATTAGTAGAAAAAATCGACTCAAGAATAATGGGATCAATGAAGAAAATGAAATGAATGGGAATCGCTGGGTAGCCCAATGGTAGGAGACATGGTTGTGCTACCAAGCAACCCGGCTCCAAATCCCGCCTTCCCCTTAATAATGTGTCAGGGTGCTAGTACCCACGCTCTCGTTATTAATGAAAAAAATGAAATGGAGAATCATATACAAATTGATCTTTCAAATTAGTGCATCTTATGTATGCATATCAGTGGATTAGTATCACTAGCTTAATAATAACAATCACTAGCTAAAGTTTTTAGGAGAGAACAAATTGCAGAAGAGCTGTTTAAAATCAGAAACACAAAGATATAATTACTAACAATGCTATCACAGAAAATCCTAGTTCGCCTGAAAATGTTGCCACTGGGGATGAAGGCTGTGATGACATGTCAATTCTGTTTAGTAAATAACTAGAGAAGCAAGATCACCTTGAACAGCAACGCTCGGTGCCAACAAAGGCCGACTGATAACTTCCCAATCGGAAGCACAACGGACGCTGAGCTAATCTTCAGGAACCCAACAGTCTCTCTCCACCGGGGAGCCAACTCATGTTCTTCGGTAGATGCTACTGAACCCCTTCAATAGAAATGGATACATGTAAGCCGACGAGAGGCACAGAGTCAATCTACCAAGATCACAGATACGCAAGCAAATTGCATTATCAAGTCACCCCATCTTCACGGACACAATGCCGGCTAGGCGAGTGGCGATTTCCTTGGAGTCTGCACGGCTCGGAGAAAAGTCAATTGCCATGCTTATCTGCTGCCTCAATTCATAGTCGGCCACTTTATCTATGAGGACCACCTCGATGGAAGATTCAGTGGGATTCAGAGCCTTGAGGGACTCGATGGAGGGGACGCGCCCGCCGTCCTGCACGTCGTTGCAGAGCGTCCATATGAAGGGATCCATCCCCTGGATGAGGTAGAAGCCGTCCGGGACCTTGTCGGAGTAGGACAAGCTGCCATTGACCTGCGACGCCACGCCATGCTCACTCGGATCAGTCAGACATTTTTCACGTTTCTGGTAAACTGATGGGTAGAGAACAAGAGGGGGAGAGATGTGCGGACCCAGTAGCGGTGGGAGAGAGACTGAGGCGAGCTGGCGACGTGGTGGTGGTGGTCGGCGGCGGAGGAGTCGAGGAAGTTGGGGTCGGCGGTGGAGGCGCCTCGGAACAGAGGCGGAGCGCGAGGGCGAGCTGGAGCTGGTAGGCCTCCTCCGCGTGCTGCGCCCAGCTCTTGCTGCCGCTGCTGCTGCCCGGCGGCCGATCCGGGTCGCCCTTGCACTCCGCATTGGCGACGGTGGAGACGGAGGAGAAGCCCTCCCCGTCGTCGCCGCCGACGCTGCTCCCGCTGGATAGGCGCTGCAGCCGCAGCCAGTCCGCCACGCCGAGCTGGCGCGGGCTATGCCGCTGAGGTGGCGGCCGCTCAAACGAGGAGGAGGCGCCGTCGTCGGAAGCCGATGGAGGGTAGTGCAGCGAGCAGCCGTCGATGCGGATGCTGGTGGGAGGGGAGGTGGCGAGGAGGGCGTACGGGGCGGGGGCGGACCGCCCGGCTGCCGTCGGCGCGGACCACTTGGCGTCCTTCATCTCGCTTCGTCCTCGCGTGCCGAGCCGCGCCGAGGCAGCTGTCTCTCCTCCACCTAGTACGTCTCGAGGTGGCGTGGCGCTGTGCGCTTTCGCGTGCCTTTTCAGTTGGGCATCGGCGTGGCGGTCGACGAGCGGAGTGTATTGGTGCGTGCGTTCCTCGGACCGCGAGCAAGGGCCCAACGGGGCCGCGTGAAGCAGCAGGTGGACACGGGACGACGCGACAAGTGGGAGTGCCCATCTTGTAGATGCATTGCATTGTCCCCATTCCCACGAGCCGGAGCCACGAGTCCGCCACTAGTACTCGCCCCCCCGGTGCTGTTGGCCAAATCGGAGTTCCTGCCTCTCGAAGAGCAACTCCAACTCATTCTCTAAAATTAATTTTCTATATCTTTATACAGGAAAGCACCTTAAAAGATTTATTCTCTATTTTACTGCACGTTGTAACCCTGTTCTCTAAATCTTATTCAATAAATCTCACTTCCCTATATTTTTATTAATATCCTCTCAAAATCTCTCAATTTCACTAACAAAAATCTCTCAAATCTCTAAAATTCCACTAATAAAAATCCTCAATCCTTCCTCCCCAATCTCCATCTCTCTCCAGCCCGTCTCCGTTCTTCCTCTCCACCGGCCACTCCCATCGTCTTCAACCTCCATCTCCCCCCACCCAATGCCACGCCGACCTCCAGCTACCTTGCTCCTCCTCGCCACCTTCCCCTACTCCTCGTCCGGCTCCCCTGCTCCTCCTCCTCGGTGCCTTCCCCGTCCACCCCACTACCGAGCGCCACGCTGTTGAGTGGCATGCCGCCGCCTTCCCCACTGCCAAGCTCCACCACGTCGTCCTCCTCCCCGTGCGGCCTCCCCTTGTCTCCTCCCTCGTCCGGCCCGACCTAAACCCTAGATGCAAGCGGCGGCGGCAGGACCGTGGCAGCCGCGGGGATGCAAGCAACGGCAGGGGGACCATGGCAGCAGCAGGGATGCAAGCGGCGGCGGGGATGCAAGCGCCGGACCACTGCAGCAGCGGCGGGAATGCAAGTGGCAGCGGCGCGACCATGGCAGCGACGGCGGCGCGATCTACAAAGCGACAGTGGCGGCGGGAGGCAGAGTAGCACGGTAGGGGGCAAGGTACCTCGACGAAGATTTTCACGGGAGCGCGGAGGTGACAAGGGGGATGGCGGTTGCAGGATGCCGACGCCTCTCCCTTCCGTGACTTTGCCAAGCGCTCAGGACGGGATGCCGACGCTGCAGAATTGCCGAAGCCTTTACCGACTGGGTTGGAGATGATTTTTGGGCCAAAATCGCTAAAGATAGCGATAGGGAACGAGTTGCCGACCGAGTTGGAGTTGCTCTAACTTAGGAATAAGATATATTTTAATTATTTATGATAAAATTTTAATTAATAATTATATTATATTAATATATAGTTTATGAGATATAAAATAGATATCATTTGATTTATATTAAAAATATTTATTTATAATTATGATTTTATATCACATAAACTATGTATTAATAGAGTAAGTAATAGTCAAACACTGTCTTAACCAATTAAAATACGTCTTACGTTATGGAATAGAGAGAGTATTTGTCTTCTACGGAGTCAAACGGTAAACCGGACTTCCTAATTGTTAGTCCGTTTAATACTTACTGTTTCCAAAATATCCTTCAGTCCAGACGAGATCTTGCCTTAAGACGTCTCAGGCATGCAAGTAAAACAAAAAATGATCTCTGATAGACATGGGATGCAACCGTCTCTACTCAAAAAACAGGAGAAATTTAATTATGTATACAGAAGAAAAACTAACAATTGTTTATATACACTTACTAGTCACTTCCATTGTCGATGTTGGCTTCCATGCGCAGTTTGGCTCTGGCTCGACGGATGCAACTGTTCGCGACGACCGCGCTTCTTCATTGTGGTGACTCGATCATGTATTAGACGCTAGGACCGTGGAAAGCCATCGTCACAATTTACTACTGATCCATCGATGTTGTATAGTAGAGATTCAGTCAGATCACGAAGAAATGATTGAAGCTATGACGGAATGAAGATATACAAACGTTGTGGGCGGCGATGTATGATGAATGTGTTCAATTGGCTTTAGTTTTTGCCAAGTTTTACGCATTGTCTAGGGGAGCAAGTGATGTTGCTCATAAGCTAGCTAAAACGGCGGGCATCGATCGTTCTAACGTGTGGTTGGACGGGTTGCGTTCCCTTGTTACGTGATTCTTGTCGGATGATGTAATTTTGATTTAAGCTAATAATTAATAAATGTCACCTTAGGTTACAGAGAATAGTTTAGCTCAAAGTCTACTTGCTGAAGGTAGATGCTTTTCTCCTTCCCCCTGCTACAGTTGAGAAAGGTGGAAAAGCCGGTATTCCCAAATCCGGTGCTCTCTTCCCGGCGAGACCGCCGTTTCTCCTCGCCTCCGGTCGCCTGCGGGCACCGCGAGGCGGGGGAAAACGCAGCCTCTGCCGGATATGTAGATAGGACCAGGTTTGGTCCCCTTTTGTTCCTCTGCTCTGCCGTTGGTTTGACGAGGTTCCCGCGCGGGGATAGGATTTTGGTCGTCCCGGCTCCAACCTCAGCTCACCGTCGCTTCCGCCTGTGATGTTGAGGAGCTGTGGATGTCTCGCTTCTTTTTTCTTTGTCTTTGTTTTGTAGGTCGTCGGAGTGGAGCCCGGCGGGGTGGAGTTTGGAGGCCATCTTTGTTGCAGTTCCGGCGGCAACACTATCGACCTCGAGACTTCTTCTGATGGCTGCCTCCTTTGTTCCTCTAGCGTGTTGCCTTTTCGGCTTTGGCTCGTGGCGAGGATTCGGCGACTGGTGGCTCCGGGACCTGCTCGTGATCGGGGCGTTGCTCCCTGCCGATTTTCTTTCAGCGTAGCTTCAGATCCGCCTCTCGCGGCGGTCTTCTCCTGCGACGTTTGGACCGAGCCTTCGTGCTCTGGTGGTCTGTGCAGGTGCTCAGGTGGCTCACGGGTTTGCGTCTTCCTCCGCTCCGGCCGGTCGTCGCGGCGATATGCAGGAATAGTGTCGAAGCCCCAAGGGACCCCCCTTGTTATTTTTCTTTCTTCAGGAGCTTTTTTGCAAATTCTCGAGACAGCTGTTTGGTCCAGATGTATCCTGTGTCTTGTGTCTTCCTTAACCTTTTAATGGAAGTGTGGTTCTCTAGTCTACTTGCTGAAGAATGAAGACAAAACTAACCTGCCATCGAAGATTGCACCAGGCTAGCTCAGTACAAGTAACCAATCAGCCATCTTACTGGGCCTTTGATCCACTGATTTAACGTCTGACAGGCCCAAATTATTCCTCCGCCAGACCCAACGTTAACTAAAAATGGGCCAGATGAGGTTTCTCTAGTCGCAATACTCACTGTTGGACCGTCTCTCACAAATTGAAATTTCCCTCTCTCAAGTTTTCTTTTGAAGTTTCAAATTTCTCCTTTTTAGCCGTCTTTACCAGCCAAACAGCACGAAGAGGTAACACTTATTTGTTCGAGTTTCTCTACCTCGCTAAGCTTTACAGGTCCACAGAAACCTTAGGAAAGAAGAAAGTATCGCTCCCGTCAGTCCAACATATCACGCGCCGTGATCCCGAATTTCCAGCGCCATCGATAACGAAGTAACGAAGTGATTGAGGGAGACTGCAAGGAGATAAAAAGCAAGTCGGTCAAAGCCTCGGCCGCCACATGATTAACATTACTAACACCTTGCTTTGACATTTGGCTGAGCTGCTGAGGATCTTTAGACATACAGTGTCAACCGCATCCATATATATAATCTTCCAAGGTTTTATCAGCAGCGGTAGACGTCATATGATACTACTGAATACTGATACAGTGGCCGGTCACCGTTGGTCCGTTACCAGTGTCAGTGTGTATAAAGGCGGACTAACACAACACTGGAAAGTTGAATACGGTAGGCGGTTGGCAGCTCAACCACTGGAATCCTGAAAATGCAAGACGGTGTACAGGTAATCTGCCAGTTTCTGCAAATTGTATAGCCACTAGTTAGGAATACAGGAGTTGCAGATTGATGGGTGCAAACTAAGTCAGAAAATTTAAGAAAAGTGAGCACAGCTCGCCGCACAAGGAAACCTCACTTTGACCCGACAATGGCCAGATCGGCAGCAGATCTCCTAGCTATCTTGGGGCTCTTTGCATGTGTTGATAATTGACACAGCTCCAGAAGTTGACTAATTTGAAAGGCTACTGGAATTGGATATATACTGAAACATACAGTTTGCTCCATGGAATACTAGTGCCGTAGTAAGCCGCGTGCTATGTTGGTCGGGTTCTTCAGACTTGCCATATAAAACGAAGGGCGAATTGCATGATTGAAACTAAAATTTGGTATCTGCAGAATTATATACCAGGTGAACTATGAAGCTACACTGTATGACGGCTGAATTGCAGACATTAACAAAGAAGAAGGGATTTTGACTTCTGAAAGGTCCGCAGTTCAAAACGATGGTGAAATTTCGAAAATAGACAACCCCTGTCAAATCAAGGAGCCTTCTTCAAATTTGCGACATGCAATACGTCAGGGAAAATAGGTCAACGAAAACAATGTTTTTTGCACGGTTGGTTTGAATATGATCGAGAGTATAATTGTCTGTTTGGGCCAACATGATTACAATAACATGCTGAAGATAGAGTATGTGCACTAGAAATACACAGTTTGCAGTTGAAATATCTTGATATGTAGTTGGACCGAAAGAAAATTACATGAAACCTATACACCCAGCTTGATGGTTGAGCAACCAGAATAAATTTTTGAGCAATTGCGCGATTAGATTACTAAACTCACACTGGTCAATTACATAGCAATCAATCAACTCTTCCAGATTTGAGCAGAAATCAAAACCAACATGAATGGAAGATAGGCGTATCATTCTGATCTTGCCTCTGGAGAAGAGCATATTGCTCCCTGCCTAGCATGAATTGGACTGCCGCCCCTCGTGCGTTGCTTATCTTCTATAGTGGTTCGAAGTCGCACTTTCCAACTGCAATTATATATCCTGCAAGTAGGCAATGCAAGAATATGTAATTAGCATGGAAAGGAAGACACGGGCAATAATCCACCCAGTGTGCGTGCTCGGTGCTCAACTGCTCGTTGACCAAACCTCCCTCTCTTTCCAACCCATCCATTTGTGGCTTCACTTTCGGAGCCACGGCCATGCTGATGCTGTGCATCACTCTCACAAGCTCGCTGCGGCCACCCACTATTGCATTAGACAAACAAATTTTCCCGGCTCTTGTCTTCTCCTGCTCCTCCCCAATCCCTATCCACCATTGGGTACTACCACAGAGCTCTGCTCACTGCTCTTAACTGTCTGCTTTCCAAGAATCCACACTCGAATCCAAGCCTGTTGAGTATTGATATCATTCGAGGCAGATGAGCAAGCCATGGAAGCAGTGATGGTGGGGAAGCGTATTGTAATGATGTGCATGGCGGCTGCGGCGCTGCTGGTTTCTTTGGGTGGTGGCGCCGGCGAGGCGGCACCGACGGCGGCGACCTCGGCGAAGGAGCTACGGCGGGGCTTCTCGGCCGCCCACGACACGTCCTACTCGCAGTTCCAGCCGGTGCTCTCCGACCCCACCGGCGTCTTCGCCCTCGGCTTCCTCCGCGTCAACTCCACCATGCTCGACCTCGCCGTCCTCCACCTCTCTTCCGCTTTCCCCCTCTGGCGGGCCATCCCAGACAGCCCCGCGCCTTGGTCGGCGGCCGCGTCCCTCTCCTTCAACGGCAGCCTGGTGCTCACCGACCACGCCGCCAACAGAGTGCTCTGGTCCACCGCTGCGGCGGCCGGCGATCGCGCCGTCCTCCTCAGCACGTCGAACCTTCAAATCCAAAGCAGTAGCTCGCCCGGTGTTGTGTGGCAAAGCTTCGACTACCCGTCGGACACCATCGTCCAAGACCAGAACTTCACCTCATCGGCGGCGCTTCACACCTTGGACCGTCGCTTCGCCATGCGGCTGGGGAGCAACTACTTCGCGCTGTACATCGAGCCGCCGCCGTCGTCATCGGGCGGCGTCGCCGCCGCCATGTACTGGAAGCACACGGCAATGGAGGCCAAGGCCCAGATCGTGCCCGGCGGCGGCCCGATCTACACGCGCGTGGAGCCCGACGGCTACCTCGGCATGTACCAGAAGGAGGGCCCCCCCGCCGACGTCATGTCCTTCGACACCTTCACCACGGCATCCACGTCCTCCGCCGCATGACTCTCGAGCCCGACGGCAACCTCCGCGCCTACTACTGGGACGGGTCCCGGTGGGTCCTCGACTACACCACCATCACTGACTCGTGCGAGCTGCCCACCACCTGCGGCGCATACAGCGTCTGCGTGCCGCCCAGCGGCCGATGCGCTTGCCTGGCCAACGCGACAGACGGCTCGGGCTGCGTCGCCGCCTCCGTGGGGGGCGGCCTGTGCGGCACAACTGGCGGCAAGGTGGGCGGGCTCTACTGGGAAGTGCGGAGGCAGGGCGTGGAGCCGGCGAACAAGGAGCTGGTGGGGTTCGAGCACGCGCCGTCCGCGGAAGAATGCGAGGCGCGGTGCGCGCGCAACTGCAGATGCTGGGGCGCGGTGTACAGCAACGGGACGGGGTACTGCTACCTCATGGACTACCAGGCGCAGCTGATGGTGGCGGCCGACGAGAGGAAGATGGGATACTTCAAGGTGAGGAGCATGGAGGAGGCGGCGGCGGGCGGCGGGAGGTCGACCGGTGTTAAGGCGGCGCTGCTTGCAGTCGGCATCGCGGTGCTGGTTGCCGCGGCTGCGTTCGGGGCGTACAGGATGTGGGATAGGAGGATACGTACGGCAGAAGACAGGAGGCTGCAGCTGGGGGCCGCCAACGAGGGCTCTCGCCGGGGCCGTACAAGAACCTGAGGTCCTTCAGCTCCGTCGAGCTCTCCAGCTTCAACTCTTTCCGGAGGTAGCCAAGCGGAGGTCGGCGATGTCTGAGATCCGGAGTAGTCCAACAGATCGTTCATATCACGGCGGAAGTTTTCGCCGTGGACGGAGAAGGCGCACCGGCACGGCGGCACGGGAAGGGAGGCGCGACGGCTTCCGCTGATCGGTGAAGAAAGGCCAACCGGCCGGAGCACCCGATACGGTCGGTGGTATTTGGGCTGCATTTTGCAGCAGCAAATCAGAGGAATTTTCTTGGACAAGGCAGCGTTAGTGTTTGTTAGATTTGGGCCCGTTTTGATCTTTCGATTAGGCCTATGGTGCTTGGTACTGCAATTGGGGTTGGCCCATAAGCTGTATGTTTGAAAAACGACAGAAATCAGTCGCTTGACGAATAAATACATATTTTTAGACGATAGAAGAATTTTATTCAAAGAAACTGCATCGAGCCGACGCAAGTATCCCTCTGTATTTTTATACACATAGTCAACGGTAACACAAAGCACTCGTCCAGTCGGACATTGTGTCAACGGAATAAAGAAAGAATAACAAAAGTATTGGATACACGAAGCAAAACATAATCTCCTCGGACGCACATAGTTAATGGTTAAATCTCCATCCGTATATAGTGATAGATCCCGCAAGACTGTTTCAAGTGAATGGCACGCCACAAGAACGAGCAGGGCCGGCCCATAGCTCGGGCAAACGGGGCAACCGCCCAGGGCCCCCCAAGAGGCAGGTGCCCGTCCCCGGTAGTGTTAGTATATTTTTAGTGTTTAGGTCTAAGTACTTTAGAAAAAATTTAAAAGGCCCAATTTGCAAGACTTAGCCAACTCACTTCACATATAAATGCATCACGTACTTGCCTTCATCACGTACGGGAAAATTTAATCAATCGGACTCCTCGCTCCTATTGCATCTTCGTCTTTCCAGGCCCTACATCTTCTCCAAAATTCCTGAACAGTGTCATCGCTCCCGTGTGGCCGTGCCTTCCCTAGGTTGCACCGAACCATAATGGAGGCAAATAATGCGGTTCCATCGTTCCCCAAGCAACTCTCCTTCAATTTTCAACGGTTTCTACTCGTTCCACATCAAATAGCCATTTTAGAGATCAGATGCAGATATAGAGATGGTATGTGTAATTTGTTCATATCCTCCTCTTCCTTAATTCACTGTTAAATAGCTCATTTCTTCAGCTCAAGATCAGGCCCCGCTCGAGATCTACACATGCAAAACAAAAATAGAGTTATTAACTTTAGTTTCATATTGGCCTTGATTCTAGAGGTCTCCAGATAATAGGGAAAGGTTCATAGTTAGGCCTGTTCATGGTGACTTGGTGAGGTCTTCTTGTTTTTGCTTCAGATCCAGCCATCAATATCCAAGTGCTTTTGTTCCTTGTCTTCAAAATTTCTTGTACAATTTGTGTGGTGATGTCTTCTAGAAAGTATCTATCCGGTATGATAAAAGGAAATAAAGGAAACAGATAGATGCGCTGGTAGAAACGGGTAACTTCTTTTGATCATTAGAAATAAGTAGCTTGCATTTTGCGATGTCTTTTTAAAATTTAGATTATGTGATGTAACGAATATTTACTTTGCTATTGTAATATAAAATATTTTTAGTATTTTTGTCTGAAAGAAGGCCCTATATTATTGTGCCGCCCTAGGGCCTCCAATATCTATGGCCCGGCCCTGAGAACGAGCTCCTGCCTCTCCAAACCTAAAGCACTAACCATCAACACAACCAGTATATACACCTATAAAGTACCTACAGAGGATTACAAAGTTTTTACTTGTAATAATGTAACAGAAGTCTTGTATATCAAATAGACCATCACAAGACGGCTACACCTACTAGGATGAGGGTGCAAAGACCCTTGCTTAAACCATTTAGCTATCACTCAAATGTTGGCTATACTAGTAGGAGGACGTAACCCTAAACCAGTTATGTGACTTGCCATGCGAAACATGCTACCGAGCAATCAAAAATGAGTGTTGAGTAGTTTTATTATTACAAAAATAATATTTTTGATTGCCCATCCAATTTCGTCTACGTAGGTTATCCTTCGTGAGAATCACTCCACCCCTTCATAGATACCAGAAGATAATCATTTTTTTCAATGGTACTTTTAATTTCCATATTTGTCTATTCATAATTGGTAGATCTCGGTAAACCAGGCTAGAGTATAAGGACTTAACCAGGAAGTTACCATTTTGGTGCAGGTTCCAAGAAAAGCCATCTCTATTCTGGTTGAGGAAAACTCAGATGCTCGTGTAGCGAGCTCAAAGAGGTCAATCAAGTTTTGCTCGGCAATGCCCCTCCTAAAAGATAGGTTTAGTGGCCTTGAACTCAAAACTTGTGCTACAATAGCTTGTTTTATGCACACTATACTAAAAAGCCACGGGTACTGTGTAGCTAATGGAGCATCGCCTAACTAAGTATCTATCCAAATTCTGATCTGGGAACCATCCTGAAGGCTAGCCCAAAAATTAGTAGGATTGATTTTACTTTCATTAGACTAGCCCAAAAATGAGAATCTCTAGTTTTTCATTCTATTGGTGCCAATATTTTATCTTTTAGATATTTTCCCCCGAAGTAAGGTTTGCCAAACACCCTTCTCATTTAGTATTTTAAGAGGCCACTTGCAAAGCAGGCAAAAAAATTTACGTTTCGATCTTAGATGCCTAAGCCTCGTTGATCTCGTGGTCTACAAAGTATACTCTATCTAGCAAGTCTATATTTTTTCTTGTTTCGTTACCTTGCTAGAAGAATCTGGACCGATAGCAATCGAGCCTGTGAAGTACCCCACATGGTACTAGGACAACATAAACATGGAGAGGCTGCTAAACACAGAATTAATTAGGACTAATCGTCTGTCAGTTGATAGGTGCTTCCTTTTCCAACTAGTCAGGCGTTTCTCAAAGCGATCCTCAACACCTTGCTAGTCCATGTTCTGGAGTTTCCTATAATGAATTGTAATACCAAAGTACCAAAAGGAAAGCTGCCATATTCACAACCAAAGATATCTATAGTGAGTTTCAAATCTTTTGCCATGCTAAAGCAGAAAATTTCATTCTTATAGAAGTTGATCTTGAGACTGAACAACTGCTCAAAAGCACACAACAAAAGCTTTAGGCCCCCTTAGTAACGGCTCCCAGCTTCTCCCAGAAGCCGTCCCGTCAAATTCGTCGGGGCTTCTAAACTAGTCAATCCAGATTGACTAGTTTAGAAGCCCCGACGAATTTGACGGGGTAGCTTCTGAGAGAAGTTGGGAGAGGGCAGCTTCTGGGAGAAGCCGCTGGAGAAGCCGTTACTAAGGGGGTCTTAGATTCATTGCTTGGTCTAGATTATGATCCATAAATAGAAAATGTCATTTGCATACTGGAGGATGGATAATCCGTCATCCACTAAATGAGGAATAACCTCATTGATTTGACCATCCAGTTTAGCACCATCATAATTATTACTAACATATCAACAACAATGTTGAATAGAATAGGTTTTAGCAGGTCACCCTGTCAAAGGCCTTTCCTGATTTGGAATTCGGGCCAATGTCATCACTAATCTTGCTGCTAAATTATACCGGTTTAGGCTACAAAACAGTCATCTAAACGGGCCCTTACTGGTAAGGCCTCGCTCGGGAAGTCCACTCGTAGTTCTTTACGGCTATAATTAACTCGTCACAACTAAAACACTTGGAAAGCAACTTCCGTGTAAACTGATGTTTGGATACAACACAAGCTTCTCTTGCTAAAAAACAAAGAAATAACAAGAGAAACAGAACAGCTTCGTAGCGTGCTCCTCACGAGCTCCATCGCCAAGGAGCGTGAACGCCGGTGTCCACGGCCCCAACGGAATGCTGGCTCCACATGGTCCGGTCATCAACCATGGCGTGGTTGCAGCGCCAGGTCGCCCACCCGGTCGTCCGCGGCCACTCGACCGCCGCAGGCGCAATCGTTGAAGGCACGGAAACCAATCTTTACCGGATCTAGCCTTGCTGCTCGATCCTCGTCGGTCCTGCCTTAGCCCGAACGTCACCACCGTGTATGCGTGCTTCTCGACGATGGCGACAACGCGGACGCCGCCGAGCACGCAGCCACCGTGGACCAGCATTGCGCCGGACGCTGCACCGGACATGAGCGTGTTGACGCTGTCGACGATCCCGGCCCGGACCTCGTGCGGAAGCCGCTCCGTGACGTGATCTCCAAGGTGGTAGGCCGTGAGGCGTCCGCAGTGCGCGCGTCCTCGTCGAACTACACGTCGTCCTACCTCCGGCGGCCGTGGCGGCTGCGCACGCGCGACCGCCTCGCGCTGTCCGACTGCCTGGAGCTGTTCGGCCACACGTTGGACCAGCTCGGTACGGTGGCCACCGAGCATCGCCGGCTTGCAGACCGTACTGTCGGCCGCCATGACCAACCAGTAACACCTCCCTCGATGGGTTCGCCGGCCGTCGTCCTCGAGGACAACGCGTCCGACCTTACATCCAGGGCCGCATCTGCTAGGAATATCCAAACATGACTAGTCCGTGATGAAGTTGTATACATGCTAAGGCAAGTGTTTACCATGAGTCCGATTAGATGTTGTATGAGCTGGCCCTGTTAGAGTATGATTGCTAGTTCTTTGTGTTTTTATATATACACATCAGGTACGTCCTTGTAACAAGAGCGAGAGAAGAATAAAGAGAAAAGAAGGGTGCGAGACGTGCCCTTGGCCAAAGTTTTTCGTGCGCGTATACGGCGAGTTGTGTAGTCACGTAAGCTGCCGGAAGGTTCGTGCGTTTCATCCTTGGACGAAAGCTAACAAGTAGTATCAGAATCAGGTTTAAAGTCATCGGGTAGAGGCCGATGCAGCGAAGGCGTTGGTGGAAGCGATGACCGAGAAGATGGCTACGAAAAAGGGAAGCACATCTTTCCTCTAACGAAGAGTAACTACTCGCTATGGGCAATCAAAATGAGGACATCGTTGCGCGCACAAGGAATTTGGGACGCAGTGGAACCAGAGGACTCAAGCAAGACCATCGATGAGAAGAAGGATCAGATGGCACTAACGGCCATTTATCAAAGCATCCGTGAAGACAAGCTCGTCATGATAACTGAAAAACAGACAGCTGTGGAGGCATGAAAGGCACTGAAGATGATGTACCTAGGAGACAATCGAATCAAGGAGGCGAGGGTACAAACCCTGAAATCCGAGTTCGAGAAATTACAGATGAAGGAATCAGAACCAGTTGATGATTTCGCTCTTAAGCTGATGACCATCACCAACGACATACGAGCGTTTGGTGAAAAGTTCGAGGAAACATACGCCGTTAAAAAATTCCTCTGAGTCATTCCCTCAAAGTTTCTCCATATTGCATCTACTATAGAGCAATTTGGTGATTTCAAAACAATGGCAGTGGAAGAGGTTATTGGAAGGTTAAAGGCTCATGGGGAACGACTGCAAGGCTACGGCAACAAGATGAAGAGCATCTCCTGTTAGCGAGATCAGAGTGGATAGCAAGAGAGTGTGACGCCGCCGTGACAAATCCACAATTCGATGCTATAATTGTCAGCAGTATGGGCACTATGCACGAGTGTCGCAAATCAAAAAAGGAGAGGGCGGAGGCGCATCTCACATATGTAGATGCTGATGATGAACCGACGCTACTTTGATGGTGATGTGGCAGCAACAAGGTTAAGAGTCGTGTCTTAGTGTTATTTTGTTGAGTTTGCATGGGCATAAAACTGAGATGTGACTAGTGTGTGCACATGTAAGTCGAATCAGGGTCGTCTGCGTGCGTCGATGAGGATCGAGCTTAGTATGTAGTGGGACGAGGACCAGTGAAGGTGTCTCTTCGTGAGACTGCATGAGGCTAATGATACGTTTAGCCTGCATGTATCACGCTAGATGTGATAACGTGATTGGTAGTCTGAATCATGCATTAAGTCAAATCGACGAGACGACAAGTTTGGATTAGGAGGAAATTGTTAGGAATAATCCAAACATACCTCCTCTGAGATGAAATTGTATACGTGCTAAGGCAAGTGTTTACTGTGAGTTCGATTAGATGTCGTATGAGCTGGCCGTGTTAAGAGTATGATTGCTAGTTCTTTATGTTTATATATATACATATCAGGTGCGTCCTTGTAACAAGAAGAGATAGAAGAAATAAAAGAGAAAAGAAGGGTGCGAGACGTGCCCTTGGCCAAAGTTTTTCGTGCGCGTATACGACGAGTTGTGTAGTCACGTGAGTTGCCGGGAGGTTCGTGCGTTTCATCCTTGGGCAAAAGCCAACAGCATCTGCCAGCCCACCTCGTGTCCACTCACTCGCCATGCTGCGCCGCCTCCCGTAGCGCCGACGTGGGCGTGGCTGTGGGCGCCGCGTGAACGGCATAGCGTGCACACCTACCAAGCGCCTCCTCTTTCCCTACGAATGCCAGCTACCCTCGCCTGGATCGCCGCTGGCGTTCGGCCCCGTTATCGCCTTCCTCATCCCTACCAACATCAGGTACGTCGCCTTGATCTCCGCCATGTTCGGCCCCCGCAGCCACACGCATTCCTCGATGATGTGGAGAGCTAAGAAAGGCCTTCGCCAGCGGTCGGCGAGGTTGACAAGCCGAGGATCAACGGGCCCCGGCTACGCGTGTGGATCCACTGGCGGAGGGGATTCGATAGCTGGGGAAGGGGTAGTAGCCGTGGGGAAGCCAGGACGGGGATGGTGGATGCCGGCGAGAGGAATTGATGTTTCTCATTTTTTTTGTAGGAGCTGCCCATCAAATTTTTATTTTACAGGTGTAACTATCAAAACGACAGATTTTGCTCGGCTTCCTCTTTTTCTTCTGTAAGAGCTGCCTACTAGATTTTTATTTTGACGGATTTTGCGCGGCCCAAAACTGCTAATCAAAATGCTGATTGACAAGTCAGGCCCATTAATTTTACAAGCTGGTATACTACACTGGTTTTGACCATTTTATAAGCTATCCAAGCAGGCCCTAAGCGGGTAAAAGTTAGCGTTACCTTGCAAGAAGAAAAAGTACACGTTTCCTTCAACCTCGGAGGAAATCCAGCTTCTGAGACAGAGCCTAGGTCTTAATTGCGAGAGCAGTGGTAAAATTTAAAATTCAAAAAAATTGGCAGGGGCCGCGCGAACGCGTACCCCCTCTACCACAAATTATGACGTCCACTCTCCCACTTGGGGAGATGGTAGGCCAGCGCACCCACCATGTGCAATGTGGGCCACTGATCTAGGCCATGACCCTTCTTGATCGGCCATAGACCCCGTCCAGGTAAGTATGTGTAAACGGTGCCTATGGCTTGGTTTTTATAGCCGGAGCTCCCCTACGGACCTCGTTGAACAGGCGAGGTGGTACTAACCGAGTAAACGAGCACACCTAGCGTGCTGTTCGCTGCGGACTTGAGGATGAGGACTTCGAACCGAACAAAACGTATGGGCTTAACGGGCTGCCTTGTATGGGCCGAGTCGTACGCCGTGTCATTCATGATGCGTGGGCGTCCTGTGTGCGTTCGTGAAAGTTTAACATTGCAAATCGTCTAAAAAAATATTAACATTGCAAACACTATCTCAAAAAATATTAACATTGCAAATCGGGAGGCTCGAGACTACTGCTTTCCTAAGAACAAGGATAGTTCTTTTTCCATTTTTTGACGAAAGGAACAAAGAAATATGTGTATTCAAGAATGTACATGCAAGTATACAGTGAAATGAACGAAAAAGATCCCTCAATCAGAAGCCCTGTAAAAACGGCTGTTAATTCACAAGATTATTAGTCCATACGGCCTGAATCTCAATCAATTACTCGTGTATAATTACGGGTGAGCACGTACTAGCAATGCTCCGACGCGTTGCCCTGCGGGCTCTGCGGCCTCGCCGTTCCGCTGCAAGGATACTCACCAGCAGCGGGGGTAGGAGCTGCGCTCGGACAGGCGGCGCCGGAGGAGGCCGGCTCGTCAATAACAATCTCCAGCCGGCTAGCCGTCACGTCGATGTGGTCCGTGCCAGCCGCCGCAGCTGTTTCTGCTTGCGACGCGTTGCGGTCTGACTCCGACGAGGACGTGGAGACCTGGATGGGCGGCCGGGCCATGCCGACGGCGTAGTATCCGGGTGGCATGGTCGCGGCGGCGCGGTGCTTGGCGGTGGCGCGCATGGAGGCGCGGCAGATGGGGCAGGTGGAGTGTTGCTTGAGCCAGGCATCGATGCAGGCGACGTGGAAGGCGTGGCCGCAGTAGGGGAGCACGCGCACCACGTCCTTGGCCTCGTACTCCTCCAGGCACACCGTGCACCTGCACAACAAAGCCTTCTTGAGAATGCAGGATTGTTAGTAATGAACTGATGATGTATCCTGGAACGTGTAGATCGGTATCCTTTTGCACATTGCACAATACACGACATGTGTATGACAAAGTAGAAACCAATTGGTCTTTCAGTGTTACAAGAGTTTTGAGGAACAGTGTTACGAGAGTAGAAGTGTCGGTTATTGGAAATAGTTAGCTGAGTGCAAAGATATGAGGTGACTGGATTTTTGTTTCCAAAATAAAAGGTAAAACACATGGAATCAGTCCAAGATGCACGATCTGAGTAAATGCAGTTAGTCATGTGAGAAAGAACTTTGAAACTATAAGCTACTTTCAGATTGACTTTGTCCCTACGTCAAACTCAATTAGTTACCCCTGAATTGACAACCAACATGGCCTCATGTAAAGAGAGAGGCCCTTGAAGTAGCTCAGTACTAATCATTGTATATGCTTTTGGTGAACTGCTGCTTCAGCCTAAGCTGCGTTTATCATCATGATAGATTATATAATCTCATTTAGTTGAACTGTGGTTTACCATTTTATCGTTTGGTTAACTATTTTTACTGTAATCTGTAGAAAAGGAGTTTAAAACCTTGTTCTAGCGAACAGAATAATAGAAAAGATATGTTCAACTATTTAGTAAGTGTAGTACTTTTAGTTTGATGTATTTAGAAGTTGATCGATTATAATTTGGTTTGTCAAATATAATGTCAACTTTTTTACAACTACTCTTCCACGACTGTTTATAAAATAAATTCAGCACAATACATTTCAACAATCATAAACTAAACTTAAAGCTAATAAAGATATATTTGAAACTCAAGAATTTGAGGGAAAACATTGGGACATGTTTGGTTGGCTTCCACAATTCACCACATTGTGTGCAAGCCATAGATCATGTGGTGAGCCAACACTTATGGCAAAGTTTTGGTTGAAAAAAAGATCTATGATAGGTGGGGTACAATGCTAGAGAAGTGAGACATACCACAACTGTGGTTCCAGTCAAACACTTGCCGCACTTTTCTCCCAAAAGCTTGGCCAAACGTGGCTGTACACCACACATGTCACAATTCTCACATTAATTTGGAAGAATTATCACGAAAATCTTGCTACTTCTACACGGTCTTATCGCGAAAGTTGAAGTCCCAAAACAAGGTCATAGTAGCCCAAGATTCTGATCTCCACCTAGGTGGAGACGCACCCTATAGTCCAAGTGTGTTTTGCTCGCTTCAAAAGGCATGAAAATTTTGGAAACAAAACCATAGATGAGACATTATGATATAACACGTAAATTAGCAACATTTGGTACAACAATATTACCATGTGCATTGTACACGAAATGAAAAAATTTTGGTATACCCTAACCTAGCAAAATTTCAAGGTTTTTCACAACTTTTGAAAGTGGGCAAACGTATTTTGAAGTGCAGACGCGTCCCATATTCAAAATGACCTTTGACAACCTCAAGAAGTTATAAAAAACTCATGGATGGACATTCTTTACTCCTATAAAGGTGTCAATTAGAGATGGCGGTCCGTATATTTTCTTCTCCCCCTCTTTACTGTAGGACAATCTCGAAATTTTGGCAAAAACTTATATGCCCGTGTCGAAACCTCGGTAGATGTCTTCCTCATCCACCGACTCCAAATTCTAAAATTTAAATTCAAATTCATAATTCAACATACTCAGTAATCTAATTTGTTTATCCGTAACAACGCACGGGTATTTGGATAATATAATATAACACACAATCTTACAAAATTTGGTGCAAAAATAGTAATATGTCTGCTTTAAGTCCTCCGGCTATAGCAATGCTCCGCTGGCTTGGAGCGAGGTTGTTCGCCCAACCAGTCCTAGTTCGATCCTTGAGATCAGGCCTGATGCATCCATTTAGTAGGAATACATGCGTGTATATTACGTGGGACTTCAAGTGAGAGAGCATGTATCCGCTGTGGTTGGTTTATTGGTTACGTGCATTCTTACTCTCAGTAAATAACTGAAGAAAGGCAAACTAGGGTGAAAACTGAAAAGGTTGCATGAATTCTGTTTGGTCAATGCACGTTAACAGAAAGAAAAACTATACGCAGAGACAAACGAGAACTGAAGTTATCTTAACTGCGTCTCCTCCTGTACGGGCGGCGGATGCGAGTCGTCGCCGAACTTGGCTGTCGGGAAGGTCGTCACCACGGCCGGCTCCATCCCACGGATGCGGCGCTCCACCTGCCCAAGTGCTCAACCAATCAGTCCATTCGTCCCCGCACAATTACGATCCAACAGCACATCAAGAACACCAGCACGACGATAAGTGAACCACCAAGAAGTGGGGGAGGTGCTTAACGGTAATGGCCGGAAAGGAGGCGTCGGCGTGCGCGGCGGCGGCGGCGGCGTGTTCTGCCGCGGCGGCCCTGAAGTGGATGCGCGCGCAGAGCAGCCTGGTGAAGACGAAGAGCACGAAGAAGGCGCTGACCGAGAAGGCCATCACCGTGGTCACCACGTTCATGCCCATGCTGCTGTCCCTCGACCCCGCCGGCGCAGACATTGCTCCTCTAGCATGTCACGCCGATTCGGCCCCTGCAGCACAACTCAGCCCAACGTCTCAACTCTCAAGTCTCAACTAGTACTGTGTTCCTTGCATCTCTCTCACAAATCAGAGGAATTCGCCTCCCCGCGCGACAAGGAATCTGTGAACAATTAGTACTTGGCTGGTTTCTCGCTACGGCCGCTTCGCCTCCTCGGCTCGGCTGCAAGAATCTTATTATCTACCGCTCCTCCCATCTCTCTCACTATTATTCTTGCATAATAAGAAGAAGAGGACGAGTAAGGGAAGGAAGAAGAAGACGCGGAGTGGATAGAGGCAGGCGTAGCGACAGCGAGTGTGCCTGTCTCGCCTCCGGAAATTATCTATAAAAAAATCTTTGGCTACTACTAGTAGTAATCCATTCTCGCCTGTCGATCAATTCCACACTAATCATATCGTGGAGAACCAAATCGAGTTGATAAGGCGCTATAACTAGTAATTATTGTCGAGTAGATTAACAAGTCCATTGTCGATGAGCTTAGCTAGCCGTCGCTTTTCGGCCGCGGTGGTGCCGGCCGTCGTCGCATTACAAGCCGATTGATTGGGCCGTGTCAGCGTGTGGTATGGACCGGCGCTCTTCCGATGGACGGCGTTGCCACCACGCCCTGCTTCGTTGGAGGCTCGAATCGCTTGCACTCCGCAGTTTTCCACACCAAATGGCTATTCACGGGCCGCCGTGCCGTCCCCATTCTTCTCTCTGCTCATACATGGAGTGTGCCATCGGAGCAGGTGACACGGCATAGCGAGTGAAGCATCGTGGTTACGTACGGCGTGGGTAGCGAACAGTACAAATTGTGTGAACTAAATGCGAATAATCCGGTTTGCTCCCTCAAACCATTAGTGAACTCAACTCCTTTTTCCAGAAGGACACTTCATACAGTAAAGTAATCTGTAACTGAATTTGAAGCTACTAATCTCACAACTACCTCACATATCATCAATTTTAAAATTGCTAGCCATATCTGCCGTGTGGTATTAGTGAGCTCACTCGTAACCACCTAAATAATTTTAAACGTACTAGATAATTGCCCGTGCGTTGCAACGGGGTATAAATATTCTAGTACGTTAGCTCGTGATTTACCTGCCCATATTAATGTGATTGTGTAAAAATAGTAGGATTTTATTTGGTAAACATATATTTGGTAAGTATTTATTGGCAAGAAGGTTGCAAACAGGAAGGTTGGATGAAGAGTGGGCAAAACGCACTCTATCAGCAGGAAAGGGAACGCTACTCTTTTTTAAGTAGTAGAGATAACCCCGTATCACTTCAGCCCTAAACCGGTTTTGATTAGTTGTTTTATGGAGTCGACGGTGATATTGCCACGTGTGCTGCCACGTAACCTGGTTTTGCTCATGTTACGTACTGCCATATCACCTTCTTTTTCCTGCCACTTCCCCTTTTAGACGATAGCAGTGATTCTCTTTGTGCAATTTAATCATCGATATCTCACCTTCTTCTCCATCGTGTCAATGGCTTGCATAACATCTACAGCACGGCGGCGCCAGGCTTGAACACCTCCTGGCGCACCACACAATGCCTCCGGCTACGACGACCGCACGCAGTCCAGCCACAAGTACATCGAGGCCACCTGCAGACATTTCCTCAACACCTCCATGGCACTAGAAAAGCCGCTATTGTTGGAACCGTCTTCACTGTTGATCTACCGCCCTGGGCCTCCTCTCGTCGATTCAATTGTATCATGGTTTGCGAGTCGTCACGCTGAACCCTTCCTTATCCTCCCGTCTTCCCAGCCGTCGAGGAGCGCCACTACTGGAGTTCATCTCATCTACCAAAAATGCCGCTACTGACAGTGTCCACAAGAGATACTCGACCACCACTGTCGTCGTCCGTCGGAACGATTTGCTATAGCCGTAACGCGAGATGCCCAGGTCGAGGGGAGGGTGGAGAAAGAGGGGGGCAGGAGGAAAGAAGAAGGCAAATGACTGGCGTGACAATCATGTGGGCAAATACCACCTTTAATGTCACTATGATCACTTGGAAGAATCGGTCTACATTTTTTTTGAAAATATAAGATCTTTTTATTCCCGGCCTCTACATTCGAAAATGCATACAACCCATAGTTGATTATTACAGAATTTGGCCATCATTGCCTCAGAAAAATTTAGGACAAATTAAAAAACAGGACCAAACCAAGCATGAAGCATCTCAAGAAAAGGAAAAATAATGACTATGCCGCACCTCCGTCACCAAGCTTAGGCTATTGCCTCCACGCACTAGATGAGAATAGCTGTAACACCACTGATCGTAGTGTACTACTCCCATCCTTCATGCACTGGCGGTATTCCTCCTGCTGCAACGGTGCCCATACACGAAGAAAGGACTCACACAAGAATATCACTTGGTTTGGATGATAAAAAAAAGTTTTCTATCACAGATTACATCATTGTGACATAGCCAAATAGCCATGATAATTTTTTTTTATCACAGATTACATCATTGTGGCATAGCCAAATAGCCAAACAAACTGCCATGGCGCCAATTGGAACCCGATCTCATACATCTGCATCAAGTTAGCATACAAATTTCCCACCATATGAGCAATAGGCATGTGGAGTAAGATTAAAAGCTATGCTAATCACCCTTCAACAAAACGGAGCAACAGAGCAACCAAAAAAAGATGATGGATCATCTCCTAGTTATAAAAAAAACAACAAGTTGAGTTCCCTGCCCAATTCTGTTTTTGAAGGTTACCCTTTGTTAGGATCACCCCTCGTCCTGAATACCATAAAAAAAATCCTTGTTTTGAGAGGAATACGAAGCTTCCAAAAATGTTTCTGGTGGAACTGAATAGACGAATTCATAAGGACGTGATACATAGGTTTAACAGAAAATTGACCTTTATTATGCAAGACCACCGAACTTTATCTTCATTATCAGAAAGAGAGACTCCAGCAATATTCTGCACCAAAGCATTCCATTCTACTAATTTTGGACCAATAATTGCCTGCCTAAAAGCCAAGGACGAAGGCGAGCACAGGAAAACAACTGCCACCGTAGCATGCAGATGGCGCGACACGTTATATAATCTGGGATATCTATCTTTAAGCAATATGTTGCCGAGCCAAATATCATCCCAGAATCTAGTTTGAACCTCATTACCAACCTGGAAATGACACAGCTGGAAGAAGAGATCCCTGACCGCCATGATCCCAGTCCAAAATTGGGAGTCACCCCGGTTAAAAATGTACTTGAGAAAGGATGTTGGTCTCAAGATATTTTTTCCTGAGAAGATGTTGCCACATACCATCTTCATTTGAAAGCTTAAACAACCACTTACTCAGCAAAGCAAAGTGCTTTTGTTTTAAATTGTGAATTCCCAAACCACCTTGGTCTTTCGGTCTATAACAAATATCCCATTTGGTAAGACGATATTTTCTCTTATGATCATCACTCTGCCAGTAGAACCGTGAACGGAAATAGTCCAGGTGTTTTCTAACCCTGCAGGGACTTCGAAAAGGAGAATATGAACATTGGAAGACTAGTAAGAATTGAATTTACCAAAACCAAATGATCCCCCACTGATAAGTTTTTTCCTTTCCACGAACTGAGACATGACTCAATTCTATCCTCTAGATATTTCCAATCGGAGTTTCAGAGTTTGCGCTAACGCATAAGGATGCCTAAATAACGGAATGGAAAAAACCCAAGTCCACAACCAAATAATTGCGTGTACTGGGGTTCAAAGTCCTTCGCTGCCCCAAAATAAAATAAATCACTTTTCTAGAAGTTAATCTTTAAACCTGATAAAAGCTCAAACAAGCAAAGAGTTATTTTGAGGTTTTCACTCGATCAAAATCATGATCTAGAAAGATAATCACGTCGTCTGCATATTGTAAAGTTGACAGGCCATTGTCAACTAAATTCGGTACAAGACCAACTATATGTCCTGCATCTTTTGCTCGTTTAAGGAGAATTGCGAGCATATCCGCAACTAAATCGAATATTATAGGAGATAGCGAATGACCTTGCTGTAGGCCTTTACGTGTCTGAAAAAGGGGCGGACCTCATCATTTACTTTAGTATTAACGCTACCTCCGTGAACAAATTTAGTCACCCAACTCTGCCACTCAGGGGAGAACCCCTTTAACTGCACGGTTTTTAGAAGAAAGGGCCAAACCGGTCTACCTGATAAAGTGATATGATCTTATAGCTGTAGGGAGTTAAGCGAGGCAAAAATTTGTTTAGAGAGTAAAGGGCAAGCCTTCACAGTAAGTTGAGTGAGTAGACTGGATACCCGGGGGTGGAGGGAAGCAAATTCTCTACCGTCCCTATTGTAACTGCACTGCTGCACACGCATGCAGTTCTCAAATCCAAACCGCTCGTATCCTTCGGACGTCATCCATGAATGTCACCCGATGGATCTTCAAACTTGTCAATTGATGCAAAAATGATTAATATCCTCCTTACGACTCAGAACACATAATTTCATCTAAAAGAAAAGTACTTGGAATGCAACCTATTTTTTTCGAGAAAGAAAACGAAACGGAATGCAATCTATGAATTAAAGTTTTATTTCCTTGAGCCAGCTTTGATGCTAAATTGACATCTCTATCTTACCCATAAGACCATTCTTTAAGGAAGTTACTGATAAGACTCGTTATGGGCCTTGTATGGCCTCTCTTGCTGTGCGTTTTGTGACCGTGTATTTGGAATGGCGAAGATTGAGAACGGCATGCTCCAATCAGTTACAATACGGACGGCAGAGGATTTGCTACCCCCGTGTGGGGAAGCCTTTGTGGGCTTTGACAGCCGTTTCAAGCCCAAAACACAGTTTCTGGGTTGAATTGAGCACAGGGTCAAGTTGTTAAGAGCTCATCTTTACGGATACTAGATCAATTGGTGAGAACCAAGCTGCTATTTAGGTAGTTAGTGAAGGTGATTGTACCATGTGTTTACTAGCCACATGTTTGCTTCTTAATGTCTCACGAGTCATGAAGGCAGAACCTACTTTCAGCGCTAGAAAAAAGAACAAGAAACTAGATCTACCTCTGGCCGGTTCCTAGTTCTGCCCTATATCAGGTACCAGCAAACTGTCTCACGCAGTAGGCATTTAGTCTCTTGGTTCATATGTCTCTTGTCGCACAAGCTCGAGACGAAGAAGTGCGAACAAGTGATAATATGCATAGCCTTTCTGCACAGGGTAGCTGATGAATGATAAATACAAGACAAATTACTCACATGGTCTATTCGGCCTTAGTTTACCGTTGCTGAACAGTGTTACACTAAACTTATCTATTATCTATTGTGAAAAAATAGCCGCCGGAATAAATAAATTGATTAGCCAAACAATAAAAGAGACAAAAACTGATTAAGCAAACGAACTTAGGTTGCATGCGATTCTTGTCCGAGTCCTCTCTCTTGTGAAAGATCTTATTCAAATACCCTAGTTTGCTCGATAGTGACGTCGCAGCGAAATCCACCCACATGCCAGGGTAACGAAATAGTAGATAGTAGCTCGCAGGTTCGTTATCTTTACAAATTTCATGACAAATCTAAAGTCACAACACACGTTTAATCGTTCCCAAAGTCACAAAAATTGCACGTAGGAAGCTCCTCTTGTACAGTGGCACCAGACCGCGCGGACCGGCTCTAGTAGAGTGTCTCTATCGTCTTGCTCAGTTCTTCGAGCTTCTTCATCCGCAGCCTCTCACTTTCGCCCACTAGCTGCTCGAAATGCACAGTCGTAGTGAGTCAGTCTTGTCATACAATGCAAGTTATATACGTGTGCTTAAACATAAAGAAAATATCCACATCATCAAGGACTCATACAAAAGCCCTCCACGGCCATTAGCGGCCAAAACAGAGGTTATGATGTACCACATCCGGTCCTTCTTAATAAAATCATGTCTTCCAAGGAAAAAGTGCAAACACATCCTTTGTGTGATTAGATAATTTCATTACCAGTTAATTGGAGGAAGTTACATGCATAAGCATATGTTAGGTGTTATGTGGGGTATTCTCTATAGGCGTAGGGTTCCACCTGGCCCAGCTAGAGCCGTGCAAGTCCAGTCTGAGTTGAGTCGGTCCAATCGGGTAGCGCCTGATGGATCAAGAGTCTAGTAGATTAGGCAAAGGAATTATGTGTTATGTTAGGTAAGTATCAATCATATTCGAATCAGTCTGTAAGGCAAAACTCCTTTGTAAGAAGGCAGCCACGTGATGTTTGAGTCAAGCAATTCTAATCCCTAATCTCCTCGCTCTCTCCTACCCCGCTACCACTCGCCAACAGAGCCAGCCACAGCGCCCAAGCAGCAACTGGTTGGGCCGCAAGCTCCCTCTAGACATGGAATGGCCTTAAAGAGTGGAGACTCTTCCATAAGAACTTGTGTTGGAGTTTCACCTAGCATTCTGAACTTCTATAGTCTGATTGAAAAAAAAGACCTTCTAAATAGCTCCTTGTCAATTGTTCAAGGCCACGCACTTTGCTAGCGTGGATGAGAAGTTCCATTCGGGAGATGACATAGTATGCCGTACTAATATCCTCCAAGTCACAGATAAGATAAGAGGTGAGAAAAGCAAGCGGTCGAGAAGAGCTTGCAATAAGCATGGACAATGACCATGACCGCATATGATGGTCATCTCTCCTATATTACTAAAAGATACGCCCGTGCGTTGTTCTGAGAATTTTTAGAAATATCAACGGGCCGTTCGGAGTAATGCAAATACATAGCGGACGTGTGAAATAGTTTAGAGCAATCATATCATCATGGGCGGAGGTATAGTTACTGTGGATCTCTTGTATAGATATAATAGAGGTGGCGGCTTCACCGGAGAAAAGAAAATTAGCATTGATAGAACTTTCTGGGCTTCAATATTTTGGCTATATAGAATATTTTTGTTGCTGAAAAATTGTTATGTCTTAAGTCGACGATCTTGTACGTTGATTATTTATCTAATGGTTAATTGGGTAATTATATGTTTAGAAGTTGTGTACAACTTTAGGCTGGTTTAGAGGTATGCAACTACGCAATTACACATTTCTATATCTAGAGTTGCACAAGTTTTAGCTTATAGTAATATGCAACTAAGTCGTTCGAGAAATAATTCCTCAGGCAATCAAGAAATAGCAAATATGTTTTATCTAAAAACCAAGTTGATTGGCAAGAAAAAGGACAGCTTAATTTTTTTGGATCAAGCAGAACTTAGTTCGTGGATTATGGATCTCTATACTCTAAAAAGAAGTAAATGGCTATTTAGCAAAAGTAGGCAGGTTATAGTCGTAATGATTGTTCACCTCCACTAGCCTGTTGACAAGGGTAGCTTTCTCGTTGCTCTTTTCGTTGTATGCCTCGAGACACATTTTGTATTCCTTCTCCTGCTCATCCAAAACAGAAAAAATAAAAAAACAAAAGCTACGATGTTACTTTCCCTGCCAACACTTTGAACAGAGTAAAATGCGAAGGTCTACGATAAGAATCAAGACCTTCTTGATGCAGCTTTTCCCAAGAGGCTTGAGCTGCCGGTTCAACTTGTCGACCCGCTTGCGTATCGTCTCCACCTCCCTCCGTGTTGGATCAGCCATCACTTCCAACTCCTGCAAAGTCAATTGATTAACCTGATCAGTTTGCCATCAGATCGTCAACTAGATTACATACGCAGGGTCCGTAGCATGCATGCACGTACGCACCTGGCGGATGAAGGCGAGGCGCTTGGACTCCTCCTCGACCCTGCCGAGCATGGAGAAGACCTTCTCCCTCACCTCCACCTTCTTCCGCTCGATCTCCTCCTCCTTCTCCTTGAACAGCGACAGCGCCGACCGTGACGAATCCCATTCCCCCGCCGGCACCTCCTCGCCGCCGGTCGACGAGCTTCTCACGCACACGATCTGCATCTGCTGCTCCCTGCTGCCGCTCTCCATCTCCCCCTGCTGCATCTCAGGCTCTCGGCTATGCCAACTAGCTCGATCTGACGCGCGATATATCTCACCAAACAGCAGGGAAAGCGCAGCTTGCACTCTAAGTCGTCGTAAAAACCAGCAGCTGGCAGTCTGAACTCGATCTCTTCGTTCCTGCCTGGTCATGCATATATATATTTTGGAAAGATGGATAGTTGAGTAGTACTCGTGTCCTTCTTGCAGTCTGAACCTTTAAGCAACCAACTTATTGATTAATTTTGTCTATCAATGGCTATCTTCATGCAGGTGTCAATCAGTAATATAAACATATACTGGGAATTGATCGAAAGCACGAAGGGGAAGGCTGTATTCCATGATGAAAAGACATCATCATTTCGCGTACATGTGATGTACAGTAGGAGGGCAACATGGTGTTGGTCTCCATGGCCAAGAGCAGGAGTGTAATAGTAGGTGTTAGGTGACTGAGCCCCCTGTCAGAGGTCGAGTACAAGTAACTCTTGGGCAAACTGTTTTGTATCATAGTAGTGGTGAAGCGTCCATTGTCATGAGTTGTTGTCCCATGTGTGCATGTGCGAGGACATACATATCATGTGCAAATGCACACACAAAAGCTGAAAGTCACCCGATTTTGTCTCTTTTTTTTATCTAGCAAGGTACATTGAGTTTGAAGTTCAATATTTGTGTTGATCGCAGCACACCCTTCCCTACTACTCCCTCCAATTCTCAAAAAGCTATTCTTTTAGATATAGATAGAATCAAACTTTCAAAACTTTGACTAAAACTATCTTTTAAAATATGTGGATTAGATACCTGAAAATAATAAGTGTAAATTCATCTTGAAAAGTACTTTCAACATATAGAATGTTGTTTAATATATTACGACATAAATCAGTGGTGAAAGTTACGTTACAGAGACTATGTCGATGTCCAAAACAACAAATTTTAGAGAACTAGTTAAAAAAATACGGCATTGTTCTTCAATAACCATGAAGCTTTAGCTCCATTGACTCTATTCGTGTGATTCATTTCTTGTTCTCATAGATATGTGTGCAAAGACTCATCATAGAAGAATGATTAACACTCGTGGATAGATTTTTGGGGATGCATGGGAATTTAGGAGCTAAAGTGAGCTCAAATTAGCATGGTCGAACCACAGCTCCATGTAGCTAAAAGCCGCTCTCTCTCTTTGAGAATTTTTAGAACTTGTACGTGTGATTTTCACACGTCATTTTCGGTTTTCTTGTATTATTTATTTGCATTTGCACATGATCTTTGCCCGTACATGTTCATTACTTATCTTTCTTTCCTTTGGATATGTAAGTGTGTATGCCTTGAGCCTTGCACTACCAGAGTTTTTCCCCGTCATCTTTATGCCCTTCCGTTGTTTTCGGGCAAGGAACTCGAGATGTCTGCAACGCCAAGGCCGGAAGAGCAGTGTCTTAAGGGATGGGAATGTTGGTGCTTTAGGATGAAGCATCTCATCTGTGTGCAAACTGGACAGGGTGTACCTAACTCCCCAACTAATACTCAAGATGGAGTCATGGAGTAGCAGTCAAGAATAAGCAGAGCAAGCCGAGCAGAACAACGCTGCTCTGTAGGCACTAGCCTGATATGTCCAACGTACTTATGACTCTAATACAACCTCACCAGAAAGGTCTCCCACGAGGCCAAACCTCTTGGAAGCTGGTGGCACACCTCTCAAGTCAGCAGTGCTCATCATTTTAAAAGAAGTGTTAGATAACAGCGGAAGTACGAACATCCTTCCAAGACGGAGGAGCAGAATTCTATCAAGCATCACAAGATAAACAAAACATCTGTGCTCAACTGGCACTTCAAAGGGCAGTAGCAATGATCTAGGGGGGGCATGATGATTTACAAATACATCGGCATCTGGGAGAGGTATCATCGCTGTACGACACAATGACACACCAATGGGCATGTTTTTTTTTCTCACAACTCCCTCTGAATTGGGAGCAAAAAGCACGACAGCAAGCTGTCTGGTCAAGCATTCGTTGAAGCAGAAACCTTATTAAACCAATTCGGAGAAATTTCTCATCGCATGAGATAGACCTGGCACCTGGTTGTATTGGTCAAATGATTTTTCTCACTCTTTGCGACAACAGCAGCGCACAGTTGTACGCTGCATCTTGTCGTGTCAGTCCACTGGAGCATACACAACACAAGTTCTGCTAGGAGTGTACACTGAGAACGAATGGGGCCTATTGTCGTGTTGACAGTTCTGTGAGGGACGGTGAAGCAGAAATTAGTTCAGATTTGCCAGGAGCGAGAGTTTACACAACCATACTATAAGCAACCATGTCGGAGTAAAGGCTTACGGAAGTGAAGTGCTCTGCAGTGTGATGGATCCTACCAAATCCACCAAAGAGTCCAGCGTCCGAGTCTAAGACCACCTGATACAAAGCAGATATTATCAGCGCCCAACAAATCCAGTTAATCTGTACGAACAAGCTGCTTCAAAACTAATTAGAGGAATTCTGAGTATTAATTCCAAAACATGGATGGGCTGAACTATGACGGGATAAAGAGAATAAGCATAGAACCACACCGAATAGGTAACGGATTCTTGTTTTCCAAGCTTATGATTAAATTTAAAAGGTTAGCGACAAAAACATCAAATTCCAGCAGGAGACAAGCATCATTTTGCTTCCTGTGTTTGCTTGTACAACAAAAGAAAATCCAAAAAAAAGCGTTTCCTAAAATACAGACTGAAACAAAATATAAAATTCTAACGACCAAAAGCCTCCTCACTCCTAACTCTATCAGCATATTCAGGGGAGAACTACGAGGTAATGTGTATAGCACAAGTGTAACACATCTTGTGAAGAAAATTTACAAGCTGATAACGGCAATGCACAATAGTTGCATACCTTATACTTCCCAGGCTTTAAACAACCAGCACGGTAGTCGAAATAGCTGTTACTGCAATGGAAGTTGAACACAAATACCAAGTCTCCTTTTTCAAACACAATCACCTTATCCTCCTAATGTTTCCGAGATATGTACTGGTGGTCTGACGTCATTAACTGGAATTACATGGCCCGTTTCATCAGTAAATCTTCATTGGTGCCAGAGAATGTTAAGAGGAATAGCAATAATCATGAACTTGTTCCCATCAAAATAATTAAATAAATAAATAATCACGAACTTGCTAAAATCTGCCTAGATTGGAACTAAGGTTACTGAAAGGATAGTTAAGCAGGAAACATGAAATAGAGTCAGTGATAATGGAAGAGATCACAATCCTTTCTTCATTTTCAGATATAATTGGATGGCAAGGCCAAGCAATAATAGGGGTACTGTAAAATCTTCTATCCCCATTTCAAATCTTAGTTAGCACCAGCAAAATGAAGACTAATCCAATGTTTTCGTTGCGACATATTGTATTGAAGTATCAAAAACACGTGGAACTTAAACCTCTGCAGGTGAAAAAATAACAATTCCTGTTTTGTACTCCCTCTGTCCAGAAATGTAAAGCGTATTTTGATTGATTAAGACAAGGCTTTGACTAACAATTACTCCATTAATATGTGATTTATTTGATATAAAATTGATATCATTGGATACGTATTCAAAAGTATTTACTTATTATTATGATTTTGTATCACATAAACCACGTGTTAATAGAGTAATTATTAGTTAAAATCTTGTCTTAACCAATTAAAATACGCCTTACATTTCTGGACGAGGGAGTACAAAACAGGAATTGTTATTTTTTCACCTGAGAGGTTTAAGCCCCCCTCCCTCCTTCGACAGCCCCCGGCCCTGCCCCCGCCCTCCTTCCCCCCTGCCGGCGCCGTCCTCCTCCTCCCCAGATCTACGCCGGTGCCGTCCTCCTCCTCCCCGGCCGGCCCCGCCCTCCTCCTCTCCCCCGCCGGCCTCGCCCTCCTCCGCTTCGGCCGCCCCCGCCCGCCTCCTTCGCCCCAGCCGGCCCCGCCCTCCTCCCCCGCCCCGGCCGGCCTTGGCTCACGGCCACCACTCCGCCGTCACGGCGAGCAGGAGCATCTTCAAGTCGGAGTTGCTCAGCAGTGCGTGGACGGGGTTCCTCGTGTCCTTCTTGAGATCGAGCATGCGGCAACTCGGATTTAGTTTACAAAGCCAGAAAGCTTCTGTTAGAATTTGCTTAGCTGCTGTGAGATGAGTGGCATGTACTGTTGCCATTGTTATTGTGATCCAAATGTATGAATTTTAATTGAGCGATCAGTTGGAAGCAATTCAGTGTCCTCAGGAGATCTCCTGATTCTGCTTATGATGTTTTCTTAGGCCACATACGTGTTGAAGCATAATCTTCTGTGTGTATGTATTAAATGACAGTGCCCTGTAATACATGTCGAGCTAATTATGTTTTAAAGAATTGAAATGTTAATTACAAGTAATGGTTCACTGATGCAACTTTGGTCATTTTGATTCATATATTGTTTAATACAAAAGAATAAAAAAAGAAATCGTATTATCTAAACATTAGACGAGGCATGAATTTAATACAAATTATTATTCTAACAGCAATCAAGTATGTCAAAGGGTGTTATAGACTTTTTACAATTCACATCTGGTCATAAGCTCAAATCTTAGAAGCCGTTTAGAAGTGAATAAAGAGCTTCTCAGGCTTCTCCACACCGGAGCTTCTAATGGCCATTAAGCTAAGCCGGGCTTATGCACAAGCCAAAGCCGTCTAGAAGGGGGCCTTAATGCCCTATGGGCCTAACCTAACTAGCACGCATCACAAAGCATCTAGCTAACATAGCCACTATCCGATTTTCCTTTCACTCTAAGCAATCCCTAAACCGCTTCCTCGGGCACCTCCGCCGCAGTTTCTTGAAAAGCTTCTTGGTGGATTTGATGCTTTTCCCAAATGCCCCCGAGACTCAACTTGGTCTTCACGACTTGGCTCCAACTGCTTCCTTGTCCTCCACGTACATGCTTTTAAGCCGCACGGTGTCGTCGCCACCTCCTTGACCGCATCTCAACCCTCCAAGCTATCATGCCGGTCCATATGGCCGAACCATCGCCGCACCCAACTCGCACCTGCACACAATAGACCAAACAAAGCGTTGCAAGCACAAGATTTTCTCCTTGACCCAAGTTAGTCCAAACAATTCATCCTATCATTTTTTACCAAGACAAAATGATAAAAACTTTAACTCCAAACTCTTGGACTTTGCAATTAATCCCAAACTACAAAAGCTCCAATTCCCAGAACAAAAGCTCAACCATGAGCACAACATCTCAGAACCACCGAGACACCTACCCAAACACACTGGGATTTCTAGACAATTTTCACGAGACGAATTGACCAAACTCGAGTTCATCAATCAACACATGGTCAAACTTGAAAGTTGATCGGAACATCCGAACGCTGCATTGGAAGTTCCGATTAGATCGAATGTTTCAGATATAAAACCGGATGTTCCGATCAGAACGAATCTTCCGGATACAAAACCGGATGTTATGAAAAGTTTGATTTCTTGCTACACTCAAGCACAACTCCAAACTCAATAAAGACTAGGCAATATGTTCATCATACAAATCCTAGGGAAGCACTACGACATATGAACCATTCAGACACAACTCCCCCTAGGTTCTACAATCTCCCCCTTGATTAATATATTGCCAACCCTCTTTTAAAAATTACATTGAGTCAAGAAAATGGAGTTGATTGAAGATGAACAGCAAACGAGTTGCAAATCATACTTGGCCCAAATTAAGATGAAAGTTCGAACATGGCCAAGTAAACAACAAAAGAGAAGAGCCCAAAAGCCAAGTAAGGATAATTTCAATCTTCTCCCCAACAATTGCCATCTTCTTGATTTAACATTATTTTTCCCAAACATTATTCTCCCCCTTTGGCAATATAAGCATCAAGGGAACAAACTCGCTCTTTGCTCCCCTTAAAGAATGTAAGGAGAGACATAAGAAAAAAAATCGGGCCAACAGAATGTCAATAAGAGTAGAATCCAAGTATGCAAGTGAAGGCAAAAGAATGTCAATGAAACTCTCCCTCACTTCTATAATCCATATGTCTATGATCTACTCCAGAACAAGGCAATTACTATCCCAATTCAAAAATGCACATACATGCCTATATTGCAAAACTATGCCAAAATTTTGATTGATCTTTCTCTCCACTTTTGGCACTATAATCGTCAAGGGACTTCACGCCTCCCCTTTGATTATGCATCGTCTAAACATCAAGCATAAGCATGCATGCATGGAATGGAATGGAAATTTTTGATTTTTTTTCAATTTTTAGTGAGCTTTGAGAATTATCCAAAGAAAAGGATACCAATTGAAAAATTGCCAAGATTGACAACATTGACAAAATTGCAACCAAGCCATGCACACATGTGCTACTCATATCATGTCAAGATATTTATGAAGTAGTAAAGAGCTAGCACAAGATAAAGCCAATTGATTCATATTCAAATTATGTATAGAATTCACATATGGAAAATCACAACTAGAGAGCCTCAAACAACTAAGCTTCATCTATCATACTAAGCATAGCAAGGATAATCAACATGACTCTAAAAGAACTCTTACGTTTTCCAATGGGATCTGACGACTTACAAAGAACATCAACGCTAGAGCATACCCTAGTGTAGCCACCCCCACATTTGCACATTTGCAATTTTGTTGATACCACTTGTAGGTGCAATTCTTAAAAACACTTGTGCAAGTGTGACTAGCAAAGACGGTTCCCGAAATGTGTGGGCAATCCGACAATAAGCAAGCCTACCCCTTCTAATGAATTTCGTGTTCCCCCTAAAGTACAATAGAGGGCAATTTCAAAAGACAATTGGGTAACTGTGACGTGCAAAAACATGGCAAGCAAAAACTGCACACACACGCGGTCGCGCAAGGTTCAACCAAAGGATGTTTAAAAGTTCAATTCTAGATTCATGTGACTATCAAAGACATACTAAGCATTCAAGATTCAGCATGGCTATGAGAGGACAACCTAAGAAGCAAAATTGCCACATGATCCACAATATACCTTTAGGAGTGTAAGTTCTTAACAAGTCTAGCTAGAAATCACTAAATCACACATGTCAAGACATGATAAGACTAGCTAAACAATGAATCATGGCATGACAAGGTGCAATAACAATCAAAGCATCATTTCATCAATGGGTAATAATCAAAGCTCTAATAGTAGCAATTGTAACCATGATATTATACATGATGCAAGATGCATATGATACAATATGGTACAAGCACGACAAAAAGTTCCCCTAAATACACGCCCATCAGCCCCAAAGGAAATCTCAAATGAAGATCGACTAGAAAGCTTATAAGAGCAAAAGAAATCACTTCACTGTCCTCACATCATAAGGCTAGCAATAAGAAGAGGATGAGAAAGGAGTGAAGGTGGCAACACACAACCGATCGGAGAAACACTCCTACAACGCATGGTCTCTAGGTCAACGAATCTCACAACTAACAAAGCTCACAACTCCCCACACAAGATCCTTAGGACTCAACCATCTAATCATCAGCACATCCTAAGATAAAGATAGAGTATCAGAGGAGAAGGAGCAACCTAGAGACACGAGGTGAGAAACAAGTCGAAGAAAAACACACTCGTGAACACACGCTTGATTGCAAAAGAAAAGCAACCAAACCACCTATCCTATGCCCTACACACCCTATAGCTACAAAACTCCATAATGTATGCAACATAACAATCATGGGAACAAGCTACAAGGTATGACTCATGAATACCAATTGGAAGAACAAACATACATGGCAACATTCAACATGTAATTCCAATTGATGAAGTATTAAGCATATGAGCAAGGGCAAAACCATGACATCAATTATAAGTATGAATATGAAGTTGTTGGGGGAGTCCAGCGGAGCCCACGGGCCGAGGTACCCCCACCCTTTTGTACGTATTATGTTTAACGAGTGCTATGTCCTGCAGGGATCTTCAGTGGGTTTTGGATGAGGCCAAGTCGCCCCGGTAAGGCGACGTAGGTATAGGAGCAGGGAGCAAGTCGGCCGCCACGGACGAGGTGAGAGAGCACCTCGACTAGGACGAGAAGGAAGGGGAGGCGAGTTCATCCAGCACGGGCGACGCACGGGCACGGAGGACGGCAAGGGCGGAGACGAGCCGTACCGGCGAGGCGAATCTAGGAATATGCCGGCGCATGTGGTAGGTAGCGGCGAGGTGGAGAATACATGTTTGGCCGACGTACGGTGACACAGGCCAGAAAAAGACTGTAACCTTTTAGGGGGTAGCGATGTATTTACACTTGTAAGCCAGTTTTGCCTATATAAGGGCCAGTTGGCACCCCATATGGACAAGAAGAGAAATACGCTTCTACTACACATCTTCTCAAAATCCTTTCTGTCATTGGCGGTAGTTGGGTGAAGGCCCCGCGGATAATTGGCTTCGTTCCCAAAGTCTCCCCTAAGCACCTCGGTCTCCCGACCCAGGGTGCCCAAACTTAGTGTTCGAGGAATACCTCGCCGACAGTTGGCGCCGACCGTGGGGACGGAAGGGGCGAAGTACTTCTTGAAGCGGGTCTCCATCATGCCGCCTCGACCGAAGAAGGGTGCAACCACGGCTAGGCGGAAGGCGGCGGCGAGCGGCAGGCGTGGGGTCCAGCTCCCTTCCCCCGCGGCCGAGGGCGAGACGAACGTGGAAACAGCGAGGACCGCCCCAGGCGGGTCCCGATCGTCCGGGCGAGCTCACCTCCGAAGTCGCGGCTGACGGCGGGTCTCAGGCTGCCGTCCCACCCTCCGAGGCACGGGTGCCGCCCCCGGCGGGGGCCTCGGGCGGGCGAACCCTGGCGGACGAGGTGGAGGACCTGCGCCAGCAGGCCGGTGAAGCGGCGAGAAACTCGGCGGCGTTGCAGGCGCGCCTCTAGGCAGCGGAGCTGGAAGCCCTAAAAGCGAACTCTCAGTCCCAGCAGATGGCCGACCTCTATCGAGCCCAATTCGAAGCCACGCGCGCTCTAGCAACCCCGCCACCCCTGCCGGAGGTTTCTGCCTCGAAGGAACTGCGTCGTCAGCTGGCCACTGACCGAGCCGCCGCCCGAGCGGAGGTCCTCGCCCCCTCCTCGGCGGCTGAGTCCCTCCTCAAGGATCTGGACGCAGCACGAGCCCAGACGGCCGCATACATGGGCGAGGCAGACCACGAGGCGGCGCGCCTCAGGGCGACCGTGCTTCGGCACCAGCAGGTCGCTCGGGATGCAGCGCACGACGGCAATGCGGCCCCGGGCGCAAGTACGCAGCGCCCAGGTAAAGCGCACGAGGAGCGGGAGCCAACGAGGCGCGTCGAGGTCGTCGACCTCACGAGCTTGGTGAGCCCGCTGAGCCCAGGGCTCATGGCGGTCCTGTTTCCGCCCAAGTTCCGTCCTGCCGACCTCCTGAAGTACGCGGGCACGACGGATCCGGTCTTGTACACAAGGGTGTACGAGGCGGCCGTGATGGCCTCTGGCGGCGGCGAAGCCATCATGGCGAAAAGCTTGCTCCTCGCCCTCACCGGCATCGCTCAGGCGTGGTACCTCGGCCTAGAGCCTCGTACGATCTACTCGTGGGAACAACTCCGAGACAAGTTACACGGGCACTTCCAGGGGTGCCGAAACAAGGAGATGACCTCGACGGATCTCAGTAACCTCAGGCAGCGACCGGGCGAGAACATCCGCGCTTTCCAGCACCGCTTTTTCGAGGTCCAATGCCAGGTGAAGGGGGTCGCCGAACAGACAATCTGCGAGGCGGCGCGGCGAGGCATCAACAACGAGGCCCTGGCCGACAAACTTGAGAGGAAGCGCCCTTCCCGCGTCGAGCAGCTGTACGACATCATGGAGGTGTACGCCCGAGTTGAAGAAGGGCAGATTCTGCGAAGGGAAGAGGCCAGAGCGTCGCAGGCGTACCTGGGGGGCGAGAAGACTGAGGCCGAGTGGCGACGTCCGAGGCGCCATGAGGTACATCACGTATCAGACGAAGGGCGACCGTGAGAAAGTCAAAGGCGGCAGATCGCCCGCTCCCCGCCTCGCAAGCCCCCGCGCCGCCACGGTAGCGAGCCCTACGCCCGACTAGGACTAGGCCGAGGAGCCCCGAGACCTCGCCCACGGGAGCCACCCCGCCCAAGAGGGCCCCGGCGAAAGTACTGCGAGCTTCACAAGCTCTGCTCGCATTCTACAGATGAATGCGGAGTGGTCGCCCGAGCGCGAGGTGACGCCCCCCGCCCCGGGTGGAGGGCGAGCGGCGTACCCAAGACCCACGAGACGAGGCCCCGCTCGAGCTTCCTCCGCCACCCACCCGGCGTGGCTCCCCTCCCGGCGGCCATGGACTGCGTCGTGTCGTCCACACAATCACCGGCGGAAGTGCCTGCACTTTCCCGTCGAAGCGCCAGCGCAAGGAATACGTTCGCCGGGTCCAACACATCGGCGCGTATCCGCTGACCGAGCTCCCCGCCTGGGACAAGCACCCCGATCACGTTCGGCCCAGAGGACGCTGTGGGCGTGGTCCTCCCACACCACGACGCCCTGGTCATCTCGGCCCTCATCTCCGAGGTAGAGGTGCGACGCGTCTTCATTGATGGCGACAGCTCGGCAGACATCCTGTTCGCCTCCGCCTTGGACGAAATGGGCATCCCACGTTCATGCTTGCAACCCCCCCGGGATCCCCCTCCTCGGCTTTGGCGGCGAGCCGATTAGGGCCCTCGGGCGAATCGAACTCCCAGTAGAGTTCCGAAGCGACGGGCTCTCCCGCGTCGAGACCGTGCTCTTTAATGACGTCGACATGCCTTATCAGTACAATGTGATCCTCGGGCGTCTGGCGCTCAATAAGTTCGGGGCAATCCCCCACCACGCCTACCTGTGCATGAAGATCCCCGCGCCCGCTGGAGTTGTAACGGTCCACGGCGATCAAGGCCTGTCCCGCCGCATCGAGCAGTCTGCAACCATTAGATATGTTCATGACGTCGTCCCGGCGATCGAGACGCCGTGCCCCGACCCCTCCGGCGCTGCCCCGCCTACGTCAGGCGAAGTCCTCGGCATCGACCTCGCCCCCGACCAGTTCATGTCTTCTGCCACGGGGTGGTGGGTCCCCAAGCCTAGGCCGGACGGGGAAACTCGGTCCGTCCTGCTATCTGAAGACGAGCCTCACAAAGCCGTCCTGGTCGGGGCCGATCTCCCGGCCGAGGTGGAGCAGGCCCTCCTCCTTGTCCTACGAGAAAATATAGACATATTCGCCTGGGAACCTGAAGATCTGCCGGGGGTCCCCCGGAGCATAATCGAGCACAAGCTGCAAGTCAGGCCAGGGGCTCGCCCTGTCAAGCAGCGGCTAAGGAAAATGTCGGTCGACCGGCAGCTCGCCACTCGCGAACAAGTCACCAAGCTGCTCAAGGCCAGGGTCATTCGCGAGGTCCTGCACCCAGAATGGCTGGCGAACCCGGTCCTCGTCAAGAAGGCGAACGGGCAATGGCGCATGTGCGTTGACTACACCGACCTTAACAAGGCGTGCCCAAAAGACGACTTCCCTCTCCCTCGCATCGACCAACTCGTGGATGCCACGTCCGGCTGCGAGCTCATGAGCTTCCTGGACGCCTACTCAGGGTACCATCAGGTGTGGATGGCCGAGGAGGACGAGGAAAAGACAAGCTTCATCACCCCGAGTGGAACATTTTGTTACGTGCGAATGCAGTTTGGCCTCAAGAATGCAGGACGACGTTTGCCCGGTTGATCGGAAAAACCTTGTGCGATCAAATCGGCCGCAACGTCGAGGCATACGTGGACGACATCGTCATCAAAAGTACCCTTGCCCAGACGCACGTGGCTGACATACGCGAGACCTTCTGCAGCTTGCACAGGTCCGACATGCGGCTGAACCCGGAAAAATGCGTCTTCGGCGTGCGCGCTGGAAAGCTGTTGGGTTTCCTCGTCTCCAAGCGGGGGATAGAGGCCAATCCAAAGAAGATACAAGCAATCCTCGGCATGAGCCCGCCCACCACGACCAAGCAAGTGCAGAAGCTGGCAGGCCATCTCGCCTCCTTGGGAAGATTCATGTCTCGCTCCGCCGAGAAGGGGCTCCCGTTCTTCAAAGCCTTGAGGGGCTCCGGGAAGTTCGAATGGACGGAGGAGTGCCAGCTCGCCTTCGAGAACCTCAAGCAGTACCTCGCCTCGCCTCCTCTGCTCCAAAGCCCGTCCCCGGGGGAAGCCCTACTGCTGTATCTCGCCGCGACAGCCTCGGCCGTCAGCGCCGTCCTCGTCAGAGAGCAGTCCCGGACCCAGAACCCGGTCTACTATGTCTCCGAGACGCTACAAGGAGCGAAGCTACGCTACACCGAGCTCGAGAAGCTCGCGTACGCGCTGATCATGGCCTCCCGAAAGCTTCACCACTACTTCATGCCCACTCGATTCGGGTCCCAACGTCGTTCCCAATTGGCGAGATGTTCCGCAACCGAGAGGCCACCAGCCGAGTCTCCAAGTGGGCAGCCGAAATCGCCCCGTTCACAATCGAGTTTCTCCCCAAAACCGCCATCAAGTCTCAGGTACTCGCCGACTTCATCGTCGAGTGGGTACCCCGCCCAGATTTCGAACCTGCTGCGGGCGACCCTGTCTGGACACTGTACGTTGACGGTTCGTGGTGCGCGGAGGGAGCTGGGGCCGGTGCGGTTCTGATATCACTAGGGGGAGCAAAGATACTATACTCGGCCCGCCTAAACTTCAAAACAACAAACAATGCCGCCGAATATGAGGCTCTTCTGCTCGGCCTCCGCAGGCACGCGCGGCAGGGGCGCGCCGAGTGCTTGTCCGAAGCGACTCGCAACTAGTCGCCGGGCAGGTCGGAAAGGCCTACCAGGCGAGGACCCGGAGATGATGAAGTATTTGGCGGCAGTAAGGCGGTCGAGAAACACTTCAGCGGAATCACGATCCAGAGCATCCCGCGCGGGGACAACTTCGAGGCCGACCTCCTGGCCCGGGCGGCGAGCGGGCGGCACCGCCCCGCCCCCTGGCGCGTTCAGCGAGACCCTATCAGTCGCTTCGGCCGAGGCCATGTCCGATGTCAACACCATCTCGCCCGAGGCGGGGCCCGCCGTCAGCACCGCCTCGCCCGAAGACTGGAGAACCCCGATTGAAGAATACCTTGCCTCGGAGAAGGAACCCGAGGACCCAGCCAAAGCACGGCGCCTCGCCGCGCGTGCTCGGAGTTTCATCATCCACAAGGGCTCTCTCTACAAGCGGGGGGTGTGCGCCCCATTCCTGAGATGCCTCGCACTTGCAGAAGGGCGGAACCTGCTCAAGGAGATCCACCAGGGGCTCTGCGGCTCGCACCTCGCCCCGCGGTCCCTAATCGCCAAAGCTTACCGCGCCGGTTTTTACTGGCCTACGGCGCTGACCGACGCCCAGACGTTGGCACGGCACTGCCGGCTTGCCAGTGGATGGGCCGAGGCACTAACAGACCAGCGACGGCAATGCAGCCCATCTCCCCCTCGTGGCCCCTGGCCCGCTGGGGAGTGGACCTCGTCGGCCCCTTCAAAACGGCGAGCCGAGGTGCCAAATTCGTCGTCGCCCTGGACTACTTCTCCAAGTGGATAGAGGCAGAACTGTTAACAAAGATCACCTCGGCCGCCGTACAGAAGTTCGTCTGGAAAAATCTCATTTGTCGGTTCGGCCTCCCGCGCGAGCTCACTGTGGACAACGGGACCCAGTTCGATGCGGCAAACTTCAGAGCATTCTGTTCGGCCTTGGCATCAAGCTTTGCTTCGCTTCGGTCGCTAACCCCAAAGCTAATGGGGCGGTAGAAAGGGCAAATGGCATCATCCTGTCAGGCCTACGCCGGCGCATGTTCGAGCTTCCCGCCGGGAGATGGGCAGATGAGCTCCCTAATGTCTTATGGTCGTCTCGCACCTCGGTCAGCCGGGCGATGGGCCACACACCGTTCAAATTGCTGTTTGGCGAAGAAGCCGTCACCCCGGCCGAAGTCGAGTTGGAATCCCTTCGGGTGCGCGAGTCACCGGACAACGATAATCACCTTACATCGCTCGAGGGGCTCGACGAGGTACGACACAGCGCCGCCCTCCACATCAACCAGTACCAAGCCGCTACGGCAAGACACTACAACAAGACGGTGAAGCACAGGCCAATAAAGGTGAGCGACCTGGTGCTCAAAAAGAAGCTCAATCCTGAAGCCGACGGCAAGCTCGCCTCCAAGTGGGAAGGCCCGTATGAAGTCGTCTCCTCGTCTCGGCCGTCATCGTTCCGCCTGAAGGACCTAGACGGCGTCGTCCTCAAGCACAGCTGGAACGGCGACAATCTCAAGAAGTACTACATCTGATCTCGCCCCATGACCAACTGCTGCTGCGCCAGCTAAAAAGGACGTCGTCCTTGTAAACAACCGTATTTTTTGGTTAAGACTGTCGACAGTGTTATGTTCATGATTGGCGACACAGCCCCGCGCCGCGCCCCGACTTAGCGGCGACACGGCTCCGCGCCGCGCCCCGACCTATTGGCGACACGGCCCCGTGCCGCGCCCCGACTTAGCGGCGACACGGCTCCGCGCCGCGCCCCGACCTATGGCGACACGGCCCCCGCGCCGCGCCCCGACCTAGTGGCGGCACGGCCCCGCGCCCCGACCTAGTGGCGACACGGCCCCGCGCCGCCCCCCCCGACCTAGTGGCGCCACGGCCCCGCGCCGCGCCCCGACCTATTGGCGACACGGCCCCGCGCCGCGCCCCGACTCAGTGGCGACACGGTCCCGCACCGCGCCCCGACTCAGTGGCGACACGGCCCCCGCGTCGCGCCCCGACCTATTGGCGACACGGCCCTGCGCCGCGCCCCGACTTATTGGTGACACGGCCCCGCGCCGCGCCCCGACTTAGCGGCGACACGGCTCCGCGCTGCGCCCTGACTTATCGGCGACACAGCCCCGCGCCGTGCCCCGGCTTAGCGCCGCGCCGCTAAGATTATGGTCACGCCTTAGATTCCTAGAGCTTCAACCGCCTCGGCTTTACCAGCAGCATCGTAGTCGACGAGACATTCGGTGGTCCTACACTACCTCGCAACCCGTCCAAACCAGAAGCACCTTACCCATGGTATAAAAACAACCAAGTGTAAATAATCGGATATGCAATTACAAGGCGAGGCGACCACGACTACTTCGTGGTCGCCCCTTTATTTTGGTGGGGGAAGGCGCCCCTTCGGTCCACAATGGATTACAAGTCACGTCTGGCGCGGCGAAAACAAAAACTACTAAGTCGAAAGAAACGTCCCAGAATCTGGGGCGAACTAAACATTAAAGTAATCCTACTCGACATCATCAGACAGCTCAACGGCGAGGGCCAAAAGAATCAGGTCCTCGTCCCCTTGGGTCCTAGCCGAGTCGCCACCCTCGACTTCCTCGCCGACCACGGCGAGCAAGCTACTTCCCCGAGTTGTGACGGGAGCCAGGGCGACATCCTCCACGGATTCTCCAGGCCCGTCATTCCCCCTCCGAGTGGCCGGCAAGGCGGCCAAGCAGTGCTTATGCGACATGGCCACAGAAGGGCGAGAACCGCGCCGCCCCACGGGCGACTTATGTCGCGACGACGTAGTCTGCAAACAAGCACAATAAAAATGAACATCGCCAACTCAAATAATTTAACCAAAAAACTTCGCGCCACACGGCGAGTTCACAAAAGCGCCACAAGCGGCGAGCACGTCGACGCAGCGACAAAAAGGCAAAACATTTGTTAACCGGCGCCAAAGGTGAACTTTAAACCTTTGCCGGCGGGGACGACGTGGCCGGCCTTCCACCCGAGGTGCCTTCCGCGCTCTTCGAGCTCGCCCCTGTGCTCGGCCGCTTCCGGACTTCTGAATCCCTTCCACGTACTTCTGCCCCTTCTTGCACGAACTCCACACCAAAGACATGAAGGCTTCGGCCTCACCCTTGAACTTGTCTCGAACCCCAACCACCATGGCCGTCTTCGGGCGACGTAGCCTGGAGCCGAGAAGACGGAGGGCTTGGAGCGAGTCGCCAGGAAGGAGCAGCCGAGCAGAAGCTCTGCGGCAGCCCGAGCATTGTCTTGGGCGAAGTTTAGGGTCGCCAGATGGGTGTCGTGGCAGACCTGAGTCGCCCACTTTATGCCTTCCGCGGTGTAGGCCTCCGGGTCATCGCAGCTGAAGGGGGCGACGTCGAGCCCGACCACGTCGGTCGTCACGTGCGCCGCGTGACAGAGTCCGGACATGAGGCGTGAGTCCGGGAGTTTCGGTGAGCAAGGAAACTGAGCCTCTCGTGCACCAGGGCGAGGTCGACGCGGAGCTGCTCGACTTTCCTCTGGGCCGAGGCAGATTTTTTCCTCCTCCGAGGCGAGCAACGTTGCCGCCGCCTCGGCTTTCCTCGCTCGGACGCAAGCAACTGCTCCGCCTCAGAGGCACACTTCTTCACTGCCTCGGCCCCTCCACGCTCGATGGCGAGATCCCCCTCCGCGCGAACGGCGCGCTCCTCCATCTCCTTCAGTTTTTTCTTTAGGAGCTCCACCTCGGAGGACTTCTCGTCCAGGCGCGTGGCGAGCGCGGCCAATTTCTCCCCTTCAACCTTTAGGGCGTGCAGAATGTCAATCGTACGGGCCTGCTCCTCGGCCAAGGGGCCCTCGGTGTCGGCCGCACGCGCCTCCAGGAGTGCTAGTTTCTCGGCGACGAATAAGCACTGAAAGAAAGGCGTTAGTATCCATCCACCAAAAGAACCAAAGGACAGTCGAGCTTACCTTCAATGCCACGGCCCGAGCCGCCGCTCCGACCTGAGGGGCCGACATCCCGGCGAAGCTCGCCGCCACGTCTTCCTCGGACAGCCTCGCCCCGGGATGGCTCACGAGGTCGAGCTCCAGTGGCGAGGTGGCAAAGAAGTCTGGCCCGAGTCGCCCAGACAACTCCACCCGAGGGCGGGACGGTTGAGTCGATTTGAGAGAGCTCCTGCTCCTCGTCTTCCCCTTTGGGGACGACGAGGATAGCACCGTCACCACGGCGCCTAGAGGATCGAGAGCGGAAGCCCTCCCGGCCATCGACGCCTCGACCGGACCGGTCTTGGCACCCGGGCGAGCTCTTCTTGGACGACCCCACCGGAGGCGAGCTCTCCGGCGCCGTGCCCTCGGGCACAGCCTGGCCCGCATGAGGTTCCTTGGGAGGCGACCGCGCCTGAGGAACCAAGGGGTCCTGAAGGGACCCCTCGGCGACGTCGTCCCTGGCGACTTCGACGGTCTCGCCGATGTCGACATCGGACGAAGACGAGGAGGACGATTCCCAGGAGAACCGGTCCTGGGTCACGGCCGTTGAGTGCATCGCCGTAAAGAGACCGCCCATCGGTCCCTTAACGGTGCCCGGCCCCGCCTTGGTCGCCACGTCGTCTTGTTTCTTCGCCGGGTGCTTCTCGTCGCTCCCAACGTGCGACTCCTCGGACTCCTCATCATCGGACTCTTCGGTATGTGCCCCACCAGGAGCGGGCGACTCGCGATGGTCGCTGTCGGCGTCATCGTCGTCCCAGTCCACCAGCTCGGCGGCGAGGCTTTTTTGCTTCATCTTCCGTGGGACCGACTTCGCCTTCGGGGCCGGAGCGGCCCGCTTCCTCTTGTCTCCTGCCTTGGTATCACCGGACGGAGCGATGTCTGGGCGAGGAGGAACCTCCCATTGGAATAGCTCGCAGGCTCGATTCCGGCGAACTGCGATCATCTTCGAGACGACCGCCGCCTCGGACGGCAAGTATCGCCCCAGAAGGAGATTCGCGTCCCACTCCGCCCGGGCGAGGTCGTACCCCTGTGTCGGCTCGTACCCGTAGAAAGAACAAGGCCCGAGAGGTTGTCCGTCGGGGATGGGCGAGCACTTCATCCTCCAACTGGTGGCGAGGGGCCGGATCCTCAGGAGGAGGTACTCCTCGACCAGGTCGCGCGACGAGAGTTGGTGGCTCATCACCTTCAGAGCGTCGCGTTTCGCCAGGTCCGCCGAGGAGGCGACCGGCGTGCGAGTGGTATACCCGGGGGCGACCTTGCTGCCAGTAAAGCCGAGGTCGCCCAACCCGGTAGTAGAACCACTCGTTCTTCCAGTTCTTCCATTTATTCTTCAACGCCATCGCCGGGTACGAGGCGTCGGAACCTCGGCATCCTCGGAAGCCGATCGTTCCGAAAAGGGAGTGAGCGCCTTTGTGGATGGCCGAGGTCGTCATCACCGGCTCGTGGAACATGGCGAAGCATGCCGTCATGCTGTCTGGCCGCATCGACTTCATCGCGAATTCGAAGATGGCCAGGCGGGAGATGGCGGTCGGGTTGAGGTCCGAGATCTCGAGGCCGAAGTGGTCCAGGACGAGCTGGACTATGGGCGAGGCGGGGAAGGAGAGCCCGACCCTGAACTGGTCGGCGAAGACGACAATATGTCCCTCCGGCGGGGTAGCCGGTGTGCTTCCTTCCTCGGGGAGGGCCGGCCCATGCTCGTCCATCCCCAGAGGGAAGCATCCTGCTGCGCTGAGGCGAGATATCGTGGTGTCCGATGCTTGGGTCGCCCCGAGCCATCGGGTGTAGGAGACCTCGGCCGGCTTCTTCCCCTTCTTCGCAGCCGCGGCAGCTTTGCTGGACGCCATGTCGGCCTTCTCCTGTTCCAGCGCGAGGTCGTCCCTAAGGCGTTTGAGCGCGACCCAGTCCGAGCGTCGAATCTTGGCGAGAACCCGGTGCGGGGAGCGGCGAGGTGTAGGCAGAATGAGCAGTACAGCCGTAGGGGTGCGAAGGGGTATTTATAGCCCCGGGGCGGTCCGCTCTTCGAGGTAGGGTAATGGGCAGAGGCGGAACGAGCGGGTCGAGCAGTTACGGCCGGAACGCGAGGCGAAATTTGTGGAAACGGGTGAGCAAAAAGGCCGGAAGCCGGGAGGTTGAAAGGGGCACCTCGCCCGGGGCTCTCTGCCTCCCGCCGAAGGAAGAGTGCAGGCGCGAGCGGCGTCGATCTCCTCGCCGTTCGCACCCGCAAGGGGCTGCTGTTGGGGAGTCCAGCGGAGCCCACGGGCCGAGGTACCCCCACCCTTTTGTACGTATTATGTTTAACGAGTGCTATGTCCTACAGGGATCTTCAGTGGGTTTTGGACGAGGCTAAGTCGCCCCGGTAAGGCGACGTAGGTATAGGAGCAGGGAGCAAGTCGGCCGCCACGGACGAGGTGAGAGAGCACCTCGGCTAGGACGAGAAGGAAGGGGAGGCGAGTTCATCCAGCACGGGCGACGCGCGGGCACGGAGGACGGCAAGGGCGGAGACGAGCCGTACCGCGAGGCGAATCTAGGAATATGCCGGCGCATGTGGTAGGTAGCGGCGAGGTGGAGAGTACATGTTTGGCCGACGTACGTTGACACAGGCCAGAAAAAGACTGTAACCTTTTAGGGGGTAGCGATGTATTTACACTTGTAAGCCAGTTTTGCCTATATAAGGGCCAGTTGGCACCCCATATGGACAAGAAGAGAAATACGCTTCTACTACACATCTTCTCAAAATCCTTTCTGTCTTTGGCGGTAGTTGGGTGAAGGCCCCGCGGATAATTGGCTTCGTTCCCAAAGTCTCCCCTAAGCACCTCGGTCTCCCGACCCGGGGTGCCCAAACTTACTGTCCGAGGAATACCTCGCCGACAGAAGTAGTCATGCCAGACAGGTGGATAAGAACACACATCTCCATAAGTAACAATAAACTAGTAGCATGGTATAGATATAAGTGAAGCCCTACACATGCTACAATATATGTGGATGTGTGTAAAGAATGGCATGACAAGATATGTAACATTAATAACACATGCCAAGAGACTAAAAATGAGCCAACATGAAAGCACAACATGCCCACAATATATACATTGAAAAACATGACATGAGGATAAGAGAATAGCTCACAAAGTAGGTGAAGATGCAACCAAGTCGTACATGTCTCTTTGAGGCCATAAGAGGGATTGGAGAACTATTTATGTCTTGATCAAGTGTGGAAGAAGATCAAGATCCATTAGGCTCATGTTCTCCATCCCACGTCCGAGCACCTACACGGTAGACACAATACGACGTGTCTGGGTACTGGGGTTAGAAAGCAAAGTCTTTGCATCCAGTACTGAGACACTCATGTGGAAGGAGGAACAGCGTGCATGCGGTTAGCATGCAACACAGGCAAAGAAGAAACCTCACGCCTCTTCCTAAATCTGTCTCGCCGAGGAGGAACGCCTTGAAAGGGGAAAACAAGGACCATTTCCAAAAGAACGGCGAACAGGCTCCAACTGAGCATGATGGGTAGCCACAGAATCTTGAGAACCAATACCACATCATCTCTCTAAGCCATCAAAAGGCTCAACTCTCGTGCGTGCATTAGAGGCACTCAACGAACGGTGTCGCTGAAAATCCCTAATGCCACGGGCACGACTACGATGCTTCTCTCGAAGCCGTCGGAAGCAGAAATCAGCAATATGCCCATCCTTCTCACAAAATGAGCAGTGGTAGAGAGGCCTACTAGAAGGCAAAGTCTGTGAGGATGAAGTACCACTCTCACTTAAGTAAGAAGTCCTTTGGGACAAGCAAGAAGAACCACTGACTCCACAAAGACTCATGTTGGAGTTAGAAGCACACATGCCATGAGATTGGTGATGTGTGTTTCTAGCTCAAACGTGGTCAAGCCTTGTGCGCTTGGCACGGTGAAAGCAAAACTCCACGATATGCCCATCTCTCTTGCAAAAAGTGCAATGATACTTTTTCTTGTGAGTACCATCCAAAACAGAAGCACCTTTGCCACTAGCTAGCCAAAGAAACATCTCTCAAAGCAACGGCATGAGTGCCAAGACCACGTGACTCACAAGAAGGAACACACTCTGATTGCAAAGAAGAAAGTGCAACTCTCAAAGCATCAATCTTGGAGTGAAGAATAGTACAAGAGTCACAAGACTTGGCGCTCATATCATTGCACACACTCCTCAAAGCATCAACTTCCTTTCTCAACAAGATGCAAGAGGTGCAAGAAATCGAAGATGCAATCATGTCATGAGATATAGCAATATCATCAACATGGTTAGAAGAAACATCTAAAGAAACTAGGCAATCATCATTAACTTTTCTAGCACGATCAAGCTCAGTCCTAGCATTCTCTAGACTCTCAACACTTGTGGAATAAAGCAAGTCTAGATTTTCATTTTTATTATTAGCAATTTTTAGCTCATCAACACATGTGGAGAAAGACAAGTTCAACTTCTCATTTTCATCTAGCAGGCTAGTAAGAGAATCACAATCAAGACTAGCCAATGACTCACTAATGCCTATCTCAATACTAGTACAAGCAAGCTTAGCAGTAAGTTTATCATTCACAACTCTAAGCTTGTCAATCTCATCATGTAAGGCAACACAAGAGTCACATGACATAGACGCATTGGATTGTAGTGATTGAATTTCAGATTTTGAGCATGCTAGAGAATTTTTTAAGGTTTCAATTTCTTTACCCCTCCATTTACAAATACCACATGGGAGGGAAGAAGTTGACTTAACCAATTGGTATTCAGCATATAAAGAATCCCAAGACCTAGTGATATCATCTATCATTTCATTCTTAAACTTCACTAGGGACTTAGAGGAAGACCATTTCCTATAGCAAGCAACAAAGGAATTCACAAGCAACTCTTTGCTCACCTTGCTCATCTTGATGTAGAGATCATCCTCGAGTGGTAGATTCCCGCATGCATCATGATCATCCTCCGAGGCCAACTCTTCAAAGAGTGCCACAAGCCTCTCATCCTTCTCAAGAGGGCAACTAGAAACCAAGTGATCAAATCCCCTATACAAATCACAAGAGGAACCTCCCCTCTTTCTGAGCTCCCAAAGAGAAAGCTCACGAATCATATCATTGGCCAAAAAATCAAGGGAGCACATACTCAAAGAATCCAAAGAGGAACTCAAATTGGAAAGCCATGCCTTGCAAAGTAGGTCAAGGCCTATAGACAAGCGAGACCAGGCTCTGATACCACTTGTTGGATCAGTGGCTTCCCGACAGAGGGGGGTGAATGTTCGTTTTTAAAAATTCTTCTTTAAATTCAAATACAAATAGCAACTAAGGTGCTACTGTAAGTGACAGGAAAGACGCAGTGAAAATAACTCGACAAAATACCGCAAAACTGGAACAGCAATGTCTCACACCAGTGACACAGCTGTGGCTCAGTGGAAAAACCCCCAAAAGTCCTTGGTGATGTGGAGCTCGTCAATAGCTTCGAAACGAGTCCAAGCTCACTGAATTCCAAGTTCGAACGAACAGTGAACGTCCGAAGCAGCAGTAGTAGCTCACACCAGTGGCACAGCTGTGTGACATAGCTGGGTGGCACAGCTGTGTGACAAAGCTGGGTGACACAGCTATGTGACACAGCTGAGTGTCACAGCTGGGTGCAGAGCTAGGTGACAGCTGTGTGACAGGTAGATTAGTCCAGAACTGAGATTTCGATCTAATTTTTGGGCCAATTCAAAATCTACCCAACCAAATCCAACCAAATTTTACAGAGAGGTGTGAGAGGGTCTTGTGAGTCTAGATCAAGTATTGATCTCCATGAAAACCTCTCAAATCAAGACCTTTACCCACTTCTCTCCAATCAGCCCTAGAAATGAAGAAAAGAGGAATTTTAGGGGGGAAAGGAAGCTCGTGAGGAATCTTGATCTAAAATCAATATGGAATAATCTCACATGTCCCAGCAACCTATTCCAAGCCCAAAACCACAAGATTAAACCATCTACAAAGATTAATCATGAAAATTCCATTTCTTGCATTTTTCAAGGAAAACTCAAAATAGAGAAAGAAAAGGTTGAATCCTTGGGTATGCTTGGATGGGATCAGTATGGAGATGATCTACCCATCACTTACTTGCCATACCATGGATCAAACCACAAGGAACGCAAGAAAACAAAAATTCAAAAGAGTTAATGAAGGAGATAACTCAAGAACAAAAAGGAATGGGGGAAAATCTTTTTGTATTGCATTTTCGTGGATTTTCTTGATGTTTCAAAGACCTCTCATGAGTAGGCCAAAACTCTCTTGAGCAGCCCCTAACTAGGGTTTTCACAATGCTTACAAAAGGGTTTACAACATGATAACAAGGGGCTCAAGGAGGTAAGCACCCCCTTGACACCTATTTATAGTGGGAGAGACAAACCCCCTCACCACTTGGGCCTTAATGTCCTATGGGCCTAACCTAACTAGCACGCATCACAAAGCATCTAGCTAGCTTAGCCACTATCCGATTTTCCTTTCACCCTAAGCAATCCCTAAACTGCTTCCTCGGGCACCTTCACCATGGTTTCTTGAAAAGCTTCTTGGTGGATTTGACACTTTTCCCAAAATACCCCCGAGACTCAACTTGGTCTTTACGACTTGGTTCCAACTGCTTCCTTGTCCTCCACGTACATGCTTTTAAGCCGCACGGTGTCGTCGCCACCTCCTTGATCGCATCTCAGCCCTCCAAGCTATCATACCGGTCCATATGGCCGAACCATCGCCGCACCCAACTCGCATCTGCACACAATAGACCAAACAAAGCGTTGCAAGCACAAGATTTTCTCCTTGACCCAAGTTAGTCCAAACAATTCATCCTATCATTTTTTACCAAGACAAAATGATAAAAACTTTAACTCCAAACTCTTGGACTTTGCAATTAATCCCAAACTACAAAAGCTCCAATTCCCAGAACAAAAGCTCAACCATGAGCACAACATCTCAGAACCACCGAGACACCTACCCAAACACACTGGGATTTCTAGACAATTTTCACGAGACAAATTGACCAAACTCGAGTTCATCCATCAACACATGGTCAAACTTGAAAGTTGATCGGAACATCCGAACGCTGCATTGGAAGTTCTGATTAGATCGAATGTTTCGGATATAAAACCAGATGTTCCGATCAGAATGAATTTTCCGGATACAAAACCGGATGTTATGAAAAGCTTGATTTCTTGCTACACTCAAGCACAACTCCAAACTCAATAAAGACTAGACAATATGTTCATCATACAAATCCTAGGGAAGCACTACGACATATGAACCATTCAGACACAACTCCCCCTAGGTTCTACACTAATAATTTCGCTAACAAAATATGAATGAGGTCCAAACGATTTGTTATTCTGCCTCATCCAAACGGTTGGTCCAAACGAACACATCACCAAGTGCCTTGCTTGGCCAACTCAAGACACATAATCAAATACAACTATTAAAAACATAGAATGCAATAGATTAATCTCAAACAAATAATTAATTACATCGAAGATAGATGATAATCGTGATAACATATTAGTGGTGCCAAACGATTTGTTATTCTGCCTCATCCAAACGGTTGGTCCAAACGAACACATCACCAAGTGCCTTGCTTGGCCAACTCAAGACACATAATCAAATACAACTATTAAAAACATAGAATGCAATAGATTAATCTCAAACAAATAATTAATTACATCGAAGATAGATGATAATCGTGATAACATATTAGTGGTGCCGAAGATGGATGATCATCACAATAATCATGAGAACACTTCATAGATACTACTACGTACCTGTAGCCTCAGTGGGAGTACTCACATATCATGTAAAACAACAAGAACAAATAGTAGATTGATTCCATGAGTTGAGAGAATACCAAGATACAAACTGATGATGAGTAGTTTAGAACTAATGTATACAATGACGGTATCCTTATACAAATACACCGTGACTAAGGAGTATCCTATTTACCTGGGAAGAGAGGGACTCTGGGTCAATAAGAAAACCACCTGTAGGTATCCGGGACTCCTTAAACTACGCGATCAATCCCAACGTTTAGGAGAGAGGAATCCTTCTCAGAGATAAGTCCATATCTCCTACAGTATGTTATACCCTCTATAAAAGGATCCCTTGAGCCTTCGGAGAAGACATCCGGCTTTATCTCTTACAAGCACTACAAGCCTTTCAAGATCCTTCGACTTTTGAGCAAGTAGAAGGGAAGATCATCTTCGACAACCACCTCTGACTAGTTGTAAATCCCATCTAGGACTAGACACCCCCTTTTTGTACTCTGTCTCGAGATCAATATAAACCAACAGGATGTAGGATTGTTATCCTGAGGGAGGTCCGAACTTATATAAAAACTTATCTTCGGTGGCCTTATTCGTGATCAGCTTACCGATATGATCCGCTCTTCTCAATTCTCTCTCCTCCACGAATTATGAAGATCAATAGTTTACTGATCATCGACACAAACCAATCCAAGGTCCTGATGTTGAAGATGAAGTACAAGGGAGTTTAATCTGTGAGTGGTGATGGAAAACTATGGGTGATGATGGCCGTGTCATTTCTTTGTTTCTCCTTGGCTCCTCCTCTTTGTTCGCGTTGCAAAACCTTCTATATAAATATAAAAGCCTTCGTAGGGGGCTCTAGGTGATGAAACAAATCTAGTCACGAAAAGGTGGTGGCGGCCGAGCCATAGGGGGCCTACACGGCATGCCCTACTACGTGGCCTGTGGGTGGTCCCGCTTGCTACTGATGAGTCCATCTTGCACTCATTATTTTCTCCATGTTTGATTTTGATTATTACATTTTCTCTGTATAATTCCTGTTAATTGTTGCTAATGACTAAATAATTGCCTAATTGTGCAAATATCTCTTTTGGGACTTAATGTATGTAGGGTTACCGCAAAAAGGGCAAATCTTACATATTTGGAAACTACATGTCAAGAGGAGCGCTCACGAAGAAACAAGAGCTTGAACGGAGGTACCTGTAAGCTAGACGAGCAGTGGTACGGGGAAAATGATGGTCATACTGCACCGGTCGTACCATTCTCTAGCGGGACCGTCACGTCAAACACAACAATTTCCGTTAAAGGGATCCCCATGAATTCATGACGGATATTTCGCAAAACTGCTCGCAGCGCTTCAGATCTATAAAGAAGGGGAAGGCACCAAAACAAGAGGAATGCAGATTAGGAAAATGGGCAGGATGCCCAGACCCATCTACAACAGCCAAAAATACCTCAAGAACACCTCCACCAGGTAATCCAAGCTAGAGGAAGAAGAAGAGGAAGCCACGCCGCTACCGGCTGGCCCTAACCATGCCGTCGGCCTCCTCCTCCACAGTCTTCTTGGTCTGCGACGACCACGTCTTCATCTCCATGTCTTGCTTTGTTTTTTAAGATTAATTATTGTGTTAGAGATAGTGAATTTTTCCTTTATGATTTATTGTCTCAATCCATCTATGTTTGAGTGATTGACTTGGTTCTAGGTTAAGGTGATCTAATATGTCAAACTAGTGTTTGCAATTACTTTATTATGCATGTTTGCTTCGTATTATTTATTCTTAGTGATTAGAGATATCCAATCTAGCAGTTGGGCTAGAGACATCTACTCGTAAGACCGCACATGGAGTAGATAGATGTACCTATGAATCGACTAGACTTTGAAAATGATAGCACCTTGATATCTTGAGATGAGCATATTGCATTTCAGGAGTAACTGTTATTCATAGAGCTTAAAACGTTCTTTTAGTCTTTATGCCCTTAATATCTTTTTCGAGTTGTGTGATTAGCAATATCGAAAAGTGGACAATAGAGTCGTGCAATATTGATATAGGAGGAGTATGACTATTCACGGAAAATTACCTACACAAGTAACATAGTGTTGTTTGTGTTCCCGCCTAGTACTAGTGATCAAAAGCCTAGATATCATCATTAATTCTCAATCTTGCAATTACATTCTTATCTTCTTTTATTTTTAGCATTTAATATTTGTTTTTGTGTATTAGTAGTTTAGTTTATTAATTCGTTATGAATTATAGTGGTTTGGCAATGTTAGAATAAACTTGTGCGTAAGTAGAACTACATTAGATGCTAAGTGTAGTTTTTAATTACAGACTTTTTTGTAAAACTAAAAAATCACTGACTCACCATCCATATATGATATACCACATAATAATAGTATATTTCTTTCTTATACAGTCAAATCTCCGCTCTCCGTCCACCACCAGTCATGCCAGCCACCGATCTGAAGTATCAGAATCCATCTCCTCCATAGCTAGACTTCTCTCCGCCAACCCGTACCTTTCCTCTTCCTCCCTTATCCTTCCTCTCCTGACCTCTCTCATGCCTCTGACCTACCCAAGCTCCAATCCGACCCAATGAAATCTCTCTTATAGTCTATCACCGCCGTGCCGTAGCTTTGCGTCACCGCCGACGCCTCACCGCCCCGCCTCTCACGCGCGCCGCCGTCATCGCCGTTCCCGTTCTACCTCATCGCGTCCCTGCTCTCTCCACCCCATCTGCAATCCTGGACATTGGTTCTTGAGGTATGAGCTTTTAGACATCCAGCGATTACTTAATCGCAAACTAAGCTCCACAAATTTTGGGTGTGCCAGCTCTCCACACCATGCCGGGGGCATTCGCCGCCCACTCCCTGGCATCCAATTTTCCGCTAAGGGCTGATGCAAGGAGCGGGAGGAAGAGGAACACCAATTCGTTTCCCAGGGCACTCAAAGGTCCGCCCAAGTTCGTTGGGTTGCGCTCTGTCGAGTGCCAGTGCCAGAGGATTGATGACCTCGCGAGGGTCATAGAAGAGGTGAACGGGACGTGGGCTAAGGACGCGGTGAACAAGGCCAGTCAGGTTCTTGGTGATGTGAGCGTGCCGGGTCAGGCTTTAGGTGGCAATGGGAGTCTAAATGGTGGGAGTGCTGTCAAGCCTCTGCCTCAGAGGCGCAAGGTTTCATCGGTTGAGGATGAGGGTTGGGACCTTTTACGGGAGTCTATCGTTTATTACTGTGGTAGCCCAGTTGGAACAATTGCAGCCAACGACCCAAACGATAGTAATCCAGTGAATTATGATCAGGTGTTTATTCGGGACTTCATACCATCTGGCATCGCTTTTCTATTGAAGGGGGAATATGAAATTGTGCGCAATTTCATTCTACACACCCTTCAGCTTCAGGTACTGGTTGTGCCTTGCTGTTTTAATTTCTTTTGTTTTATTTATATGTAGGTAACACATCTGTTATGATAATGTTAGTGGGACATTAAGGTAATGTACATGAACTAATTGAAGTTATAACATGTAAGCTAACTGTGGTCATTGAAAAATAATGGGTCGTGTTTATCTTAAGCACATTGCTGTAGTTGTATTTGTTGGCACATGATTGTTTGATGCTTTTAGCCAGTGTACCCAAGAATAAAGATTATCACCTAAGTTGGATTACATGCTCACATGTGCAAAAGATGTTCTTAGAAAATTGGATTACATGCTCTCTTTCCCAATAAAAGTCAGTATATAGTGACACAGGTGGAATGCTATTAGTGTTTATTCTTTAGGTCTACTAAAATTTATATCCTAAAACACTTCTTAAGAAATTAATCTCTTCTAGAAAAAACTGTTAAAACAAAACAATTTATATGGACGCCCAAGATGTGGCAAAGTTTGTCCGACACCTTAATTATCTGCAGAGCTGGGAGAAGACAATGGACTGCCATAGTCCAGGTCAAGGCTTAATGCCGGCCAGCTTCAAGGTGCGGACAATTCCACTTGATGGTGATGAGGATGCTACTGAAGAGGTCCTGGATCCTGATTTTGGGGAGGCTGCAATAGGGCGTGTGGCACCTGTTGATTCAGGTAGAATTGTTGGTGGAGTTTTAATGAATATTTTGTTTTCTGCACTCCATGTCCTAGTTGTTAATCAGGTACCTGATCACAATGGGCTTCAGGTCTATGGTGGATCATATTGCTCAGGGCATATGGGAAGTGTTCAGGGGATCTGTCCGTTCAAGAGAGAATCGATGTCCAGACCGGCATAAAAATGATTTTGAAGCTTTGCTTAGCTGATGGGTTTGACATGTTCCCTACATTACTGGTAACAGATGGTTCATGCATGATTGATCGTCGAATGGGAATCCATGGACATCCGCTTGAAATTCAGGTTTGCTACATAGTTCTAGTCAATTTTTAGTTTCATTTCATTTGGTTCTTAAAAAATTTTAGTTTCATTTGAGCATTGGTTTTGGTGGTATCTTTTTATCCCATTCATGCAGAAGTTACTTTCAAAATTAGAGCAAGATTTACCAACTAGCAAAATTTTTTAGCATCTTGCATCCCAGTATCTCTAAGACGGACAGAAAATCATATCTATGAAGAAGATGCAACCATTTTGTTTAATTTGCAATTCTAACAACCCAGTTATAATATTTCATATCTTGGATTAGCAAAAATATATCTTTGGAATCCGTACAATTCATATGCAGCTCCTGCTGCTTTGCGTGAGACCAATCATAGATTGGTTATTTAATACTTAGGTTACTGTTGGCATATCAGCAATTTCAGCAAGCTACTAATGTTTAGCGGATTATGGACTTCTCCCACCTGAATGTTGACATCAGTTGCAATTCTCATATCGAAATGAAAGCATTTGTGATCATCTGTACTCAAGTCCAATTGCAGTAATTGTTTTTTGTTATTTGGTGTTCCTAAGAAGATGATATTAGGACCAAGCCAAACCACAAAACCGTTGACATAGTGAGGTATGGGACTAATGGTGTTGGTGTCATTGTTGACAATGATAGGCGTGAGGATTGAAGATTGGCATTTATAGTGGGGAGATGGCGAAATTGCAAATTACCTCCCAAACAGAGAAAGAATTGACCATAAAACACTCAGTCCAAGCAAGTGCCGACATTCTGTGAAAGAATATGTTCAGTGTTCACATCATTCCTTTGTCCTAAAGTTAATACCAAGACCTATAGGAAAATTTTCTTTTTTTGTGATAAAGTATTAGCTCACATATATTATTTTCTATGTAGGCACTGTTCTATTCAGCTCTCTTGAGTGCACGTGAGATGTTGACTCCTGAAGATGGATCAGCTGATTTAATACGCGCCCTAAATAACAGGCTTATTGCGCTGTCCATTCACATCAGGGAGTACTATTGGGTCGACATGCAGAAACTGAATGAGATATACCGGTATAAAACCGAAGAATATTCTTATGATGCTGTCAACAAGTTCAACATATATCCTGATCAGGTTTCTCCATGGCTTGTTGAATGGATACCCCCTAAAGGTGGTTACTTTATTGGAAATCTGCAGCCAGCTCACATGGACTTCCGGTTCTTCTCTCTGGGAAATTTATGGTCAATAGTAAGCAGCTTGGCAACAACTCATCAATCCCATGCCATTTTGGATCTGATTGAATCTAAATGGTCTGATTTAGTGGCAGAGATGCCTCTGAAGATATGTTATCCTGCTCTTGAGAATCAGGAATGGAAAATCATTACTGGAAGTGACCCTAAAAACACGTGAGTGAGTAATTGAATAAATTTATTATCATCGACGTGTGTGCATATTGCAGTTCCTTTGCACATGTACTTATTTAATTTTTATCGGCACAGGCCTTGGTCGTACCATAATGGAGGATCCTGGCCAACATTATTGTGGCAGGTTTGCACATTCTTGCCTATTCTATGTTCTGTTGGAAATTATGCCTTCTTATTACTGATTTACTGACTTTTGATGTAAAACTTATTCTATTGTCCGTACATATAATACAGTGTAAAGTTTTTGACCTTGATACGGTGTAGCAGTTTGTAGTGACAATCAGCTGCAGTGTAGTCATTCACTAGTATTTGTTGATGTACTTGCTTGTAGTTGTTGACCAATCGCTCTCTATCTTTTTGTGCAGCTCACAGTGGCATGTATCAAGATGAACAGACCAGAAATTGCTGCAAAAGCTGTGGAGATAGCTGAGAGGCGTATTGCTACAGACAAATGGCCTGAGTACTATGACACCAAGCGAGCACGCTTCATAGGGAAGCAGGCTCGGCTTTACCAAACCTGGTCTATTGCTGGGTACCTCGTAGCCAAGCAATTGTTGGAAAAACCGGATGCTGCTAGAATACTCTGGAACAATGAGGACGCAGAAATTCTTAATGCTATGAGCACGAACAGGAAACGTGGCAAGAAGGTTTTGAAGAAGACATACATTGTATGAGTTCTCGCAGCATGTTCCATCATCTATGTGGTCTAAGGTAGCGTTTTTAAGTTATAGGATGTGTCTTCTGTACATACTTACAAAAGTTCTGCTTTTGATGGAGAGGGACGCCCGCCGCGGATGCTGTTATTGTGGATGCATCTGGCTTTGCAAGAAAGCACTTGCTTGAGCATTCCTCAATTGTATACTTGTCATCAGTTTTCGTACTGTAGACCCACATACCCCATTTTACATGACAAACATTGTGGCGTCTATCTAATTCTTTTATGTCCCGAGCTCCTGTCTAAACCATTTGTAGTTTTCCTATGTTTTTACTTTCCTCGGTATCTGAAATGAAATGACATTCTATTTCCATTTTTTTTCTTGTTCCTGAGCTGTCGTCCTATTCCTATGTTTTTCGTATTGCCGCACTTTTGGTTCATGTGTTACAAACGGCCTTAAGCTAGTTTGATATGTTACCTTATTATATCTAGTTTGATATGTGTTTGCACGTGAAATCGATCCGCGCAACACCTAGATAACTATCGTGCTTTCGTGACGACGGACGATTGCTTTCCGAGCAAACCAACAAAGATCTTATCGCTTTTGTGAAGGAGAACCGACCGCTTTTTGACGCAAAACGGTAAAGATCTAAACTAAAAGAAAAGGTAAAAGAAACATAAGGTAAAAGTAGTAGATTGGTTTTGATGTATCGATTATGTGTTTTTATCGGCCATCACTCTTCACATACTTATATAGGGCGGCTGGTCTTTCCGTAGGAGAACATGACTCCTAATTCTATCTGGATACGTACATGTGATTTTCCTTTCTCCCTTTTTTGGTCTTCCAAGTCTTGTGCACCAAATTTGGTAATCAATATATCCTTGGCCCACCCGTAGGGCAACTCTATCTCGTACAGCTATCTTTGCATACAAACCGAATATCTTTCCAAATTTTGATTAGTTTGGCCGCCGCAATTAACCTCCGTTTCTTGCGTCCCAAGTTAGGGTTTCTAGTACCAGAAAAGACCTTGAAGTAAACGACTCGGTGCATTAGTCCACTCGCAGGGAACTCGGCAACGCTGCAACTCGGACACACAACTCGGCAACGCTGGAACTTGGACCCGCCAGAAAGAACTCGGTTTGGACCACTCTGCGCGCTGATCGACTTGGCAACACTGCGAGCGACTCGGCATATCAGACCACTCGGGAACGCCGCGGGCCACTCAGCTACACTAGAATTGTCAAACCTGCATTAAGAGTTAGCACTAATTCCATACAGCTTGTTAGTCAATTATCTTAACCATCAGCAGTTAAACTAATTCGGCTGACTGAATAAATCTTATAGCCAAATTATACCTTTAACAATATGTTAACTTATTATTTCTAGTATGTAGGACACGTTTGATTGCTTTCCATGCTTTTACGGCACTTTTGTGCCATCAGTTTGGCAAGCCACGGTTTTGTGGCACCAAAATTTATCGTTACGCTTGAGGCAAAAATTAGCTAACAAATAAGTCTATAATAAATAGCTTTTTAAAGAGAAAACAGGTGCATTGCCATTTTCATTAAGTAGATAGAAAAACCGAGTTTATGTACAAAGAAACCGAACGAAGAAAAAATGAATTATATCAGAGTTCTCAAAGCAATATCCCTCTACGCGAGGTCCTCTGCCGTCTTGAATGCTATATCCAAAACATCCATGATTCCGCTCAAGCCATACGTTCCAAAGCACATACATTAAGATAACTTTAAAAAAAAATTCGTTGGTTGTGTTCTAGGTTGGACATGTTTCTTATCCACCAATCATCAAGCAAACAATTGTCGAGCAAAGGACTCGTGTTTATGGACTGCTAGTGCACAACAATTCCCCACACACCCCTTGAGAAATTACATCCTCTAGCAAGGTGCTTATTTGTTTCAATTTCAGTGTTGCTGTTGGCTCATGAGGCCATCCGCGAGTGGCTAGCCTATCTCCTGTCAAGGCCTTCTTATGCAAGAGTAGCCATACAAAAAGCTTACATTTTGGCTTGACCGATGCTTTCCAAATTTTTGCGGATGAGAAAGGGGCCATGGTCCCCAAAAAAATGGTAATGATAGGCTGATCCCGCTGTGTATTCCCCATTGGTTGTCCACCACCAGGATGTGGAGTCTGGAATGTTCATGTCCAGGCTCACATCCTGGATAGCCGCCCATTGCTCAACAAAATCATTGATCTGAGTTGTCGATGTAATTGTTCACAGTGATTTGATCCAAAAATCGTCATGTAGCTCAACTTGAACGGTTCGACGCTTCCTCTTTGCAAGCATAAAATGGATGGGGCAATATCTTTTGGGGTAGCACGATGCAGCCATCGGTCGTGCTAGAACAGTGTCGTTCTTCCATCACCCAAGGCGATTGTTGTTACAGTTCGGAAGAGCAACATGTCTTTGTCATTGCAGGGAAGCGGTGACCCTGATCAAGGCCGGTTTGGAGCGGTCCATTGTAGCCATTGCTATCTTAACTGCGGTGCTTGACAAACTTTTCAAGGTCGAGGATGCCCAGCTCACCCAACTCCTTTGGGGAGCAAACCATTTTCCAGTTGACTAGTGAATGCCCGCCAGAGGAGTGTTCCCCATCATCCCCTTTCCAAGTGAAACCTCTCCAAATTTTGTCAATCTGCTGCATGACCCATTTGGGTAGGTTGATGACGGACATGTGTTAAATTCCAATAGCGGTAAGGATTGCCTTGACCAATGTAATCTGTCCAGCACGTAAAAGAAGCTTTTCCTTTCCATGCAGCTAGCTTTGTGCCCATTTTGTCAAGAAGAGGTTAGAAATCGACCTTCCTTAGCATCCTTCTGTGGAGAGGCAAGCCTAGGTATTTGCAAGGAAAAGTAGAGAGCTTGGCTGGAAGAGGCCTGAGCACGTTCTCCAGGTCAATACCTTCACAATGCATAGGAAAGATCTCGGCCTTTTCTAAGTTGGTTAGCAGTCCGCCCGCTTGTCCAAAACATTTTAAAATTTCTACAATTGCACGAAGCTCATTCCTCTTTAGGTTAGCAAAACCTGCCGCATCATCCGCATAAAGGGAGACCCGGAGGAAACCATTCTTTGCCCGAATTTGCTTTAACAGCCTGTCCTCAGCCGCCCGCATCAGTAAACACTAGAGTAGGTTGATCGCCAGGATGAACAACATAGGGGACAACGGATCCCCCTGGCACAGGCCTCTAGCATGAAGGAAAGCAAGACCCGATCGCCCATTAAGCAAAACTCTCGAAGTGGTAGAGTGAAAAAGCAAACACAATCAGTCCCGCCACCTTTGTCCAAAACCTAGAGTAGAATGGACTTCAAGCATATATGGCCAACTGAGGGAGTCAAAAACCTTGGAGATGTCTAGCTTAATGAACAAGCTCGGGATTTTCTTGGGATGCAGTTTGTGAATCACCTATGCTTAATAAAAGCACTTTGGTGGATGGAGACAATCTCATTGAGCATAGGGGCCACCTTGGTGGCCAACAATTTTGAGAGAATTTTGATGAAGTTATGAATAAGACTAATTGGTCTAAAATGTTCCACTCGCAGTGCTTGTTCCTTATAACAAATAGGTTTAGATGCTAGAAAAGTGCGACGCGCTCCTTACAACAAATAGGCTTAGATGCTAAAAAAGTGCGACGCGCCACGATTCATTGCTACAACTAAACGTTTGCTGAACTTGTCTTGGTAAAGCTTGGCTAGATAGGAGGAGTAATACCCGTGCAATGGTGTGGATTTGCATAAGTGGCTAGTTTCCTAGACACTAGGAATAATACCCGTGGAATGGTGTGGATCTGCATAAGTGGGTTTGCATAAGAGTTTCTGCAATATCTATTTTCACAGACAAGAGTTAATAATGTTAAATGTAAGAAAATAATACTACAATACTGCATTTTTTTGCTTCAGCAAAGGAATTTTTTTTCATTAAATATTTCAAGTAAAAATAACCCTGGACCCCTAGTTAAACAGATCGTTGCAAAAATACTCGATCCGAACCCATCGGAGAATTCGCCGAAGTTCTGTCTGTATCAACAGTTGGTTTAACTAGGCGCACCTCCTGCATGTTACAAAGGTCTGATTATGCTTTGGAGCTATCAATGTCAAAGAGTTAGTTGATTTGGTTAGTGTGATAGCAAGCTCAGGAAAGTTCGATTATGAAATTATTTGGGAGAATAGTAAATCAGGGTTCGGAAATTACTAATTAATAATTATCTCCATTTAAATGGCTTCTTAGTTACTGAATTGTTTTTCCTTACCTGCAGGCTTGTTTAGAACATAAGAATTTCACAAGAAATTGTTTAAATTCTCGGAGGAATTGAAGGGATAATCCTACCCCACAAAACAGTACCTAAAATATTTCGTCGATCCCTGTGATATCAGTGTGAAATCGGTGAAATCAAAGATCCATGTTATCAAACTTTTAGCAAGGCACAGATCAAGCGATCTTAAACTTGTTTTGTTAGTTAACTAAAACGTTTGAAAAAGATTAAAAACGATTAGAAACTGCGTAATCGGGTTCAAAAACATGTGTGTCCACCATTTGCCCTGGAAGAGTTCCGCGTATTGAAAAAGGATTACACGCTACATTGACATTGACATGTACGGTGTTATTATGTATAATTATCAGTTTCTTATTTGTAGATTAGGTTTTTTACTCTAAAAAATATGTAGTGTGTCACTAAACTCATCATGTTATAACATGGCATCTACAACGTACAGAGGTAGCTTTTTTTTGCGCCCTACGTGCTATCTAGAGATCACAATAAAATATGTTACTCTTTCCGTTCGTAAATATTTATTGTTTTAGACATTGATGTGGTCTTTAATATACATCTTTGGCTGTTATTATATATATATACATATATGTTTGTAAAAAATTATGAAAATTTGTACTCTGAAGATATTTTCTTGACAAATCTAATCATACTACTTTCACCTCACCAATCTAAATATGTTTTTAACCTATTAGTAGTCAAAGTTTGAAAAGTTTGATTGCGCTTTCTAAAACGTCACCTATTTTCAAACGGAGGTAGTATATAATGAGTTATCTATGAGAACCCTAGTTTTGAGGTAAAGGGAACGTGAGACAGAAGGAGATTCAACTCACGCTGCTGAGTTGAGTGATTCCGGTCGAGTCACGTTGCCAACGAGAGTAGGAGGGGGGAAGATTGTATTGTGCTTGTGCACTCATCTCATGCATGGCATTCATCGTAAGTATTTCAAGCACATGTGTATACATTGCAATTGGAACTTTAATTAAATAAAGAATGTCGTTACAAGATATACAACATTGTTTAAATGGAAACTTTATTAATTCAAAAATGTAATACAAATGTCTTAGTACAATATTGTTATAAGAATAAATAAAGAAGAAAGAAAAATTACATGAGTGATATCTCCTACCTATACAAAATAACTAAACCTAATCTTCAATGTCAAGTGTTGAACCGTAGAGGAACACCAAACATTGGGGGGAGGCAGCTTTGGAAATGAGTCTGAGGCCGCCGAGTATATAAATTCGAGACCGTTGGGACCTCGCAGATTCTGTAGGAGGCAAATGATTTTGAAAACAATGTTTTAAAATATATGCGATTCATGGCACATTTTCGCCTAAACCCATAGGAAAGAATACCGAGGTGGAACCTAAATAATTTTTAGTTTTGGAAATAGTTTTAGAAAATATTTTATTTTTCAAAATGTCCAAGGGGTCACTTTGGCTAAGACCCTTATCGGACCAATTTACTATAATTGTATATAGGGAGAAAAGAGGTGAGAGAATAGTACAATATTTTTTTATTTTTTCTATACTAGTTGCATGCATGAAGTTTGTTTTGAAAAGAAATTGTTTTAATCCAGACAAAAACTGAGATAAGCAACCCATCAGATAGATGTTCAATAGCCCACAAGTATCCATCAAAGCCAATATAATAGTTCAGATAAGGCATCAACTCATCCAGTGAGATAACCAACAGCTCACACATTTTGACCGTAGTCAAGATTTCTTGACTCATAAGGCAGGTTATCCACCGAAAGATTTATCCAACAAGCAAGATATGTGTGACCAAGGATAACTTAAGCTGTAAGGTAAAAGTTCAGCCAAACAAATATCAGTAGCAGCCGACCAGGTAAGTACACAGTAATGACAAGAGAGATAAGTCAGCAGGAGGTGGCTAATGTCATCAAAGAAGAAGGCAGCCATATAAGCACCTCTGTTGAACCAGAGGGTAGAGTTCACCACACTGTAGTAGTAATAGCCACCACCATCATATATCACCATAGCTTTCACAAGAGTCAGCACAAAAGAGCCGTAGAGTAGAACCGAGCTCTAGAGCTAAGAAGTCATTAGGCTCTAGAAGACCATCAGGAATCACAAGGAGCTTTAGGAGATGGCCGCCAGAACCAAGAGGAGAAGAGCAAGACAAGATCATCAGAGAGACCAGCCGAGGAGGAGAAGGAGGAGAAGGACCATAGAAGAGAAGAGTAGGCCGCCAGCAAGTTAAAGAGCAAGCCACGAGCAAGCTTAGGAGGCCCAAGCTTACTCTTGTCCAACCAACAAGGTAGGATCCCATCTGAGATCATTATAATCCATGCACATAGATGGAATTTTTCTCTAATAGGACCCTCAAATTATAGTTTCATCATAGGGTTTCTTAGGCAACATAGTGTAGTCTCTGTTCTTATCAGAAAATGCTTCAAATGACTAGCATCTTCGTTAGCCGATCTATTCTTACCAGCAAAGCTTACTTTTCTCTAATTCTCAGATAAAAGCCATCATAGGAGTGGACTATGTCAAGTAGAGTATCTGTTCTTCAGTTTGTCAAACTGATATATACATATATGTACATATAGAAACAGTAAGAAGGATCTAAGAACAAGGAAGTATCTATTCTTCCATCACAAATAATCTGATGTACACATATATAAGGATATGCATGGATAAAAGGGAGAGAAACTAAGAACCAAGGTTAATATACGTTCTTATCAGTTTTGAACAAGAGATACTTCAAACGTTTAAACATCATCACTAGCTAGCTAAAATCAAATAGACCATCTATTCTTTGAGTTAGCCAATTTGGCATGTTTAGATGCATACACCTAAAACAGCAAGAGCTGAGTACAATACATGTTTTTATCAGATTTCCATATTCCTTATCTCCCTTCGCAGAAGACGCCATTTCCAAATAGGCTACAAATCTAAACAACAGGCTAGTGTAAGACCCATAATACCAATTTAAACAATAGCTACCACGAATATTACTAGGGCATAATCCAAAGCTCATGCATAGAGGCACAAATGAACCATCAGACAACATTAGCATAGAGAAATGCTGGCATAATGTTAATTGCAAGATATTAAACAATGTTTACTCAAAAAAATCGTATGCTAGCAACATAAAGAGATTAAGATAGGCATAGAGAAATGCTAAGTAAAAATTGTTAACAATTGATCACAACAATCAAGTTAGCTAATAAGAAATTCCCACAGACACTTCTTCAAACTGAAAATCACAATCCCAGTCACAATAAGCTTGAGACGAAACTCTAGGATTGAAGAAGTAGATGAGGAATAAAGGGGAGTGGAGGAATACTAATGTGAGCACGGCACAACCGCCACAGTTGTGGAGGCGGCCAAATCCTCGTCGTCCGGCGGCGGTGGCCGTGAGCAGCGTCAATGGGCGGAATGGTGGACTGAGGAATTTGCAACGAGGAGCATGACGACGAGGGACATCTCGGGCGGCACAACCGAGATGACCACCGAAGGGGGGGCCTCAGTGTGATTACGCGAGGAAGAACACCGATATCCCGAGCCCACGGGCTAGGGTTCGACGGGGGAAAACCAGAGGGGCGCGAGTAGTGGCAGCGTAGACGCACTCGGTGGGGAGCCGAGTGGCACGCTCGGGTAAGAGCAGCAGCGTGCTGTCCCAGGCGGCGAGTCGAGTCAAGGAAACTGAGGCGGCCTCCTGAGCGGCGGTAGACCGGCGCCATTGCTGGACCGAGGAGGCGGCGGCGTTTGACGTAAGGTGGTAGCACAGAAGGCGTAAGGTAGGAGGCGGCGGAGAAGAAGGCCTCACATCGAGGGAGGAGGCCGAGAGTTCGAAGCAGCGGCGGAGGAAGAGGAATTGGGAAGGAGTGCGCCAATTTTGGAGAGAAGGAGACAGACAGGCGATGCACGAGTGAAGAGAGGAAAGAGAGAGAGAGTAGGGGAGCAAGCGGGTTAGGGGGTTGCGGGTTAGAGTAAATTGCGGGCCCAAAGGGCCAGCTTAGGGTTAGAACTGTAGCAGATTTTCTTTTTACTTAAAAAATAGTAAGAAAAGTAAAACAACACAAAGTAAAAACTATAACTTTCGTTAGTGAATCTCAAGCACAATGCTTAAAGTAAAATATTTTTATTTCTCTTGAAGAAGGAAAAAGGACATTAAGGTAGATGTTAGAATCATAAACCTTAGATTTGGCTCTTGGTTAAATTATTCAAGTAAGCCAATGAAGAAATTAACAAAAACATGTAACTTTTTAAAGTAAAATAAAAGATTAATTAGTTAAGTAGGTATGAAATTTTTCCTTACAAAATATAAAAATTGTTTTAAGAAACTCTTTTAGTTATTTGATAGCTGTAAATCATACAGAAAATGTTCAAGGAAACTTTAAATCCAAATTCTTACGATGGAAATACATTTCTCATGCATACATTACCATGTTGTTTGCATTCATATTGAGATTTTGTCGGATTAGTCCTTATCGGACTATATTGATTTTTTTCTCCAGAAGCCGGAGTTCAACAAGCAAACCAGTCGAACTCCATTTCAAATCCGATACCAAGCAAGTCTAGTTTCTTGTTCATATCTGTTGAGAATATTTTACAAAAATTTACTTATTGTCTATAACATACATAAAAGGAAAACCTATTTTCTAAAGATGAATCAATTGTGACTCTTAATCGCCGGTTTTTGGGTGTAATCATTGTGGGTCTGAAACCATAGAAAGGTGCCGATGGCACATTGGAAGGCAGGTTTCATCACACAGGTTTGTTCATATAAGGTTAAAGTAATCAATGATCGATTGTGTTCAAAAGCCGTAGTGATCGCGCTTATCACATATGCTGTATGGGCAGGGCTAAGCTAAAGTACCTTTGCCTTAAGTTCATACTCCCCCGGGAATGCAAGACCTCAGCAGTGGGATTGACTGTTGGGAAGGTGGTATTGGCCGCTGGGTTAGCCACTTATGTTGGAAAAGGTAATATTGGCCGTTGAGTTAGCCATGATAGGATTTGAGACTGGTAGTCCTAACGGACTACGACGTGGGGTATGACCGAGTGGGCGACAAAAAGGCTCTGTGATCGTGGGAGTGTGAATGAGGCCTGCAAACTCAGACACAGGACCAAGTTCATTTGTGGGTACAGTTGCGCACCTCTGCAGAGTGTAATAAAGTGTGGCAGTGTCACTCCATGTTTCTAGTTGGAATTGCGAACCCGGTAGGAAAGAGATCCATCAGGGATCCTAGCAGCCAGTGAGACATGAGATCATAGTCTCCTAATTAAAATTGACTCTCTTATCTTATAAAATGCATTCCTTTGGAGAATTCCGCTGTTCTCAGTAGATAGTGCATCAAACAGCTTTTTACTATTTCTGGATTTGTTGAGTACCTTTCGTACGCATCCCTCTATTCTAATTCCTTTGATTAGACTGTGAGTCGACGGCGGATCAAGATGTAGCCCACGTCGAGCTCGAAGACAGAGTCTCTAAGGAGCCGGCAGTGACGAAAGAGGATGAAGGTGTTGACTACTACTTTGACTACCGTGATGAGAATACTGTCGAGTAGAAGTATATGAAGTGAGATAAGAGAGTAAATATGACTTTTACTGTAGCCGATTGGAACGGTTTTTAATTCTCTGTACTTTGGGAAGAAGTTTGTATAATTATACTTTGTTCTTTGAGTCTATAAATTAAGTATTGTAATAAATGGACAGCTGCAATGCTTCTGTCGTGCTACTCTGTGTGATATGTTGTGGTCGAGAAGACATTTCGTCTATAATATATCAAAGACTAGCATATTACTTGAAAGGGTAGTATATGGGTCACCGCTTATCCCAGAATCATCTCTAGAAATAAATATTTCTATCAATCTAAAAATATGTGATGATCAAAACAAAATTAGAACATGCAACAAAGGGATGACATCCAGTACATGGAGAAAAACGGTCATTTGAGCTGAAGGGATCATCCATCCATGAAGGAAAGATAATTTCCTCTCTTCCTTCTATATCTTCTAACTCAATAAAAATTTTACGTGACATCTTAAAAAAAGGGCTAATAATCACTCATTTATACATGGCCTTAGTAATACAAAGCTTTGAGAGTTCTAGGAGTTTGTCTGGCCACATTTAACATAGGCATGGATACATAACGAACTCTACCAAACGGAGACAAAATGGATACGTTTTCTGTGCATCAAAAAGTAGATTCGAGACTGCTATAATATGTTTGAACACCAAAACAAGATCGTGCTAGCTATATTAATATAAAATGTACGGTTTGGCAGAATTGAAACATTACAACCCACATTTATTATAAGCCAAGGAGTCGAGAAGTCTCCTGGATTCAGTGGCTAGGATCACGGATGGCGGGCTATGGAGTTCATGTTCTGAGTCCTCCCTTATTAAATGATGAGAATAAGTCTTATTTTTATGCGGAGAAATAAGAATAAGTCTTATTCGTCACACTAATGTTATTTCAATCCAAGAGTTGAAGTTGGATCCTTACCATTCATTGGGTCCCACTAATGACCCAAGTTCAATGAGTAATTTTCTTTTAGGGAAATAAAATATTGAAGCTGCAACAGCAAAGAAACGAAGCAGTATCATGGTTTTGTGTTTTCCTCGCATAATCCTTTTGGCTTGCACAGTTACTAACAAAAATTAATCCTAAGATCAATGGTGTTGAAGGCGAAGTTTCCAGTTTGATTGCACGGCTGAGTTCATTGTGTTAGAGAAACCTGTGTTGCAGTACTTCGTACGTATACTTTTCTGTGCTGCACTTGTATAATTATGCAAGTTAAATATGTTTGTTCATTTTCTTGAGGCGTGAATTTCGGTAATGTTATATACTATTCGGATCTTCTCCATTTGCTTGTACATGTCTTTGTCTTCTATCAAAGCTGAGTACTAAACGGAAAACAAAGGAGTTTCACTCCACTTTTCTTTTCTCCGTGCTCGATTTTAGGTCGATGGACACGACCACTGCTAAGCTAGCCACTCTAAAAACCTCTACTGAGTTGCACTTAAACTAGCCAATCATGCATTCTCTAGTCTTTTGTACGTTTAGATATTTCATATGTATCAAAATTGAAAATTGTAAGTGCAAAATAAAGCAAAAAAGAGCCCCGCGCATGACCACATTTTTATCCGCCTTCCAGTTTCGAATCTAATGGATTCAATTATGTACCTAAACTAAACATTTTTACGCTCTAGGGCCATCTGTTAAGTTACACCAATAATACATAGAACTACAAAATTTGCATGGGAATTTTTGCCGTAAAGACGCCAGTAGCGTGGGGCGCCAAATCCGAAGGTCAGGATCGGGAACCTTTCCTCCCGTCGGATTTCACGTAGGAGATCCAGTCCCAATAGTCCGATTGTTGCAACAAAAATAGAAAGATTTTGTACTGTTGCAACAAACCTCTATCTTAGTCATATTTGAAATTTTTTGTCTGGCTTGTTGCAGGGTTTTCTCTTTTCGAAACATTTAGTTTTTCACTCTTTGAATGCGGATCAGCAAGTACTATAACATTGATTTTTTTCCTATGCGTCATATAGATCTTCTTTTTGCGGATCAATTTTTTGCGAAATTCCGACGAAACATGTTTGAAATTTCTTAAGGCATGTTTGAAGATGGATAAAACTGTTGTAAAACTTTGAAGAAATTTATGTGAAATCTGCTTGATTTTTTCGTGAATTTTCTTTAAGCTAGACTTCAAACTCCTTATAGAATTATTTTTTTTAATCTAACTCCTTACAGATCTTGTTTGAAACAAGATTTGAAACTCCTTATAAAGATGTCAGGAGAGATGGAGATGAGGCCATTGGGGCAAGAGAAAATGTGCGGTCCTTTTGCATGTAAAGGTAGAGAATGATGACAAAACTGATGATGCATCTTCCTTCAATCCAAAGGTTGTCTGGACATCCGATCCTAGTTCCGATCGGACATGTGACGCCTAGTTCCTCCTAAAGAAAACTCATGCAACAAACTCAAGATCTATATGACGCGTAGGAAAAAAAATCAATGTTGTAGTACTTGTTGATCCGCATTGAAAGAGTGAAAAACTAAATGTTACAAAAAGAGAAAACCTGGCAACAAGCCACACACAAAAAATGATGCTCCCACGCTGTAATGTTGAGGCCATGTTTGGTTGACCTTTTGGACTGGATCTCTACAGAAAAAAGTTGAAGCCCAATCAAATGGACTTTTTTCATCCCGACTTTTTACCAAAGCGTTTTTGTTCAATTTCACCACGGTAGCAAAGTAGGTGAGAAGGTTCTTCCTGCAAGGAAAATGGCTCCTGCGGAGCCTTGTTATCATTCTGCTCTTGAAGTTCCTATTATTTACAAGCAATTGCCACCACAGATTTAAGCCACGAAGGCTTCAAAATTTTCACTCGAGAGCAAGGCAGCTAGGGTTCCTAGGCGCAGTCGCCACTGGCCTACAGAGGAGGAAAACGAGTTGCCCGTGCTCACCCTACCTCCCTCCTCCCTTGAACTCCACTAGCGACCAGCTCCTCTCTCCTCCCTTGGTGTCACCGTCTGCTCGGTGAACATTCGATGAAACCGCATTCAAGCTTGGATTGGTCGCCCTCGAGCTTCGATTGGTCGCACCGCCAGTAGAGCTTCGGTTCACCGCCTCCAAGCTTTGACTGTTCACCACAGAGCATTCATTCGTCGCTGCTACACTTCGTAGCTGAGTTTCAATTCACATGGCGAGCTCTGTTTGTTGCTCTGGATCAGTCCCTTTTTGTCTCTTCTTTCTTCTTTTTTTCTATTTTCTTTCTCATGCATTGATTAATTGTGGTTGATCTGATTCATCACTTCGATCGGTTTGATGTGTGCCTTGTCTAGATCGGTCTCCTTTCTAGAGCCTTCGTTTATACCTTTTTTGCCTCTCAAAAGAGAGAAAAAATGTATAATTTTTCTCACTCTGTGCATGGTGTAAATGGATTGATGGCCATGTGATGGTTCAGTAAACTAATTTACTTTGATGAGTGCATTGAACAAAATTTTGTCTTATATGTCCTTAGTTTAATTTGTACTAAATATTTTGATGAGTCCACTACCTCAGAAAACACTTGTGCTGCACGATCATCACTGATGGGCAAGAGGTTGCCTGTCACTGGTGATAAATACCACTGACGGGCGGTAAAACGACCGCCAGTAAAACCGACTACGAAGCCGGGATAGATGATATTTACTGAAGGGCCCGAGATCTGCTTGTCAGTAAAAGTAGGAGGGAGGGGCATTTTCGGCCTCACCACTGACATGGACCTCCACTGACGGGCGCAGAGTAGCCGCCCGTCAGCGAAGGTTCTACTTCCACTGACGGGTACCGAGGAGCCTGTCAGTGGAAGTTGATTTCCGGATAGCGTCTTAGGGCACATTTTTCACTGACGGGCCCCTTTGGATGCCCGTCAGCGATATGTCTGTGTATAAAACAGGGGAGGCGCCCGCAGCTGGCCAGTGTGCTCGCGCGCCTCACACGGCCAGCTGCGAGCACCTCCACCTGCGTCGCGCCGGAGTGCTGCTCCTCCTCCAATTGGTACTATCCCTTCTCCCCTCCTCGCCCTCTCCCTCCTAGATGTAAGAGTTCTAGATCTAGAACTCTCTTGACCCTCCCTGCACCCATTTCCCTTCTCTTTCCCCCTCCCCTCCTCCCTCCCTCCTCCTTCTTGATGTATCTAGATCTAGATCTCTCTGAAACTTCACTCTTCTCATCCCTCCCTCCTCCTTCTAGATGTATCTAGATCTAGATCTCTCTTAAACTTCCCTCTTCTCCACCATTTTTCCCCTCTCTCTCTTTCTACCCTCTTCGGAAGGCTCTCTCTCTCTCTCTTAAATTTTATGTTTATTTTATTAATTTGAGCTATAATCAATTAGTTTCTTGTTGTAGGGATCGATGGATCGAAGTTGGATGTACGGCGAAAGAGCAACACGGAGTTTCATCAATACTTTGAATGAGTTTCTAGATGCGGCCGAGGAAGATCGAGAGAAAAAGGGTGCGAACAAGATGTGTTGTTCGTATTGTGTATGCAAGAACACGATAATGGTCAGGGAGAGAGGCATGTTGCAGCTACACTTGTTGACTAAAGGTTTCACGGAAGGTTATACACGTTGGACAAGTCACGGTGAGAAAACGGAAATTTTATCTAGTCTTGAATGTTTAGAAGAAGAGGCCATACGATGCAGAAGAAGATGAAGATCATATTTCTGAATGTAGGGATGACTTGACGGGAGAGGCGGGAAACAATTTGGCTGAAATGTTGAGGGACAGTCACATGGTGGACCAGGTGGTCAAAGACCCCGAGGATGAAAGAGAGGTCGCAAAGTTTGCGAAACTGATGGAAGTCTCGACAAAACCGCTGTATCGCAGTTGCGATCCTGAGCACACGCGTCTGTCAGTTACGCTAGAACTTCTAAGGATCAAGGCAGCCCATAACTGTCTGGACGCAAGCTTCGATGAGACACTGGCTTACCTTGCGACGGTTTTTTCAAAGGAAAATGTGTTGCCTACGAGAACCGAGGAAGCCAAGAAGGTGGTCTGCCCCTTGGATTGGATGTAGAGAGACTCCACGCTTGTCGGAACGACTGCATTATTTATCGCAAGGAGTATACAGAGCTGCACAAATGTCCGGTGTGCAACACATCTCGATAAAAGCGGGGCAGAAACCAAGACGATGACAAGGAAGAAGTGACGAGTGGTGCCCCTGCAAAGGTTGTATGGTACCTTCCAGTCCTCCCCCGTTTGAAGCGTTTATTCGGTAACAAGGAGGCAAAGCTGCTGCGTTGGCACGAAGAGGGCGAAGAAAGGACGGGGTGTTGAGACACCCAGCTGATGCTTGTCAGTGGAGGGCAATCGACGCTGAATACCCAGATTTCGGTAGTGATCCGAGGAATATCAGGTTCGGTATGAGTACGGACGGAATAAATCCATTTGGCAACATAAGCAGCAGACACAGCACATGACCCGTGGTTCTCTGGATCTACAACCTCCCTCCATGGTTGTGCATGAAGCGGAAGTACATGCACCTGTCTATTCTCATTCAAGGACCAAAACAACCTGGAATGGATCTTAACGTGTATCAACAACTACTGAAGGACGAATTAGCTATGCTGTGGGAAGAAGGGGCTTAGGTCTGGGACGCGGACAGATTAGAGTTCTTCACTCTGAAAGGCCTGTTGTTCACAACGGTGCAAGATTATCCCGCGTACGGGAACAACGCGTGTCAGTGCACCAAAGGATACGAAGCATGTGTTAAGTGCATGGAAGAAACGACGAGTGTTTTCTTAGAGGGCTCTAGAAAAATCGTGTTCATGGGACACTGAAGGTGGCTGACCATGAATGACCCATGGAGAGAGGACACGGAAAGGTTCAACGGAACAAAAGAAATTCATCCAAAGCCTCGCGGGAAGATCGGACAAGAAATCTATGATCTCTTGAATGAAATGGACGAAGTTGAGCCAGGAAAAGGAAAGAAACAACCGCCGGTAAAGGGCATCTGGAAAAGAAAATCTATTTTCTAGGAATTACCTTACTGGCCTCACCTAGACACACGTCACAGCATTGATGTAATGCATGTCGAGAAAAATGTCTGCGACAGCTTGCTTGGTCTCTTGCTCAACATTCCGGACAAGACAAAAGATGGACCGAAGGCACGAGCAGATATGCAACACATGAATATAAGACCTGAGCTGTGGGCAACCAGAGAAACGACCAAGACGGGGAAGAAGGGTATCAGAGTCAAGATCAGCTGTCCTGCTGCCTGCTACACTCTGAGTAGAGACGAGCTCCGTAGCCTTTGTGAATGCCTCTATGATGTCAAAGTTTCTTCGGGTTACTCTGCAAACATCCAAAAACTTGTTGACATGAAGACTCACCGACTGATTGGCATGAAGTCTCATGACTGCCACGTGATGATCACACAGATACTACCTGTTGCAATTAGAGGTATCATGGAGCCAGGTGTCCGCAAGACGATCACGGACCTTTGTAACTTCTTCAACACTATCTGTCAGAAGTCAATCACGATGCAACGTTGCCTGAAACTGAAGGCCGAGATCACTGTCATACTATGCGAACTTGAGATGTATTTCCCTCCAGCATTCTTCGATGTCATGGTACATCTCATGATCCATATCGTCCCGGAGATACTGGACCTTTGTCCCGTGTTTTTGCACAATATGTACCCGTTTGAAAGGTACAACGGGGTTATCAAACGCTACGTTCGTAACAGAGCGCATCCAGAAGGTAGCATCATCCAAGGCTATGCTACCGAAGAGGGCGTCGAGTTCTGCATGGATTACATGCGTGATAAAAAACCTATAGGTGTTCCAGTTTCGTGGCACACAGGCAGGCTCGACGGTAAAGGTGCGATCGGGCATAAAAATTTACATGTGTATCGATCGGACAGATCAGATGACTACAACAGAGCATATTTCATGGTGCTGTAACACTTGGCTGTGGTACGGCCTTATATTCAGATCCACATGAAACAGTTGCACGAAGCAAATCCGAAAAAGGGCACAGTTGCGCTCACGAAAGAGCATAACGCAAAGTTCTCCGGGTGGCTAAAGAACTACTGGTATGAAAGGGAGCCGTCAAATGCAGAAGAAGAAACCGTCTGAATGTTGTCACAAGAACCCGATAGCAAAGTCGTGACGTGGCAATCATATGATATCAACGGATACACATTCTATACCGAGACTCAAGACCGGCGTAGTACGTACCAGAACTGCAGTGTAATGCAGGAGTCTAGAATTGGTCATCAGGGCAAGAATTGTAGGTACTACGGTGTGATTGAAGAGATCTAGGAACTTGACTACACTGTGACCAAGATCCCCATGTTTCGTGTCAGATGGGCGAAAGGCGTCAGAATCGAAGATATGAACACCAGTACCATGGTTATACCTCCACCGATCCCTATGGAGTCACGACAAGTCAAATCAATCAGTCCCAAAGATAAGCCATGGGTATTAGCCAAACAACTCACCCAAGTCTTCTACATAAAAGACCCAAAGAATAAGAAGCGTGTTGTTGTGAGGAAAGGGAAAAGGAGTATTGTCGGAGTCGATGGTGTAGTTGACGAAGAGGACTACGACCAATTCGACGATCCGGACACAGAAGAAGAAGATGTGGATGATCGAACGAGCAAAAGGTGCAAAGGTACTCAGGATGCGTGTCCCTACATAAGATGCAGTCACGCCGAAGGTCTGACGTATACCAGCAAGAAGATCAAAACTACTATTGAGAAGCGTGTCGAAGACGACGAAACCTAGCTTTTCGATCAATTCAGAACAAACCTCAATGTGTAATAATATTTTTTGATGAATTGAATGGTTATGTTCGGGACTATGTAAAACAAGGGATGTACAACACTGGAAGTACAATAATTTAGTAGTACAGGAAAGGTACAATAATTTAATAGCGTAGGAAATCATCTCTGTTAACACAATGACAACATAGCGATGGATATTACAAAAGAATTATCACTACCACAGGGCGGGGATGAACGATAAGTTCATAAATCTAGACATCAAATTAAATAGCTCCTAAATCTATCTTCTTTTTACTCTAGATGTCAAACTAGCTCAATTAGGTGGAAATACAAACTATCCGGAACATCCGGAACAGCCCAAACCCTAAAGAATCACCACTGACGGGCAGTGCAAAAGTGACCGTTAGTGAAACTCCACTTTCAGTGGAAGTATCCACTGACAAGCTTCACTGACGGGTAACTCTGTCACCGCCCGTCAGTGAAAGCAAGCACACTTTCATTGACGGGCAACGTTAAAGGCCCGTTAGTGGAGGTACACAACAAGACAAGCCGGTACACTTCCACTGACGGGTAGCTTTTATGTGCCCGTCAGTGGAGACTTATGACTATATAACGCGGACTTAGCGAAATTTCACCCGTCTCTCGCGCGTTCAGTTTTTGAACCAGCCGCCGGAGCACCCCGCCCGAGCACCGCCGCCAGGCTGCCGCGCCGCGCCGCCGCCTCGAGCCCCCGCACAGGCCGCCACCGCCCGAGGGCCCCCGTCCACGCCGCCGCCCGGCCCCCCCGCACCGAAGCGCCCGCGCCGCCGCCCGAGCCCCACGCCGTCGGCCCTGCTTCCTCCCGGGCCCGTCCTCCGCCGCCCCTCCTCCGCCCGTCCGCCGTCCCTCATCCTCCGCCCGCAGTCGTCCCCCGGCCCTCCGAGCACCCGCCGGTGTCCAAGCCCAAGCCGAGCAGCCTCCGGCCTCCAATCTGTTGGCAAGGTGAGCTCCAATCCGATGAAGGCTATTTGCAGTGTGTGCCGGTGTCGAAATAGTGAAATGTACCAATGATTTAATTGGCCTTGATAGTTGCACTGTGGGGATTGTAAGATGAAGGCTATTTGCAGTGTGTTGTGCTATTTCCAGTATAGTATATCTTGTTCTCTGGAGTTATATTCAGCTGTAGAATAGCACTACTATTTTCATGTGATAATTGTGATTAGAGTTCCTTTCATTTTTCTTATTGGCTATTGAAGGTGAAAGTTGTCGCTACATGGCGATTCATGTTTGTTTCTTTGTTTACTTGCTGAATTCTGTCATGTACATAGGCAATGCAGATTCAGGTGATTAGAGTTGGGAATGACTTAATAACTAGATCATGTGGAATGCTTTGTCAAGATTTGACAAGCAATAGCGGTGAGCTTTCTTGTTCTCATCAGTTTGCTCCCATGCTTTTGGTTGTGGCCGTGCAAATAACAGAGGACTGTGTGGCATTTTACCGATTGATTCATGTGGTCAAAATGATGCTAAGTTCTTATTAGTTGGAATTAGGTATGATATGGATGCTCTGTGTGCTTAATCACCTTCGGATGGCATGACTTTTTTATGGTATGCCTTATTGTTTGCTTGAGGTACTGATGCTTAGATGGCATAATCCAATTTTGTTAAGAACAGATGCTATGTTGGATTTTCAGCAGTTGGTGAAAATGATTACATGTGATACATTTGTATGATCATGTTTGGGTCATTGGTTGATAAGAATAGATACCCAAATTGGTCTAATAGGTTTACTTTTGGGATGCTCTTGTTTGAGAGAGATTTAATAAATAATTGGAGAAATCCTAATAAGAACAGATGCTATTACTTAGTCTTTAGTCTTAATTTTGTGATGATTTGTTTTTCTGTGCATGATATATTAGCTCAGTTTTGTGCATGATATTTTTGTGCCTTAACCATGTGAGGGAAATGGAATGGACGAATAACCAATGTGTTTTGTTATGTTATAACTAGAATCACGTATTTTATATGGTTTAATATATGCTAATTAAGCCTCTAAAAATTAATATTTTCTAATTCTGCTTGAATTTTTTTCACTTACTGTCGACGATCGGTAAACCGCCGATCTTACGGTATTCGTGGAATGTGTATGTATGAGGGGTAGGGACCGCTAGGGCACAAGGCCAGAGGTATAATGGCAAGAAAAACGCCCTTTTTATATAAGTTCGGGCCTCCCTCAGGATAACAACCCTACGTCCTGTTCGTATATATTAACTGGAGAATGTCTTACAAGGGGTATGAAGGTTAGTGGCTATCCTAGGCCTAATCATAGACTAATCCGACTAATTCCGCTAGGCTCGATTCCTTCGAGGTGGCGGGTCTTCCTTGGATCTAACTCCCTTGGATCTAACTTGACCTGTCAGACTTGTCCTCCCCTATGGGATTGCTCATTCTTTTATAGGGGGTTCATCTAGTCGCACTGGACATGGACTTATGCCCGAGTAGAACTCTGGCTTCCTTAAAACGTCGGGATTGACTTCCTAGTTTAAGGGTATCCTTCCTCCTTACGGAGGGGTTACCTTACCATCCTGGAATCCTTACCGGGTACGTAGTACACTCCAGTAATCCAGGGTAATCGTATGCGGATACTTCCTAATATACGGGATACCGTACTATACATCGTCAAGCCCCCCATCAGTACGTGAAGTGAGGTCATGACTGTTCTGTATGAAATCTGCCCTTCTCTGGGAGTGGCTCCAAGTAGGCGAACCGAGTAATCCTTATCGACAACTTTCCCGAGTAGGTACAATCTCTACCGAGTAGTTGTGATAGCCTTATCGAAATAGTCCTTGGAAATCCAAAAACTTTTCTGATTTAATCTGACTCGTCGATCACGGACACGCGTTGGCCTGATGGATTTCTAGAAAACCAAACCGTCGTGGCAAAAATTTCGCGTGGTGATGAAGAATCTTTCCTTTTTCTGCGCTACTGTTCGGCTGACGTTAGTTGTAACGCAGCGCGCTTGTCGGGGTCGTGGGTTTGTCAGACTCTCTTTTTCCCGCGCAACGTCTCGTATGCGGGAAAAGCAACTATCCGCATTAAATGCGATGGAACAGATCGTGCTGTTAACCGCGCTCGGTCAGGAGAAAGTTAGAATCTTTAACAAACCAAGAGTTGGGGTTTTGCCCGCATTGCTCTCCATTCCTTAGCCTTCCCACCATCTTCTTCCTCACGCCCAAATCTTTCCGCTTCCATTGCCTCCGATCATCCGGCGGAAATGGGCAAAAAAGAGCGCCACGAAAGAAGTCCCCTGAGCCCAAGAAGCCATCAGGAGATACCTCAGGGGGAGCAAATCTTTGTCATCCCCGAGTTCGAAGCCTCGGTGATGGACTCCGCCACCATCAAAGAGACTCGTGGCGGAGGAGGTAATCCTCTCGGAGGTGTTCGTACCATTCCGGGGGGCCGTGAAGGAGACGGTTCCCAGTCCGGACACGGACTGGGTCGTCGTCTTCGCGGATTTCTTCAGGTGCGGACTCCAGTTCCCACCTTCTCATTTCTTCCTCCTCGTGCTCCAGTTCTATGGGATCGAGTTGATTCATCTCAACTCGTACTCGGTCCTGATGTTGGTAGTCTTCGCACATCTGTGCGAAGCGTACCTCGGTATCCGGCCGAGCCTGGAGCTGTGGAGGTTCTTCTACAACCTCTGCCGGATGAAGGTCAGCGGCGGAGGAGTCATCGGCGGCGCCGGGTTCTGACTCCGGGAAGGGAAGAAGGACGCCTACATTTCCTCTTCCTGGAAGTCATCGTGGTCGGGCTGGCATTCCCAGTGGTTCTACTACCAACCCCCACCTTTCTCCGAGATCCACTACCGAGGCTTGGCTCCCCTGCCGATGAAGTGCTGGGTGGAGGCCTCGAAGGAGACCAAGCAGCTCAAGGCCCTCGTCCACGACATCGCCAATCTCGCCGCCAAAGGCTTGTTGGCGTGGGATGTCACGGAAGACTTCCTTTGGCGGCGAATCAGCCCTCTTCGGTCGAGGGTCCATCCCGCCTGGATAGTCCCAGAGAGAAGACCAGTCAAGGGACTTCGATACAGGTAAGACTCTGCCCTTCCCGTACCGTTCTAGTCGATGCGACATCTCACTTATTTTTGACTTCTTTTGCTTGTGTAGATCTGTCCCCCGAGGAGCTTCAGAGTAGGTTGAACAACCTACTCGAGCAGTCTCCCCAGGGCGGGCGGACTGATGTGCCCCTGCCTCTTCTGAAGCTTAGCCCCGACAACCAAAGAGAAGTCCTTTCGGTGAGTTGGAGGTCTTTTGCCTTGTCTGGTCCTGAGTCATCCGAGTAGTAATGTTATCAACCTTCGGGTTTTCTTCTGCAGCGATTAAGCCATGGAGGCCCTGACTCGGAAGCCGAGTGGGCTGGAGCCCCCGTGCAGGATGAGGACATTGAAGTCCTCGGAGAGATCGTGCCGCCCCCCGAAGGAGTCGGAGGTCCATCCGAGGTTGAGACGGCGGTGGAGGCTAGTCGAGTAGATTCTCCTATACGGACCCCTTCTCCTCCACCGAATCCCCAACCTCAGGTTAGAAATCTCACCCGACTAGCTCCGCCCCATGCCTTTCCTTGGTTAGGATGACAGGAGTGAGCTTGTCGGACAGCATGAGGTGTTTGGCCTTCTTCCACGGGAGCTGACGCCTCCTCCCCCTGGCTATCCGCAAGGAGGAGACCGCAACGGCGAAGGGGAAGGCGCCGCTGGCCTCTGCTGAAAAGTGAGGTTCAGATGTTTCGTCGAAGGGACCTCTTCCTCTGATGAAGCGCCAAAGGTAAGTTTCTTTCGTGGTCCTTTTTGCTATTTCTTTTTGTTTCTTGTCTTCATGAAGGGTTAATTTGAAAGTTCCTCCGATTAGGGTGACCATCCTTCCAGCCGGAGTTCCGGCGGGGGCCGTCGTCGAGGAGCAGCCCCGGGCGCCAAGGCCGGTGCAAGCCCCAGTCGAGCGGATTGAGCCCCCAGCGCCGGAGGCCCTGGTGCCGGAAGGTGTCGATTTGACCTCCCTGCTATAGGTAAGTCGAAGAGTTAGTAACAAAAAGTACAATGTGACCAATACTAACCTTATTGCTTTTAGATCGTCATTTCCGGATCCCTCCGCTCGAGCAGGCTCAAACTGAGCTGGAGGCAAGCCGAGCGGCAAACGAGGAGCTGAAGAAGCGCCTCGAGGAGTCTGGGAACTGGCGGGCGGAGAAGGAGGAGCTAATGAAACGCTTCCAAGACGCTGAGAAGAGGTGAGAGGTGGTCGAGGTTGAGCTCCAGGTCTCGAGGGCCCACCTGTCGGAGGTGGAGTCTTCCCTGCAAAGGAGTCAAGCCTATGCGGGGAAGCTAGAGGAAGATCTCGAGCGCGCCCTTGGCACGCTTGAGCGGGCGCTTGTCGAAGTCGGAGTCACCGTCTTCCCCAGCCCTCCGCGCGCTGCCCAGCTGGTGGAACTTGTGGCTTTAGTCTCCCGGCTGAAGCCCATCCTCGAGAAGCTGCTTGAGGACGAACTCCAACAAGGCGTGCGGGACGCCTTAGCCTTTGCTCTGGCCCTTCTCCGGTGTAGGCACCCGGACATGTCCCTGGAGGTTCTTGCAACTGATCTACCGGCTAGTGAGGAAGAAGAGCTCCTTGATGCTGTGCAGAGTGCTGCAGATGCTTTTGGTGATAGGGTCCAGGCGTCTAGTCTAGCTAGGTAAAATAGGAACTTGTAACAAACAGTGGTCAGTAACTGTGCACTAATCATGTGTGTTTTTTGGTTCTCTTAAATACTTGTCTGCTTTGTGAAATGCTTGTCGGACGCGAGGGTTGTCGTAGATCTAGTCGAACTCGTTGTCCCTTCCCCTTGACTTAGGATTTTTGAGTTGCGCTGTTTTACCGACAACTGCGATTGACCAAGTCTTAGGTTTAGTCGGATGGAGGGCTCCGTGGCTTCCTCGTCATCAGTAAACACGATAAGGGGTCCTCGTACAGCCTTTCGTGGTCATAGCGACAACTCGTGTTCCTTTGTTGCAGAGGTGCTGGACGTAAGCTAGTAAGTTCTACGTTTTCGCCCTATTGACGACAGCATTACACTCTACCCGTGATGCCTTCTGCTCAAAGCAGTCGAGGACGCGAATGAGCGTATGGGTTCCGTTGGTCTAGTTATACTCGTACTCCTTTTCTCTTCCTTTACTCGAGGTCGGGGAACGTTACTATGGAACCGGGGAGCTTAGTCGACCAGGCCTTAGGTCTGGTCAGGTGGGGGGCTCAGTGGCTTCCCCTGTCACCTGCAGACACGTTAAGGGGTTTTCCTCGCATCCCTGACGGTTGCAGTGCGGAACCCTTTCCCTTTGTGTAGGTCGAGAAAATTAGTACTCGTATGTGTACACCAATTCGCTATATACTTATCCAGCCCCCGACTGTCTTATTTGAGAAGCATCTCGGATAGGCAGTCTGAAAAAATAAATATCGAACTAGAAACTTGATATATTAAGACTGTGAACTGTCTGAAGTGCCATTTACAAGCTATTGTAAGAAAAAGATGTCCTAGAAATCTTTTAAAAAATAAACTAAGCCATCCCCCTCCTCCAGCTTGTCGCGCCCTCTCGTCGTGACCTGCTGACGAAACTTGTTGAGTGCGCATGCTGGGCGGCGGCGCCCGGAGCGTCTTATCATCAGTTTCTATTCGTAGCTTGACGACTTTGGGGCTGGAGCCAGCGTAACTTGCAACGCACGGGCGAGGAGGAGATGGCCGTGCAGTCTTACCGAGGGTGCTTGCACGGAGGACTCTCTAGGGAACACAACTCTTTTGCTGCTGACACGAGCGACCTGGATCGGGCGGCTTCCCTTGTGGAACCGTTGTCCTGCTGAGGAAAACGCCCTTTTTATACAGGTTCGGACTTCCCTCAGGATAGCAACCCTACATCCTGTTCGTATATATTAACTGGAGAATGTCTTACAAGGGGTATGAAGATTAGTGGTTATCCTAGGCCTAATCATAGACTAATCCGACTAATTCTGCTAGGCTCGACTCCTTCGAGGTGGCGGGTCTTCCTTGGATCTAACTTGACCTGTCAGACTTGTCCTCCCTTATAGGATTGCTCATCCTTTTATAGGGGGTTCAACTAGTCGCACTGGACATGGACTTATGCCCGAGTAGAACTCTGCCTTCCTTAAACGTCGGGATTGACTTCCTAGTTTAAGGGTATCCTTCCTCCTTATGGAGGGGTTACCTTACCATCCTAGAATCCTTACCGGGTACGTAGTACACTCCAGCCATCCTGGAATCCTTACTGGGTACGTAGTACTCTCTAGTAATCTAGGGAATCGTATGTGGATACTTCCTAATATATGGGATACCGTACTATACATCGTCACTTACGTTTAAAACATCATAAAAGAATTAAATTAATTAATAAATAATCTCTCTAAAATATAGGGGTATTTTAGATATTTTAGCTCAGAGCCACAACTCTAACAACCAATTTTTCAAATGACCATCCTTCAACAAAGCAACCCCCTAGCAAAGCAGCTTCCTAACAAAGCAGCTTTGCCAATACAGATAGTCTAAAGCTGCTTCCAATGAAGCAACGGTCAAACCAAACAGGGACTATATGTTATGCATGTGAGAATGAGATGTTGCAAAAAAAAAGTCACCAAATTTCTTCACCTACCATGATCTTCCATATCTAATGGGTGGCACTGTGCACCTCTCCTCGTTGCCGCCATGTTATAGTGAGACTTCCTTGCTCTTCATCCTTCTCTCCCACTGGATCTACTCTTGCTCCTTTCATCGCTTCACCTACATGTTGTCTGGGCACCACACCAAGCGCCCCCTTCACAGCTTTTGTCAGGCCGATTGGATTTGGCAGCTATTGCATGGACGGTGTAAATGCTCCAAATTGTGCTGTTGTGCAAGGAAGGCGGGAAGGTCAGAGGAAGAGAAGAAATGTGGTGAAGTGTGTACAGGAATAGGAAAAGAGAGTAAGAGCGCCGTCCGATGAAGCAAGTATCATGCGTCCAACTTCGATCCCAACCATTTTCCTTACATTAACTTTGATTTTCTTCCGTTTGGAAACGTCTTGAGTACCGAGCATAGCTCAGTAGCCTAGAGGCGGGGCGTGCCCCTCAGCCTACCTAGGTTCAATTCCTCGTAATTGTTGGGATCACTCCCCTCTACAATGTTGTATTTGTAGTGAATCGGAGATGATTCATCATCTCTTCTTTGCTGTTAGTTTGCTCGGCAGGTGTGATGAACGGTCTAGATCTCTTTCAACCTTCCTCCACGCGTAATATTTCTAATATTTTTGGGAGATAATTATTGGGTTTGGTAGACAACTTAGGGTGCAAATCCTTGTGAGAATGAGTGCTTTATGTTGGTCATTTTGACTTTACCATAATGATACGGTCTTTAACAAAAATAATTTTTTAATGTGTTGCCGTTATCTTTATGGCTACCAATTGGATCCGACGTGGTCATTATTGTACCGTGCAGAGCGAGGGTGCAGCCACTTGAAGACAGTAGCATGAGCTTTATTTAGCCAATTTGACTAGCAAACTAGTAAGTTTTATGATGCTTGAATGTGTTTGTATTACCGTAGTGTATTGCTCTTTCTCCCGTTTGGAGTGACAAACATTTTGTAATGACTTCTTTCAATAAAATTGTGATCGTGTGTATCAATTGATATTGAGACGGGGGACAGTGTCTATCAATTGATATTGAGACGGGGGACATTGTCTCATTTATCTTTAAAAGGACTCCTCTCTACAAAACATTGCTAGAGCTTCTGGACTAAATGTAACAAAAATTGTATATATCCAATTTTGTGCTGTTACACTCGTGCACGTCATTTGATTAATCAATCCACGATTGACCTTAGGGCTACGAGATGATGAGTTCCACTTGGTCGCGTGCACTTTGCCTAATTGAAAGATCGAGGTCTATCGACTAGAGGGGGGGGTGAATAGGAGATTATCAAATTTTACTCAAATTAGTTATTTAGCATGCAAGAGTGAAGCAGTTTATAGGTGAAGCAACAAATACCAAATTAGATCTAGCTCAAATAAAGAATAACACTTAAGTAAGGAGCTAGAGAGGACTCAAGATTTATCCCAAGTTCAAGTTGTTGGCAACAACTCTACGTCTTCGTTTGGACAGGTTTGAGCACTTAGCTCCGAAGTCACTTAGACTTCACCTTCTTCTTCTTGAGCCAAGTTCACTTAGAACTTGCTCAATCACTCGTGGTGGATCTTGAGGTGATCCCCGAACCTTCAGAAACTTGTTGGAGGTGAATCCACAAATTGGAGCTCAAAACGACGCCTAACCGGCTAGGAGATGCCAAATCTCCAAGAGTAATAGGTCAAGATTACTAGGCTCGAAGAAGCTCTTGCTTAATCAAGTCTCAGATCTCACAAATCTTTCCTCTCTCAAAGTAGATCTCAAGAAGCAAGCGGAAAGGGGAACACACAGTGTGAGAAAAGTGAGTATTTTGCGCAGAGTGTCCTCTCGAGCCCGAGGGGGTCGGGGGCTTTATATAGGCACAACTCAGAAAAAGAGTCGCTGGGAAAAAGATTCTTCTTTGGAACAACCGAAACAAGAACCTGGAAGCACCGAGCTTCAAACCAACGGTCAGATTCTGAGGAACTCAGGTGCACAGCGAAAGTCTTCACTCAAAGTCGGTAGTTCTGAAAGGAACACGGTCACATCGGGATTGAAGATTCTACTCCGTAGAGTCACTTCCAGAAGCGATTCCCGATAGTGCCGACTTTGAAGAACGGTTAAACTGAGATTTGAAGTAATGACACGTTTCTCTATTAGAAGAAGAAACACGGTCAAACCGGAAACCAACTCGGCAACACAGCTTCACAAAAAGACCTAAGTGCAGAAGAGATTCTTGGTACCACCGGAAACGAAACCGGTAGAACCGAAGACAACACAAATGGGACTTAGTCTAAGACAGCAGAAGACCTAAGTCCAGAAGGAATTCTCGGTACAACCAGAAAAGAAACCGGTAGAACCGAGGATAAATCAAATGGGACTTAGTCTAAGATAACAACAGAAACATATCCCGGAAGCACCGTTCTCAAGAACGGACAAACCGGTTTTCGAAACATGAAACTAGGGAAAACTCTAAGTGGCAGGATTCCCTAACTCTCTGACACAGAGGCCATTCTCGGCAGCACCGGGCTTGAAGACCGGTCATGCCGTAATTGAAGCTCTTCGAGGCTTGAGACGACTAAGTCATCAAACCTGGCAACAGAGGCCAATCTCGGTACATCCGATTCTTCAAAACCGGTATTACCGAGAGTCACTGTCCGTGTCTCAAAAGAGATTTTCAAAGAAGTCTTCTGAGATTTTGACTGAGCACACATGAAGATTCTTCCTATAACTTGGATATCTTACCCCTCTTAATTGTCCAGCTTGTCCTATAGACTCAGATGATCTTTTGATCATGTTAAACACTAGAAAATCACCACTAATCTTCTAGGTCCAAGCCTTCCTTCATCATTAACTTTTTAGGGGTCGACATTCACTGGTTAAACCAGTTACTTCAGGGACTATACACTTGTATACACTCAGTACACCATTAGTTCCTTAATCGTTTGTCATTAATCATCAAAACCACTAGGGGGCACTAGATGCACTTTCAATCTCCTGCTTTTTGGTGATTGATGACAACACGATTAAAGCTTCAAATTGGATATAAAAAGTTTGTGTTTTTGAGTTCCATGGTGTAGAGATAGCTCCCCCTAAATATGTGCACTATTTGAAAATAGCTTTGAATGCAAGTGCACATTTTGAAGAAACTTAAGGAGCTCCCCTTACATCTTGGAACCCGTGGGAATGCATTGTATAAAAAATAAACAATAACAACACAATGCACAAGGAATGATCTCAGAGATATAAACATGCATATAATGAACATTAAGCGAAGCATGTCTAAGAAATGTAGCAAACACATAATATCACCAATTTGAGTTTACAAACCAATATAAGAATCATCGAATAAAAAGCAAGGTTTGTAACTCTTCTGATAAACTCTCCCCCTTTCCTTCTGAAGATTCTCTCCCCTGACTACCCTCTGAAACTCTCCCTAAGATCTTCTTCTTCTGATACTCTCTCCCTCTTTGGCATCAAGGAAACCAAAAAGGGCGAAGAGGAACGGTTCAGACGCCAGAAGGAGCACCGGAGGCAAAGGCACGAGGAGATGTTGGAGGAACTGGAGTTGGAGCTTGAGCTGGAGCTGGAGGTGAGGTAGCAGTTTCTTCAACATGTGGTGAACGTTGAGAATTAGGCTAGACATTGGAAGCAGAGACGGATGGGGTGACTTTGTAACGAAGCGAAGAAAGTGGCTGATCACACCATGAATAAGTTTCTTTGATACCCTGTGCAGCTAGTTCTGCTTCTGTATAATGGTTCTTCAGGAGCACCCAAGATCTTCTTTGTGCTTCCCTGTCAGCGGTTTGAGAAACCAGAGCCATGTTGAAGATGGCGTTGAGATCATGCCTCAGAAGTCTCTGTTCTTTCCTCATTTGGTGCATTTCATGAAGAATTTGATCAAGCTTTGAAGGTTCTTCAGGCTTGTGCACACCAGGCGATTGAGGTTGGCTATCAGAGTGGTAGAAGTATGGATCATCACTAGCGAATGGTGCTCGTTCTTCACCAGCATGGGGTTGAGGTGCAGAGGACTGAGGTGGAGGAGGTGAGGCTGCAACTGATTTGCCTTTGCCTTGGACTTGTGGTGCTTTCTTCACCAAGTCTTCATATAGTGAAGGAGTGAACTTGGTGTGAGAGATATCACAGTGAAAATCAATAGCTGTTTTGTCCAAGATGAATTTCATCAGATAAGGAGCATAAGGCAGTTGCTTGACGTGATCTGCTATTGCTTCTGACATCAAAATTCCGAAGAAGTCTGCTAAGTTGAAGGGGACATGAGTCATGATCTTGAGAAGAAGGTTCCTTGCTCTGTGATGGATTTCATCCTATTTCCCTTCTTTGGAGCAAAGGTCTTCCTCAGTATCTTGAAGATTGTCTTGGCAGCATATGTAAAGTCAACAGTTTTGCCAAGCACATAGTCTCTGTCTTTAGGATACAATGGCTTCAATCCTTCCTTAGGCAGAATGTTTTCGTCATGAATTTTGACATCCTCAGAGTTTATATTCATTCCAAGGCCTATTCTGGCAATGAATTCTTCAAAGTTGGCTTCATATTTGGAATGGCCAGTCATCCACTCTAATTTCTAAGAATTTGAGTCATTCTTATTTCCAGAAATGTAAATTGTGGCATAGAATTGAAGAATGAACTCTTCATTCTAGTCCTGCCTGAAAGTGATAAGATCTACAAGACCCACTTGCCTTAGGGTTTCCTGAACTAGAGCAAAGCAGCGATGCTTCACAAGGTAAGCTAGATCAACATACTGATGTTTTGAAAATTTTGTTCTTCTTAAAGAGTGTTGCCTGATAGAAATCCTGTTGAGTTCTAGCCCAAAACCTTGAGTCAGAAGCATCTCTGGCATATTCATATGGATTGGGATCCCATCTAATTTCTCGCAGCTCTTCATTCATTATCTTGTTGTATTCCACAACTAGTTGAGGCCTCTTGCCTTGTTTGGGGATCATCTGAGTGGGGGCAAGCACCACTAAGGTGGCATTGTCTTCAATGTTCTGTTGATCCCTTAGCTCAAGATCTTCATCATCAAGATGGATACTGGCCCTTTTTAGAGCTGTCCTTGTCCTTTGAGGGGGCCTGGGGGGTAGCTTATCACCCTTTTGCTTTTCAGCTGCTTTCTTTTTCTTCTCAACAGGAGCGGTTGGTCTTGGAGACATAGTTTGCTTCCTGTTCCTTCGCTCATATCGAGGAATAGGGTCCTGAGTTTTAGGATTATCAGCAGCTTCAGCAGTAGCAGCAGCAGCTATTTGTTCTTCAACAATGTCTTCAGTTTGAGCTGTGTGTTCTTCAGCAATCTCTTCATGCTAAGCTATTTGTTCTTCAGCTTGTTGTTCAACCTGAACTATTGGTTCTGCAATAGTTTCTTCAGGTTGAATGGCTGGTTCCTCAACAGGTAGATCTTCTACTGGAGCTTCAGGAACTATAGGGCTTTCTGCAGGCTGAACTCTTGTGCTTCAGCCTGTGGCTCACTGTGTGCTGCAGGTTCTTCAACCTGAGCAGTAGGACTTGCTGGGGGAGAAGTCCTCATAGGATTGACTGGTGGTGAAGGGGGCCTCACTGGAGAGCTAGCAGCTCTAGGAGGTGAAGATGTTGGAGGTGGAGGTTCCCTGATCACAACTCCTGTAGGCTTAGGAGCCTTTGAAGCTTCTGCGGCCATTTCCTTTCTTAAAGCAGCAGCTCTTTTATCTGCTTTCTTCTTCTTAATTCCAGCAAACAGTGCTGCTCTGGCCAAGGCTTGACCTCTTTCTTCATCAGCAGCTTGCTCTGCTACAAAAGCTTTATATCTTGCAAAGCTTTCTTTGCTCTTAGATGTTGCAGCTTTAAGTTTCTTCAACTCAGCTTCCCTTTTTGCTTTTTCTTCTTTAAAGGCTTCTAGCTGAGCCTTACTTCTCCTGGCATCTGCTTCAATTTCTAGTCTCTCTCGGACTAGAGCTTCTTTTCTGGCCATCTCTTCAGGAGAGATAGTGGCCAATGAGCTAGCTTGGGGTTACTTGGCAGCTCTTTCCTTGGCATCTAGCTCTCTGCTCATTCTTTGAGCTTCAGATGCTTCCCAATCAGCGTGCCTTTTCAGCAATCAGAGTAGTTCTGAGTCCTATTGGGATGTCATCACCAATGTCCACAGATGAAGAAGTTGCTTGAGGATCAGTTGACTTCGCGACTGATGACTTCTTCATTTTGGCAACAGTTTTCCTCACCTTTTGAGGGCGAGGAGATTTCTCCTCCTAAGGAATAGATGAATGAGCTTTAGCTGCCTCCTTCCTCTTCCTAACTTCTTCAAGAATGGCAGCAGTTGGCTCCTTTGATCTGATAGGGGCCTTCTTGGCAGCCTTTTCTTCAAAGATCTTGCGTCAATACTCTGTCACATATTGGCCTGCCTTTTCTTGTTTCTCGCAATATCTTTGAATCCTCTGATCAGAAACCTCATAAGCCATGTTTTGCAATCTTCTTCTTCCTGGAGGTGTGGATGAACCAGCTGTAGTCTTTGACCTTTTGGGAACAAGAGAAGAATGTCCTTTTGAACTGCTTGAAGCTCTATCAGGGTCATTGTCGCTGATTTGCACATCATAGCTTCTCTCAGCATTTGAGTCACTCTGACTTGAACTCATCATTACTCCTGTGAAGCATATCGGATACGAAGAGAAAAGATACGATCACAAATGTACTCAGCAGACACAATTTTTGAAGAAAAAGAGTTTTTAGCTGATGAATTAGTGGTTTCTTTAAAGTCGGAATGACCGGTTTCACTTCCGGAAGTGCCGGGCTTGTGCTTCAGCAACGCGGAACTACCGGTTTGAAGTCGGTAATACCGAGAATTGTTGAAGCATAAACTACTCAATTCGATAGGCGCAGAATGAGAGAATCTAAATAAGGTGCCTAAAATCTAAGAAATTTTTAGATTTGACAGGTAGAGAAGATCGAAAATGTACACTGGGATTGAATTCGCCCGACTGAAGGATTTGAGGAGAGAGTCGCGGATTCCATAGCCGTGCCTTAACTCGGCAACGGCGGCGCTGCTACGGCGGCGGCGGACGTGAAGAGTCCGGCGGCGGTGGGAGGTCCCTGCGTCGGTGGTTCCGGCGAGTTGGACGAAGAACAGCGGCGGCGTAGGACTTTTAGGGTTTTGTGGAAGTTGAAGTGACGCGGAGGAGAACTTGGTCTATTTATAGCCAAGGGTTCCCGAAAGAACCGGAGATGCAGTTCGAGTCGAATTCGGATTTGCCTTTGAGAGTCCTCAAACTCGGTGATGCCGAAGAATATCTCGGTAGCACCGGAATTGAGTACTGGAGGACGACTCCAAATCTTCACAGATTGCAGAGTCAAAACAGAAATGATTCTCGGATATACCGGGATTGAAACTGGAATGACCGAAGAATCGTTGAAAGAAAAAACTGACTCTAGGGTTTATCTCGGAAACACTGGAAGAAAATTGGTGATGCCGAGAATGGTTTCAACACTACACTTGTGAAGATAAGTATGAAGAATTAGGTAATTTTAGATGGATCTGAGATTAGGGTCCATTTTCATCCACTTAGAGAAATAGCAGCTAAAGAAAATAAGCTATAAGTTGGATGATAATCAGGACTAGAAGCAAAGAGAGATAAGGTCCATATCAAATGTGGTGGTTTGAAGCCACCATGTATGAATGTGTTGATTTAGAACCACATATCAATTTAGTGAAGAGGGTTCTATGAATCATGTTCATCAAGATCAACAAGTGTTTCTATTCTCACATATTTGGATGTATATGTTCATTGAGACAACTATACTTACCCTTAATGTGTTCACATCTGAGGCATCAATATCAATTTATAATGTGAACATGTAAGCATGGTTTCAAGTCACGTTTTGAGAATCTAAGATATTTAGCTCACTCCGCAACTTGCAAAACCTATGCTCATCTAAGGGTTTTGTAAAGATGTCCGCTAATTGTTTATCCATCCTCACGTGGCTAATCACAATATCACCCTTTGCAACATGATCCCTAATGAAGTGGTGACGGATGTCTATGTGTTTTGTGCGGGAATGTTGTACTGGGTTATTGGCTATCTTAATTGCGCTTTCGTTATCACACAAAAGAGGCACTTCTTTTATCACAATCCCATAATCCTTCAAGGTTTGCCTCATCCACAATAATTGAGTGCAACAAGAACCTACGGATATGTATTCGGCTTCGGCGGTGGATAGGGAAACAGAGTTTTGCTTTTTTTGGAAGCCCAACTAACTAACGATCTACCAAGGAATTGGCATGTTCCGGAGGTGGACTTCCTATCAACTTTGTTTTCTGCATAATCCGAGTCCGAATATCCAACAAGATTGAAACTAGCCCCTTTGAGATACCACAGCCCTAAGTTGGGAGTAAAGACAAGATATCAAAGAATTCTCTTTACGGTCGTGAGGTGACACTCCTTAGGAGCTGCTTAAAACCGTGCGTACATGTAAACACTTAACATGATGTCAGGCCTAGATGCACAAAGATAAAACAATGAGCCAATAATAGAACGGTATACCTTTTGATCAACGGGTTTACCATCTTCATTTAGGTCAAGGTGGCCATTCGTTTGCATTGGAGTATGTATTCCTTTTGTCTTTTCCATGTCGAACTTCTTGAGCATGTCCCTTATGTATTTTTCTTGAGAGATGAAGATCCATTTCTGAGTTGCTTCACTTGAAGACCTAGGAAGAACTTCAACTCTCCCATCATGGACATCTCAAACTTTTCGGCCATCATTCTTCCAAACTCTTTGCTCAAATCATGGTTAGTTGATCCAAAGATAATATCATCTACATATATTTGACATACAAAGAGTTCACCATCCATGACTTTGGTAAAGAGAGTACAATCAATTTTGCCGGTTTTAAAGCCTTTAGCGAGTAAAAACTTCATAAGACACTCATACCATGCTCTAGGAGCTTGTTTGAGTCGTATAATGACTTATGAAGTTTATATACGCTGTTTAGAAATTTCGGGTCATCAAAACCAGGTGGTTATTCAATGTATACTAACTCTTCAATTCACCATTTAGAAAAGTACTTTCAACATCCATTTGATATAACAAGATATTATGATGGTTTGCATGTGCTAGCAAGATTCGAATGGCTTCTAGCCTTGCTACGGGTGCATATGTCTCACCGAAATCCAAACATTCCACTTGCGTGTAGCCTTGGGTGACGAGACGAGCTTTGTTGCGCACCACTTAGCCATCTTCATCTTGCTTGTTCCGATACACCCATTTTATTCCTATGACGTTGTGCTCTTTGGGGTTCGGTCTATCAACCAATGTCCACACTTTGTTGCGTTCGAAGTTGTTCAAATCTTCTTGCATCGTAATCACCCAATCGTCATCATCTATAGCTTCGTTGATCCTAGTTGGTTCCTGAAAGGACCGAAGGTGCCGACTAGAGGGGGGTGAACAGGAGGCTAATTAAATTCACTTCTTTTAACTTAGTTTATCAAATTAAGTTTTAGTTAGTTGCCAGGATAACTTAGCTATGTGACAGGTGAACAGCACATGCAATATATGACGTATAAATTAACACATAGCTGTCACACAGGTAGCTAACACAGCTAAGCTGAAGACTTAGAAACAGATGAGCAAACTAAACAGCTGTGTAACAGGTAGCTGACACAGGTAAGAGATATGATCTACAGCAACTGTGACACAGCTATGCTAACACAGGTGAAAAGGTATGATCTATCACAGATAAACGGAATATATCTAAGAACACACAAGCATGCAGATATAGCAAGTAAATAGAAACAACACAATGAGTACTCAGGGAGACAAGGAGTTTTTCACTGAAGTTCCCTACTCTTTTCAGAGAGGTACGTCTCCGTTGGAGAGGCTACTCCGAAGAGATTGCCAGCACTGAATCGTGCTTGTTCTTCGAGTACCTGAATGATCAGGCCTCTTGCTTTGCTTGTGGAAGTCCTTTAGCCTTGCAGCAGGTAGACTTCGGATCACCTTCACAAACTACTGGTTCAGCCCACACAAGCTTGGGTGATACCAGCAACTCCTACGCCCGTCTAGGAGTAGACACTCCAAGAGTAACAGATTCAGCAGCAACGACTCTTGGAGGAACCAATGCTCTTTGCTCAAAGGCTCTAACTCTCTTAGAAAGTTTGGCTTTTCTTACGAGGGTGAGAGGCTTGCAACAGTCGAATATGATTCACTGGTTTGAGCAAGGTTGAGGCCGAAGACCTCCCCTGGTCCCCTATTTATAGGGTTCACAGGCACCTGACCGTTACACTGTTGCCACGTAGGATTGAGTGAGTCACCGGTGACACAGGCAGTCACAACGCACAACTATAATCGGCTCAGGCAGATCGACACCTGTGTCACCGGAGGCACACACAGGTGAACCCTTAACTGACGTAGCCTAACTACTCAGCCGATCTTAGCACATCACATGCCCTCAGCGCACAACTAACTCTGATCCCTAATAAGGATAGAACCTCCGACAGTCTTCTGACTCAGCAGACAAACTATCACAGTGCAGATCCCTTAGCATTTACAAGCTATCCCCTGGTACAGAGATGTACCTGAGTCATAGAGCGCTAGACCACCTGTGACACAGCTGCGTCACACCGGTGACTCTAACCTCTAGGGTTTTCTACTGCTAGCACTGCAGAGTGCTAACGCAAGCCAGCCTCACACTTGTGCAAAACTGTTGATACAGGGCAACTGACTTCAAAGCATCAGTGCCACTGTCCAACATCCTGAGCATTGAACAAATGAACCTCCACAGATCATTACTACTTCATCCCTCTTGATAGTACGGGTGTTTCCTATGGACTCAAGAAAACTAGCAAATTTAGGCTTTACCTGCCTCCAACTGTATTCACGGCCCTTGACGCATCAAGCCACCATCACCTTGCTTGCAACTCCTTGCATAGCACCGGCTTCCTCACAGCTGTGACACAGCTGCCTAGCACAGCCATTCCCTTGTCCTGGAAACCACCTTTTTACTTTTTGGGTGGTCATCCTTTCTTGATGACCCTTCTTCCTAGAACCTCTTAAACCTGCTTACACTCATTGTAAACATTAGATTCCAATTGAGTTGCCACTAACCATCAAAACCAATTAGGGGCCTAGATGATCTTTCAGTTCCAAAGAGGAAACAAACGAGTGGTGCTCACAAAAATTTGAAAGTCTAGCACGTGAGCGAGTTTGTGGACCTTTGGATATGTCACTTAGGATCTTGTCAACGGGATGACTATCTTGAATTTGTTTTGTAAGTCTTGGGTGATGTGGACCACTTTGAGCTTGAAGTCTTGTTTGAACTTCATCTTCGGCATTTACTTCAACGTTATCACTTCCCGCTTGAGGTTCTTGACCTAAGGAGGATGGTGTGACTTCTAGAGATGAAGCGCTCTCCTTGACTTTAATGGGCTTTACTTTCCCAATAGCCATGGTCTTCAATGCTACGGTAGGGATAAGTTCATCTATAGCACTTGTCAATTGCTCAATTTGGGAGCCATTAGTTTCATCGAATTGCACATCCACCGTTTCTTCAACTTTTCGTGTGAAGTTGTTGAAGACACGGTAAGTGTGCGAGCTCGAGCCATAACCGAGGAAGAAACCCTCGTGTGATTTTGGAGCAAACTTAGACGTGCGGTGCTTATCTAGAATGTAGCATTTAGATCCAAATACACGAAAGTATGCAACGTTTGGTTTGTTACCGGTTAGGAGCTCATATGACGTTTTCTTCATGAACTTGTGAAGATATAGACGATTGATGGCGTGGCATGTGGTGTTGATAGCGTCTACCCAAAATCGACTTGGTGTGTTGTATTCATCAAGCATTGTACGCGCCATCTCGATTAGGGTTCTATTCTTCCTTTCAACAACACAATTTTGTTGAGGTGTGTAGGCGGCGGAGAACTCATGGTCAATGCTTTCTTCATCAAGAAAATCATCGATGTTGGTGTTCTTGAACTCCGGCCCGTTGTCGCTTCGCACCTTCTTGATTCTTAGTTCGAATTCATTTTGAGCTTTTCTTGCAAATCTCTTGAAGCATTCTTGGGTTCTAGCTTTATCCTCAAGAAAATATACCCAAGTGAATCTAGTAAAGTCATCAACAATAACAAGACCTTAAGCGTTACCTCCAAAGCTCTTGTAAGTGTTTGGACCAAACAAGTCCATGTGAAGTAGCTCGAGAAAGCTTGTTATTGTCATAACGGTCTTGGTGGGATGCTTTGACTTTACTTGCTTCCCGGCTTGGCATGCACTACAAAGGCGATCCTTTTCAAATGATACGTTAGTAATACCAAGGATATGCTTACCTTTGACCAACTTTTCTAGGTTCCTCATTCCTACATGTCCAAGTCTTCGATGCCATAGCCATCCTTTTGTGGATTTTGCAATCAAGCATGTGGTGACTTGAGGACTTTTAGAAAAGTCAACAAGATATAGATTGCCTTTTCTTACCCCTTTGAAGACCAAAGATTGATCATCACTTTTGAACACTTGGCAATCAATTTTAATAAATAGTACATCAAGATCAAGATCGGTTAATTGAGCAGTAGACATTAGGTTGAATCCAAGAGACTTAACAAGTATAACATTATCAATAAATTTCTCCTTGGATATAGCAACTTTACCTAGTCCCATTACCTTTCCTTTACCGTTATCTCCAAATGTAATGCTTCGAGTGGGTGAAACATTTGGCGTGAATTCATCAAAACATGCTTTCGTCTCCGGTCATATGATCGGTGCATCCACTATCAAGCACCCATGCTCGTCCTCCGGAGGCATAGCTCTACAAAACAATTCAGTTTCTTTTAGATACCCATATCTTTTTGGGTCCATAGTTGTTAGAGGTTGGGACACTGTTAGATGTATCAAATACATTGGGTATAAGGCTAGCGATGTGGTCTTTACATACCCAAATGGTTTTGCAAGGGACTGCATCTCTACTCTTGTACCCAACATATTTGGCATACACTTTACCCTTTTAGGTTTTAGCTAATCTATAGTTGGCATCAAAATTAGCATGCATGGATGCATAATCTTTACGAGCATAACCACTATAGTGAGTGAGTTCGATATTCTTCCCTCTTCCAAGGACCCACTTGATCATAGAATATTGTTTGGGTCTCCACTTGGTTCCATCGGAGTTGTAGCTTGGGATGAAGCCTAACCCTTCTTTCTTCGAGTTCATCAATTGCTTGCTAAGAAGCTCTCTTAGAGAGTCACTTCCTTTGCAGCGCTTGAAGAAACTAACTTCAAAGAGGGTCTTCATCCTAGCATTCTCATTCACGATGGCTATGGTCTCCTTAGATGGAGTCTTAGGGGAACAAGAGACCATAATAGCATTTGAAGATGAAGAATTTGAATGCACATTGCTAGATGATATAGATGGTGGCATGACATTGGATGATGCAATACATTTCAAGCAAGGAGGATTGAAAACCTTCTTGATTCTCACTAATTTGCTTGGCGATAAGAGAATCATTTTCAAATCTAAGTTCATCATGAACCACTTTTAGATAATCAAAGTCTTGCTTCTTGTTGAGGAACTCAAGACCTAACTTTTCATGATTCTCAATTAGTGATTCATGAGTCTTAGTGAGATCAAGGTGCTTTGACTTGAGTTTATTCAACTCACGAATCAATTTCTTGTTTTTTTTCATCTCATCGAAAAGCAAACTTTCTTGATCCTCAAGAATAATTTCTTGTTCCATAAGAGTTTTAGCTAGTTTTCTATAACTAGGTTTTATGTTCTCTAGCTCATTACTCATAAGGTCATCATCACTATCATCATAGGTAGGAGATTTTGAAGTTACCTTGGACCCCTTAGCCATAAGGCATGTGGGAGACTCGTTGTCGCTTGGCATGTTGAAGATTGACCTTGCCTTTGTCGGTGTAGCCCAAGCGTGTCCCGCCATTCTAGTTTCGGTGTCCGAGGAAGAAGGTTCGGAGCTTGACGAATCGCTAGTGTTTGAATCTAACTCCTTGCCGAGGTAGGCTTTAGCCTTGTACTTATTTTTCTTGTAATGATTGGGCTTGGAGTGATGCTCCTTCTTGTATGACTTCTCTTTCTTGTCATCCTTGTCTCCTTTGTGACATTTTTATCTTTCTTCTCTTTCTTGAGGAGCAGGCAATTGGTGATGAAGTGGCCGGGCTCCCCACACTTGTAGCAGTTTCTCTTCTTGGGGTCTCTTGAGGAAGAGCTTCCCTTTCTTCTTAACTCATATTTCTTAAATCTGCCACCCTTTTGGAACTTATTGAATCTTCTGACCAAAAGGGCCAAGTCCTTCCCAAAAGAGTCCCTGTCATCAGCTTCATCGCTGGATTCTTCTTGTTCTTCATCAGATGAGGACTCTTCCTTCTTGGCCTTCAAAGCAATGCTTCTTCGAGAGCCTGATCTTGTGGAGTGCAGTTCTTTCTTTTCTTCAATAATTATCTCATGAGCATTGAGTCTTCCAAGAGCTTGAGATGGAGTCAACGACTTGAAGTCAGCCCTTTCTTGGATGAGGGTGCACAGTGTGTCATATTTCTCATCAAGAGATATAAGAAGCTTCATGATGATAACAGTGTTAGTGATGTCTGTGGCACCAAGTCCTCGAAGCTCATTTGTGATGGTGGTGAGTCTTGAATAGATGCTTCGAACTGACTCTTGATCTGAACCGCTGAGCCGGTTGAATTGACTTTGAAGAACGTCGGTCCTGGAGTCCTTGACTGAATCAATCCCTTTATACACTTCTTCAAGTGTGTTGTAGATCTTCTTCGCGCTTCGGAGCATGCTGATTCTTCCAAACTCATCATCACTGAGAGCGCCAAAGAGGATATCGCAAGCTTGAGCATTCAGTTGCTTGTTCTTCTTGTTGCTTTTAGTCAGCTCGGCTTCATTGAGGACAACGACTCCTTGTTTGATCACTCTCCAGATCTCGAAGTCAATGGCTTCAAGATGCATCCTCATCTTGTGCTTTCAACCTGCATAGTTAGTACCATCGAAGATAGGTCTATGCGAAGAACTTCTATAGTTCCCAGAAGTCGACATACCTTTTTCCCTTGGTGGTCAAACCAAATCAGTAGCAAAGGGGAGACCTCGCTCTGATACCAATTGAAAGATCGAGGTCTATCGACTAGAGGGGGGTGAATAGGAGATTATCAAATTTTACTCAAATTAGTTGTTTAGCATGCAAGAGTGAAGCAGTTTATAGGTAAAGCAACAAATACCAAACTAGATCTAGCTCAAATGAAGAATAACACTTAAGTAAAGAGCTAGAGAGAAGACTCAAGATTTATCCTGAAGTTCAAGTTGTTGGCAACAATTCTACATCTTCGTTTGGAGAGGCTTGAGCACTTAGCTCCGAAGTCACTTAGACTTCACCTTCTTCTCCTTGAGCCAAGTTCACTTAGAACTTGCTCAATCACTCGTGGTGGATCTTGAGGTGATCCCCGAACCTTCACAAACTTGTTGGAGGCGAATCCACAAATCGGAGCTCTCAACGACGCCTAGCCGGCTAGGAGATGCCAAATCTCCAAAAGTAATAGGTCAAGATTACTAGGCTCGAAGAAGCTCTTGCTTAATCAAGTCTCAGATCTCACAAATCTTTCCTCTCTCAAAGTAGATCTCAAGAAGCAAGAGGAAAGGGGAGCACACAATGTGAGAAAAGTAAGTATTTTGCGCAGAGTGTCCTGTCGAGCCCGCAGGGGGTCGGGGGCTTTATATGGGCACAGCTCAGAAAAAGAGTCGTTGGGGAAAAGATTCTTCCTCGGAACAACCGGAACACGAACCCGGAAGCACCAAATTTCAAACCAACGGTCAGATTCAGAGGAACTCAGGTGTACAGCAAAAGTCTTCAACTCAAAGTCGGTAGTTCCGAGAGGAACACGGTCACACCGGGATTGAAGATTCTACTCCGCAGAGTCACTTCCAGAAGCGATTCCTGGTAGTGCCGACTTTCAAGAACGGTTAAACCGAGATTTGAAGTAATGACATGTTCCTCTACCACAAGAAGAAACACGGTCAAACCGGAAACCAAACTCAGTAACACAGCTTCACAAAAAGACCTAAGTGCAGAAGAGATTCTCGGTACCACCGGGAAACGAAACCAGTAGAACCAAAGACAACACAAATGGGACTTAGTCTAAGACAGCAGAAGACCTAACTCTAGAAGGAATTCTCGGTACAACCGGAAATGAAACCGGTAGAATCGAGGATAAATCAAATGGGACTTAGTCTAAGATAACAACAGAAGCATATCCCGGAAGCACCGGTCTCAAGAACGGACAAAACCGGTTTTCGAAACATGAAACTAGGGCAAACCCTAAGTGGCAGGATTCCCTAACTCTCCGACATGTACAGAGGCCATTCTCGGCAGCACTGGGCTTGAAGACCGGTCATGCCGTAATTGAAGCTCTTCGAGGCTTGAGACGACTAAGTCATCAAACCTCGCAGCAGAGGCCAATCTCGGTACATCCAATTCTTCAAAACCGGTATTACCAAGAGTCACTGTCCGTGTCTCAAAAGAGATTTTCAAAGAAGTCTTCTGAGATTTTGACTGAGCACACATGAAGATTCTTTCTATAGTTTAGATATCTTACCCCTCTTAATAGTACGGCTTGTCTTATAGACTCAAATTATCTTTTGATCATGTTAAACACTAAAAAATCACCACTAATCTTCTAGGTCCAAGCCTTCCTTTATCATTAACTTTTTAGAGGTCGACATTCACTGGTTAAACCAATTACTTCAGGGACTATACACCTGTATACACTCAGTACACCATTAGTCCCTTAATCGTTTGTCATTAATCATCAAAACCCACTAGGGGGCTCTAGATGCACTTTCACTAACCAGTGACGGCACGTGATAAACTACAGAATCACGTTCTTTCATCCCGAACAGTCTTGTCTTGGACACCGAATGGACCATATAAGTTTCCCAAAAATAACATCACTTCCGATAAATAGACCACTACATAGAGAGAAGGATTTGCATGGTAAATGTAACATCCAGCTTTTTGAGGGTTTAATTTTTTTAAAAGATCAAGGATGTTACATTTTATTTTTCGAAGCTCAAATTATTTTGTTGGCTTTTGTTCAAATTAATTCAAATGGTTTGAATTAATTTGGAGTTAAGAAAAGAGAAGGTATTTTAATTCATTTATGCACCTTTTGTTCCATGGGGTTTAACTCTTGGAGTATTCTTTGAAGTTCTGCATATGTTAAGTTGGACTATGCAAACTTCCCCGAATTTTATTTGAATTTGGATCCCTTTTGAATTTTGGTTTGGAAATTAATCCAAAACCTTTTCCCCTCCTCTCTATTCAGCCTAGGCCGAAATCCCTCTCAATCCACAGCCCATTTATTCTTTTCCCCCTCTTTCTTCCCTCCCTCCACCGAATGGGCCAGCAGGCCAAAACTTGCTAAGCTCAGCCCACCATGGTCACTTAAGTGGCTTTCATCTCAACCATCAGATCTTGATCCAACCGCTACCATCGCATACCCTTCGTGCTATAAGTGATTTAATCTGGTTCCTTCATCTCCAATCCGATGGCTGCTGTTCTCCTCACCCTTTTACCTTGCCTTTCCCTATCTTATCCCAATGACAGCTTATGCTTCTTCTATCTCAAGAGCCCGACCTGGGCTGCTCCCGTGCGCGCCGGCCCGTGTCAAAACCTCTTCCCAACACCGTTTTCTCCTCGCCCAAGCCAAGGGATGAGTCCATCTCCTCCACGCCTTCTCTAATCCGTTGTGGATACGTTCGAATCGAGAGTTTGTTGCATGCACGAGCTTAGGTCCGAGCCGATCTCCATGTGCTTGTCTCTACCCTCGGCCTTCTATAAATACCCTTGCCCCCGCAGCCCTCTTCACACCAACCTCCTCCACCAAAGCCCCAAAACCAGAGCCCTAACTCCCTCCATATTGGGTGAATTTGAAGCTCCTTCGCCACAGCCGCCGCCGCTGTTTTCTCGTCGCTGCAGCCAAGGTGAGGCTCCCGCGGGCCGACCCCTCGGGTCTACAGCCTCCTCTCGCCCTCGCCGACCTCCTAGATGTGGTCCTGCAGCCCCTCTCATCCGTTGGCCGCGGATGCCGCGACGCCATGCCATGATCGACGTCGGCCAACGCCGACAGCGTGCATCCGAGCTGCGCCTAGCCCCGCCACCTGCGACGTGTCGTCCGCCTCGTCCCTAAGGCTTGATCTCCGGTAGCGTTAGTCTATTCAAGTGCTAGCTTGTTGATCTAGGGTGTTTTTGTCATTATTTGATTAGAGTAGCTTGCCGTGCAGTTTGCAGTTCGAGTAATTATTCTCCTGAGCATGTTATTACTTGGTTCCTCTAGATTCTAGCATGATTAGGGCCGATTGCTTAAGGTGTGGTCTCTATTCATGTGCTCATGTCACGTATGGAAGTATGTTTTCTAGGACGTAGCTTGTTGTTTTCTTTAAAAGCACGTAATCATTTTGTGTTTTGGTTAGCTAATTGATCCCTGCTGTTACCCGTACATATTAGAGATTAAAAACTGCTAGTGCTAGTCAAAGGTATTCATGCTATCACATGTTAGAGTCAAATCTGCCAAACATGAGTATTTTTATCTAAGGCTTATCCTGTTAGTTTGGAGCATGTCATGTTTTAATTAAATCAGTGAAGCTCATGTTAGATGGTCGCTTTAATTCATAAGAATTCTTGCTTGCTATTGATGCATGGTCTGGGGTTGGCTGGATGTTATACATGCTGTTTTGGTCAGCTTTTCAATCTCGGTTGTTGCATGCTCATGCTAAGAGTTAAAACCTGCTAGTACGAGTCACGGTATACTCATGCTGCACCTGCAACATATATATCTTGCTATAGTCGTGACTAAAGTTCTGCATACAGTATAATTCTTGTACCAATCAGCATGTGTAGGGAGCTTTTGCGTGAGATGTTAGTATGCCAGTGTTGATTTGTTAATCGGATATAAACATATATATGCATACATGCATGCTAATCTTGTTCCGTAATTATCCGCATGATAGCTTTGTATTCCAAGTGAGACTAGCATGTTAGGATTGTTAGACTTATTGCTGTTATGTAGCCATGCATGCGTGTATATATGTCAGGTAATAGTTAAGTCATCGTATGCCATAGTCTAGTTGCTCCGCACATAGGCATATATTTTTTTAGATGATTGCTTGGATTGAAGGTTTGTCGGTTGGGTTCATGCATGGGTGGTGGTCGTGGTTTAAGTTAACCCTAACCCTAAGCCCTCGTCGAGCCTCGTCTCTACTTATCTCCTATCGTGCTACCTTCGTCCTTGGACTTTGAACTCCCTTCCAACTCTACCATCCTCCACACTCACTTTTATTGGTTTTTCAATATTTACTTGGGTTATTGCTGTTATGGTATTTATTGTTTCGCATTTGGGAATCTTTCGGCGAGTAGGGAGTGACGGGACCGACCAGGGGCAGGATCTGGAGGCTGAAGAAGGAGGCTACGACAACAAAGGAATGCCCCCTTATTCTTGACCATGTTGATCCTATATTTGCAAAATCATTATATTTTGTGTCGTTTATAAATCTGCATGCCGTTTTGTATTTAACAAATGCTTTAGTGTCAGTTCCAAAGTGAACCATAAATCCATGTCGCCATGCCTTATTTTATCTAGAGTAGCTATTCAATTAATAATAGAAGTAGAAATGCTTAGCCCTGCAAATTTAGTAAAAATCTCTTTTTGTGCTTCACCGGAAGCTGACTTACGTCATGAGTCATGAATTGATATCACAAGGTGATATGTTGGGCTCATTGAGCATGTTCCCATCTATCTACTTCTATTTAAAATCTACTATGGGTGAAACTTACCGTTAAGGTGTGGGCGACAACTGGATTGTTGAGGCGGATAGTTGTTTGAACATTTAGTTTTTAGGGCATGTGTTAGCGTCGCCTACACCATAAGAAATTGAGTTGTGAACTTATAAAATTATGAACCAAGTGCAACCACAAGTCTATTATGGGCATGACTTGGCCAACTAATTTGTTGAAAACTAAGGTGACACTGCGGAGGGGAACGAAGCCAGGGATCCGCCTCGTGAGGCAACTGCTAGTGATAGCTATCCTAGAGTTAGCCTGGTGGGTAGTGTCAACTAGGGGACAACATTGTAAAGGCCTCGTTGTAAGGGCTCGGTCACATTCCTTGGAAGAGTGTGAAACCCCGGGTTAATCTTACATCTTGTGGGTAAAGTGTACAACCTCTGCAGAGTATTAAAACTAATCGATTAGCCGTGTCCACGGTCATGGATGGCATAACATTCTGTTCATAACAAAAGAATCTGTCTTCTTCCTAGTTCTTTTCCCTCTTCCTTATTCTCCCCCATGACTCCCTTCTAATGCTTTTCCCTCTACCGGAATCTTGGATAAGTATAGGTGACCGGAACCTACCGTCGGGATTAAGGCGTCGACCTTACTCGACAAGTGTTGGTGGTTGGAACCTGCACTAAAGTACCCCAGTTATTAAAATTTGTTTTGGTCCCAAATAAATGATTTGATCTCAAAACCGCCTTCAAAATTATTCAAGATATTTAAACTAAAAATGTCATTTATGCAAACGAACCATAAAGCCTATTCCTTGACTAAACCTGCATGTAGAGGTAGGCTTCCCTAAAAAGGGGGCACGCTGACTACGCGAAGTACTCATCGAGCATGTTTGTTTTTGGCATGTTCAGACAATTTTGAAGCTGAAGAAGAAGACTATGGAGACTATTACGACGATGCTGAGGAATAGGGTCTTCGCTGGTCTTCGTCGGTTGCCTGTGGCTGAGATGGAGACTACTACGCGTTTCTTTATATATGTTTTTCCGCTGTGTTCTGAGATGTAAAGGACATAAGTCCTAAGTACTTAATAGCCTCGTGGCTTATCGTATCAACATTTTTGTAACAAAACTACGTGATGTGTGCTATGATATCTATTTCACCTGTGTTCATCAGCAAGTCCTAGGACTGATGAAGTGTGCACAGGAGGGGTCTGGGAGTTTACTCTCAGATTCTCACAGTAAAAAGAATAGGTCATTACTGAATAAGGGCAGATAGATTGCTAGCCTCCTCTTTTGCCCTCCGAAGAGGAGTTGGAGGAGAAAGGAGGCCCAAATCTACCTGGTTCGGCTAATTCCTCTTAATGATTTTTCACCTCATGCTATCCCCTCTTCTTTCTCTAGTAGATTACTATGTCTTGGTTAATTTGTTCGTGCTGCTTTATTTCTTGGACTTGTGATGTTTATCTTTCCATTTTTTAATCCAAAGTTTATGGGTTGACGATGCTAGAGATCCATAATTTTTCATCTGCAACTGAAATTATAGGTCTAATTTTGGCAATCGCAAGGTGACCTACTGACCTTCACTTGTTTGATTCGCAGGAACTAATCTCCTAGGCTTTAACCTGCCCCTTGTTTACAATAACCTAGTGTCTATATTTTTCAATTTGACAACAAGATGCCTGTGTCACGAGGTGCCAAGCCTGCTTCCTTGAAGCCGAACCCCTTCGACTTTGACTCGGACGACGAGCTCGCCTGCAAACTGGGAAAGAAATCGACGTCGTCGTACTCGGTACCAGCCGTGATGCGGGCACATCAGTGATCATTTGTATTTATCAACATAACTCTTTATGTTGGAAAGAAGTGATAAGCCTCGTTGATAAATATTATCAGGTGGATTCAATTAACACTTGTCTTACACACTTCATATATCGAGAGGCAGAGCTACTACTTTACGTCTATGATATGTGCAGGACACTTGTTGAGCTATACAAGTCCAAAGTGAAGATGAGATGTGCTGGCATCCAGCGGGAGGAGAGGGAGAAAGAACTGTGGCATAAGTCAAGATACACAAGTGTCTACATACATATTTAGAACGTATATCAAGTCTACTTTCTAACGAATCAAACGGTGCATGATATGAAGCTTCCTAGAGAAAGTTATGGACATAGAAGTAAAGGTTGCACGAGCTGTCTCAAACTGCACGCAAAAATTAACATACTTGAAGAATCCGGATCTTACATGGCAAGTATTGGTGGAACCCAATACTACTACAACCATCCAAAGGTTACTAATGCCATCCTTATCTGGTTCCACTCGGACTTGGGGCGAAAAAGGCAAAGAAATAGAAGATGGAAAGAATTGGGATTGATTCGGATTTGGTTCGGATCAGCCAGGAGGTTCGAATTTAAAATAGCCATAGTTTCTTATACGAACTCTAAATTAGGCAAATGAGTACTTGTTGGAAATATAATTCCGCGCACTTTCCAATGAGTATATGCCCGTCTACAGATTCCTTTTGGTCTGTCTGCAATCATCACAACTAGTCGTCGGTTGTATCTGTGCTTTTCCAAATAGAGTCATATAACTTAGGGAAGTTAAAGTTAAGTTGGATTTCGACCCTAACACTAGGGAGGACGTCCTAGAGTCTATATATACTGCTGTACTCATGGCTTTTAGCCTTATACCACTTTATGCATAAGAATTGAAATATAGTTATTGCTTGTTTTCTTAAACCAGCGTTCATGCGAGGATTGCTGAGAGAGAATTAGGCGATCGTGTTTGTTCTGCAATTCAAGGTCAAGCCATCATTCCGCTGGGAATTGAGGACTTGGCAATCATTGCTCGTGGTCTCGTGACGATCATCTACGGGCTTGTTTAGGTGTTTTCTGAAGAGTTGAGGGTTCGTGCATTGGCGCGAGTGTTCAGCTAGCGAGATCATCTATTCATACCATTTATCCACGGTTTCTCGCTGAGAAGATCGGGCCAACCCGTATCAAGCCGGTGCCAAGAAACAGTATAAGGACGGCTTCCGCGACTCCGTCGGGCTAGAAAACTAGTCGGTGCAGGAGCTCGAGAATTACGCGGCGTACAAGGCCGAGGAGACCACAGACGCGCTCAACGGCTGCTTGTGCGTCGCCTAGAACATCAAGGAGGAGGCCACCAACACGCTCATCACGCTGCACAATCAGGGCGAGCAGATCAGCAGGACGCACGAGAAGGCCGTCGACATCGATCAGGACCTCACCAAGGTGCACCTCTGCTCTCCACTCCCTAGTCCGTACATGCTGCAAAATGAACAATGCCATTGTCACCTGCACTAAGGCCTAGTATGGAAGGCTGTAAATTTCTCACGATATCTGCGAGAGCTAAATTGTTTTCTACAAAATTCCTGTGAAATTCATGCATTCCAGATGGGGTTTAATTTTGTTTATTTTTATGTTGGCGTCCGCGTCTCTAGATCAAGGGACCAGCCTACGTGTCACGAGGTACATACAATTCATGCCTACATTGAGGACGCTTAAATCATGTGCCGTCAATCCGTCATGGGTGTTCCTTGCTCTCACTGTTCATGGCAACTCGGTGGCACGAAATAGATGATTCCTTCAAAAAGAACGCAAGCCGCATGGAGCAGCGGGGTAAGCTAGGATTGAGCCCTCGAGGGAAGACAACTCGCAATTACGCCGAAGCCACCAGCGCCATGGACAAAGTTCAGGTTCGTGTTCACCTCAATGGTACAAGTCCAAAAACCTATGAAGTTTAGCATATTTAGGAGCCAAGTTTTGTTTTATCAGGTGGAGAAACAAAAGCAGGATGATGCCCTCGATGATCTCAATGGTGTGTTGGGGCAGCTCAAGGGCATGGCTGTTGACATGGGCTCGGAGCTTGATAGGTGAGCTCCGTACTGGGTGTGGAAGTGGAACCAAAATCAAGATTAGACCTTTGACCTCGCACTACGTACCAGTGTTGTCGAGTTCTCATGTATGAACCAACATTTCAGGCAAAACAAAGCACTTGATGATCTGCATGACGACGTGGAGGAATTGAACTTCAGGGTGAAAGGAGCAAACCAATGCGCCCGCAAGCTGATCGCCAAGTAGGCATCAAACATGGAAGCATTACTCGGCCTTGATTTGCGACAAAATGGATAATTGTTGTGGGATCAACCTCACTGGCACAGCTTTTAGTTATCAATTACCAAGTTTTGTTTGCTCGTCATGTCGCTCTTCGTTATACTACTAGTATAGAATTGTTCATCCGAGATGTCTTATCCGAGGCGATTAGGCTAAAACGCCTCCAATAACTAATATTTGAGGTGGTTACCACAGCTCAATCGCCTCGGATAAGAACTTTGGGAGCAACCATCTTGAAGAGTAAAGTCATCTGAGGCGGTTATTATGTTGCAACTGCCTCAAATATATATCGAAGACGGTTGTAAATACACAACCACCACGGATAAGGTGCATATCCGAGGCGGGTTATGTATTTACAACCGTCTCGGATGTATTCAAAACCCAAAATTTCAGAATCCCACTAACTCCGAAATTTCAAAACCTGAAATTTTAAAATCCCGCGGGGTATATAATTCATCACCTCAATGCATCTTTCCACTCTCCACTCAGATCTACATTCAAAATTTCTCTTCTTTCCTCCACTATCCTGTCCTTCCTTCCACCCTTCTCCTCCTCTCATCCTTCCCATCCAAATCCACCGCAAGGAGCATCTCCTCTTAACTTCACCATCCTCATAGGAACATGGCAGATGCTACATAAGAGTTTGCTCGAATTTGACATAAGGAAGGAACCAACATTTGTGTCTTTTTTGGCTCATTTTCGAAGGATTCGTAAAAGTTTTAATTTTAAAAAAATTTATCGCATTTTTAGCAGCTCTATCCTTTACAGTTCGGAATCCGCAAAAATTATGGCATTTGGAGCTCGGGAAGAAGTTCAACGGAGGGTCAGAAGATGGGTTTTTCATTCGGAGAGACAAAACTCTGTCTTAGAGGGCGAATTGAGAGGTCAAAGAATGGACAAGCCTAAAGCTTGTAGGTTTATTAGATGCGCCTCATCGACAACTTCATTTTAAGTGGTCGTGGAGCCAAAACGGGACATCGTATGTAAAAGTTACAGCTGTTTTAAAAAATAGCTGGTATCTTATCCGAGACGGTTGTCTTATGGCAACCTTCTCGGATATCAATTATTCGAGGCAGTTGTATAATTGCAACCGTCTCAGATATCAGTTATCCGAGGCAGTTGAATAATCGCCTCCGATATGTGCCACATATCCGTGAGCACTATTTGGAGGCGGAGACGATAACCGCCTCGGATGATCTATTCCAACCGTCTCGGATAAACTTTTCTATACTAGTGTACTGAGAGTTTATCTTTATTTTGTTTCTTCCAACAAAGATTGTTTTCTCTGTGGTCAAAGCTGCATACTGTATGTATAGATATACAAGGGAAGAAATTACACACCGTTCACAGCATAAGAGTATATATTACCAAAGTTTCAGTGTATATATCATATCCAAGCAGAGGCAGATCAGTACTATTGCACTGGGTCAACTGAACCCAGGGGCGGAGCCAAAGATGAGGTACACCCCGACTGTGATAGCTCATCTAGGACTGGGCCTTATATTTAAATACTTTTGAATTTTGCAAGAGGGCTTCTATAGGATTTTGGGCCTGTCTCCGCCCCTGATTGAACCCAACAACTTTTATAAACTCAAGTATAATTTCTCTTGAGACATACAAATAACAACAGTGAAGAGGCAATGACACCACTATATTTAGAAGAGTTGACACCATCGAGAAATTTTCTGGATGCAATGCAAGACAAGAAAAACATATAACCGTGAAAGTAGAGAAACATATGCACATTCTCAACAATAAGGGAATGCCTGAACTTGAAACACATAAATTGTATGGAGAATAGTTCCATATGTAAAAATTCTAGTGTTCCAGACGAGCTTTAAGTACTGTCTTTGTGGGAAAATATATTTAAAAGTTGCATTATTGGAAAAATTCCCTATAAAAGCACTATCACCAGTACATGTACAGATTTAGATGGCAATATCTTCAACTGCCGGTTAGCTAATGAACTACTAAGGGATTCTTGGTCAGAGTCCTCCTAGGAAGAATCAGCCTGGGATGAAGAAAGGTTCAGAAGGACGGTCTCAAAGATATGCCCAGCGCCAGCTCCCAACTTCTGAGCAGAAGCTAAAGTTTGTGATTGAGGGCAAACCTTCGGAGTGAAGAGTGAAAGAGAGGTTGGATGTGCATTTGTATAGGAAGGTTGAGCGAGCTTCGGGTGGCTTCGCTGACTCGCATCTTCTACTAAACATAGCTTCTTCTGGAGTAATGCCTGTTTGACTAGGCTCTAGCTCCTAACTAGCGGGAAGAAGTTGATGCCCGCGGGCCAAACACAGTAGGATCGACCAATTTCAAAAGCTGGAGGAAGACGGATGTGCACTTCTATAGGAAAGTTGGAGTAGACCTCGACCAGCTTCACCGGCTTTTGGCTTCTTTGAAGCTAGCTTCTTCCGGAGTTAGCTCCTAGACCCCAGAATATGGAGGTGAAGCTTGGCCAAGCATGACATTTGCTTCTGGAGCCCAAGATATGGAGCCAAAGCTCGGCCAAGCAGGACCTTAAGATGCTAATGGATCCGACCATGGAGAAGTGGCTGCTTGTTCACTACTGCAGAAAA
>JAGXJF010002537.1:0-56650 GCA_019208055.1 Stipa capillata
CTACTGAGCCGGAACATATCTAACCCGCACTCGTCCTGGCAAATTAATGAACGGCTGGACGTAGGGTTGATATAGTTCCCACTTTCAGTAGTTAGCGTCGCTTCAACAGGGGTGGATTAAATTAAGACTCTAATGATATAACTCTAAAGTCTACCCGCAAAAGCGATTCATCACATACACGCACGGCACATGAGCAGGCGGCGAAAAACAACCAGCATCTCATAGCAGTGACTCTACGAAGAAACTGCAAATATTATAAAGTTTAAAACTTAACAAATATACATACACACAAGGATCCGAAGATCTAAAAACACACAGCGGAAGAGTTTATAAGGCTGAGAGCCAAAACAGTAGGGCCAAGTTGGCAGCGAAAACAACACCAAACTGCCAATCCCAAGGGGCAGGATCACTGCCTGGGATTCCCATCGTCTGTAGGCGTCGTCGGGTATCGATCTCTAAGTAGAAACAACCCTCTGAAGGGGTAGTTCCTTGTCCACAAACAACAACAATCAAGCAGGGGAGTAAAAATTGTACTCCGCAAGACTTACAGTGCGGAAATAGTAGGTGATTGTGAGACAACAAGGGTAATTGTGGACTCGTAGCGGAAAGCCAAGGTTACCTTTTCCAATAACAATAAGTAGATTGGAATTCGCAATATACTAGAGTAACCTTTTCAAAGGTATGAGTCGAACACCTCGCGAAACATTCTACTGCAGATCACCACACCTGAAAAACCCCTCGACCCATCCTCGACCACCCTGGAGGAAGCTGTCGCTAACACGTCCTTAAGAGTTGAAAGGTTTTAGAGTAGAGTGGTATAGTTGTCTAATTCGATGCAAAATCTTACAAGATGTCCATAACCCGCGGACACGGCTGTTCAAAAGTTTTAAACCCTGCAGGGTGACATCTTACCTACACGCACGATCGTCTCTAATGCTACAGTACACCTTCACGAGGGTGCTTAGCAGAGGTGATCGAACACGACCTTTACAATGCTGTCCAAACCTAGGTAGAGCCACCGTTACGGGCTAGTCCAGTGCATCAGTCCAGGCCGTAACTGCGCCACGGTCCCATGCGTTGTGAATCGAGGTACATCCCGGTCTCCAGAACGGTAGTCCACCCCACCCTTATTATGAGACCAACACCACATCCCCTTTTTCACGCACACGCAAATGGAAACGGCAAACTAATGCAGGCTCATACTAAGTCTAAGCAAATTATTGAGTCGTGGGTGGCCCCTAAATCCACCCGTGTAGAAGTACGCGAATCTTGTCGAGGGCACACGGTAAACGGTCTGCGGAAGACGAGACAACCCACCATGTCCCAGCCATGCCTCTCGTCATAAACCCCAGATATGATAAGCAAGTCATAGTTTATCCCGGTGAACACCACTACCACGTAGACGCCCATTCCTAGTCGTTGATTCATCTGGCTATCCCAGGATTAACGACTTCTACAAGTCTATAGCAGGTCTAAGCATAAATAGCATAACATGCATCGAACAGTGGAGTTACTAGACTACGCTAGATGGGTAGGTAGTGGTGGAGCTGTTTAAGCGACAAGGTGAGTCGTATTCATTCGGACTATGGCTTTCTTAGCGAAAAAATAGGCAGTGAACGCAGGTAATAATGAAATTTGAAACAACTAATACTTTGCAAATAGTAGGAGATTGCAACGTGACAAAGGGGCTGCATGCCTGTTGCTCTGCAACGACACCTGCTCTTGATCAGACTATCGCCTGCGGATCTTCCGGCTCTATCGAGGAAAAACGAAAACACCAGAAACAAGGCATAATTGTAAACATCAAAATGCAAACATCAGCATGAGATGCAATGCATGCCATGACGTAGAGGATGCAACTAAAGACTAATGCAAGTGGAATCAATTTAACGGAGTCCGACGCATAAAATGTCGCGATCCGAAAATCCTCCGGCTAATCGGAAACCCTAATTTGAGTTTTTAACAAATATAGTACTCCTAGCATGCAAACATGGATGAAAAAGATGTTTTTGAATAGATCTTCTTTTTCTGAACATTTGATATATTATTTGCATTTTCTGATTTAAAATGAATTTTCTATAAAGTTTACAAGATTTAAATCCTTTTCTCCCCTTTGTTGTATTTTTCTCAGTATATTTAAATAAATTCAAAAACACCAGAGGCTGACATGTGGGACCCTGGGTCAATTCTAGTCAATATTGACTTGAGTCAATGACAGTGGGGCCCACTGTCATAGCTTTTATTTTCTTTTAATTTTCTCTCATTTTCTTACATGCGGGGTCACTGGTCATTGAGACAGAATTAATTGAGGGTATTGATTGCACTGATCAAGCATTAATCACAGTCATAAGCTGCCGGTTTAGACATAATCTCAACATGATTAGCACTTAATGGAGCATTAATATGTCTGAACACTTTTGATATTGATTATAGTTTTATCACGGTTAGAAGTTAATATACATGCTTAATGCCATCAAAGCGTCTTAACCGAATAGCAATTAAGCCCTTAGTGGCTTCATTCGGTATGCTCGGCCGTGAGCTCAGTCGGGCTGTGGCGGAGCCACGTCGGCGGTGAGGCAGGCCGGGGAGGGCGGCGTGGCAAGGGCGGCGGCGACCAAGGCCTTACCGGAGGCGACGCGGCGGAGCAGAGACGGCCGGAGAGGCTCCAAAGGCGGCGGGGAGCTTTCGGGATCCGGGGCGGCGCGGTGAGGGCAGGAGGAGGCGGAGCTCTGGCGGCGTGACCGATTAACGGGCGGCGGTGGAGGGGAGCCGAGCTAGGGGAAGAGGCTGCCGTGGGGCTCGACGAGCTTGGCTCAGGAGGGCGGAGTCGGCACCGGGGCAGGGCGGCGGGGAGCTAGGCGGAGCGGGGAGGGCTCCGGCGGGGTGCTTCGGGTGGTGAGCGGGGCGCGGTGAGGGGGGAGTTCCAAGCGGCGAGAGGGTGGCGGCGGGGAGAGTCGGGCGGACGGCGGGTGGCGACGGGGAACGGGATCCAGGCGGCGCTGGCGGTGAAAGTGGAGCGGCCGGAGTGGGGGAGCTGCGGGGGCGGGGTGGGCGGAGGCGCGCGCCGACGGGCGACCGGGAGCTTCGGGCGGAGGTGGTAGCCGGCAGTGGCAGCCGGCGGCGACGAGGGATGGAGGGCGGTGGGCGCGAGGTGCAGGCGGGGAAGGGCGTGGCTCGGTGCTCCGGTGAGTGGCGAGCGGCGGCGGGTGAGGAGGCCAGCTCGTGGATCCAGTGGGAAGGGGAGCTCGGCCCGGGAGGTGGTGAGAGGGAGGAAAGCCGACGGCGGGGTAAACCAGAGGAGAGAGAGAAGTCGGCACGGGAGGATAAGGCAGAGGGGGGGTAGCTTAGCCGGGAAGGAACCGCGGTGGCGGGCTGGGCCAGAGGGAATGGGCGGGCAAGGCCATCGGCAGGGGAGAGGGAAATAGGGTTAGGTTTGGTCTTTTTAAATTTCTGATTTGATTTCTTTCACTCTTGGTCCTTTATACATGCTTCAAACTTTCAAACCATTTTATAGATCAAAGCAAATTTCAACTAAGAATTATTCTAACAACATACCAATTATGGAATTCGATTCCACCAAACATGTTGCCGCTTACTTTAAATTGCAATACACAACATTATTCCGAGCCTTAGGGTGAGATTAGGGTTTTCAAAATTTAAAAATTCTTCTCATCTCCGAGTTCGTTGAATTCATGTCATGCGATGCACGATGATGCATATACAAGATTATGAAACTAGGGACGTTACAGACCTACCCCCCTTAGAGAATCTCGACCCCGAGATTCGGATCAGCTGAGAAAGAGGGAGGGGATGCCGATCGAAGATGATCCTCGCGTTCCCAAGTGGCTTCTTCTTCAGAATGTTGGACCATTGGATTGAAGAACTTGACGTTCCGTCTTCGAGTCGTCCGTCCATCTCATCGAGAATACGAAGAGGTACTCTCGGTAAGACAGATCTTCTTGAAGATCCAGTGTATCAACTGCCGATCCGGAATTGGATCCTTTGAAACACTTCCGAAGTTGAGAAACATGGAAGACATTGTGGATATTGGATAACGACGGAGCGTAGTTCCAACTGATATGCGACTTCACCCTCGTTTGGAAAGAATGCGAAAGGGCCAATATAACGAGTGCCAACTTTCCTTTGATGCCAAATCGGCGAACACCTTAAAAGGAGTGACCCGATGTAGACTTTATCGTTTGGCTCAAAGTGAATCTCACGACGATGGAGGTCGGAGTAGCTCTTCTGACGAGATTGAGCAGTTTCAACCGCTCTCGGATGATTCGAACTTGATTCTCCGCTTCTTTGATCAAGTCGGCGTCCAAGATTTGTCGTTCTCCAGTTTCGGGACCAATGAGTGGAGTTCGACATTTGCGTCCCATAAAGGACTTCGAAAGGGGCCATGCCTAAACTTGATGGAAGCTGTTGTGTAAGAGAACTCTGCAAAAGGAAGGCACTTCTCCCACTTCGTGCGAAAGATATAACACAAGCCCTAAGCATATCTTCATAATTTGGTTAACCCTTTCGGTTTGTCACGGTTGTGGGTGATAAGCGTGCTGAACGAGAGATGAGTTCCCTAACAGCTTGGAGACTTCCAAAATCTGGAAGTGAACAAAGCACCTCGATCGGAAATGATCCGCTTGGGGATCCCATAGAGAGATACGATCCGGGAGATATAAAGATCGCCAATTGGTAGCGGTAATCTTCTCTCGGACAGGAAGGAAAATGGGCAACTTGGATAGACGATCAATGACCACAAAGATGGAGTCATTTCCTTTTTGAGTTCTTGGAGGCACGGTGACGAAATCCATGCCTATTTCGTCCCACTTCCACTCCGGGATAGGTAAAGGTGGAGTGTGCCACGGGGCCTTTGGTGTTCCGCCTTAACACGACGACACACATCACATCAGAGATGAGCGACCGATCTCTCTTTTCATTCAGGTCCACCAGAATCTCTGTTTCAGGTCTTGATACATCTCGTGCTACGCGATGAATAGACAATGGAGAGTCGTGAGCTTCACGAAGAAGGATTCTCGAAGATCGTGTTGTCTTCGGCACAACTAAGCGCTTGCCAAACCAAACAAAGTCTTGATCATCGATTGAGAAGCATTTAGCAACTCCGCTAGCAATGTTCTCCTTAATCTTGCGAATACCTTGTCTGCTTTTGAGGCAGATTTGATTTGATCTTCAAGAGATGATCGGATTTCAGGGTATTAAGGAAACCACTTTGAACGACTTCAAGATTAAGCCGTGCAAATTCCTCGTAGAGGGGTGGTTGAGATTCTTGGATCATAAGAGTATACAGTAAGTCTTCCGGCTCAGTGCATCCGCCACGACATTAGCCTACCGGGTTGGTAATGGAGACCTACGTCGTAATCCTTGATCAATTCCAGCATCTTCGTTGCCTGAGATTCAGGTCGGGCTGGGTGCGAATAGATACTCAGACTTTGGTGATCGGAATACAGCTCGCAGCGATTACGATAAGATAATGCCGCCAAATCTTCAGAGCATGAACCACCGCAGCAAGCTCTAGTCCGTGAGTTGGATAGTTAGCTTCATGCGGCGCTTAGCTGACGAGAGCATAAGCTACCACATGCCCTTCTTGCATCAACACACATCCAAGACCTAGGCGAGAAGCATCACAGAAGATATCGAAGTTCTTGTGATGTCCGGAAGGACAAGCACAGGAGCGGAGGTCAATCGGCGCTTTAGCTCTTGGAAGCTGTCTTCTGCACCTTTCACGTGCCACTGCGAACTTCGTTCCTCTCTGAGGAGCGCGGTCAATGGTTGGCATGCTGGGAGAAGTTCTCGATAAAACGGCGATAATAGCCGCCAGACAAGAAACCTTCGTAGCTTTGTATGACCGAGTTTTAGGTGTTCCAATTGAGCACAGCCTTACTTTGCTAGGATCGCACGGCGACACCTTTCGCGAAGCACGTGCCTAGAGAAAGCGACTTCTTCGAGCCGAGACTCACATAGAAAGAGAACTTGGCATGAAAGCTGATGTTCACGAAGCTTTCCGCACGACAAGCTTCAAGTGCTCGCACGTCTTGCTTTGTCTTGAGAAGATGAGGATAGCGTCGATGAAGATGATGTACGAAGCGATCCAGATTACTCCATGAAGATGGATATCATCAGCCTCATGAAGTAGCAGGAGCGTTGGTTTCACCCAAAAGACATCACGGTGTATGTCTGTACGACCCATAGCGAGTCGTAAACGCACGTCTGTTGAATATCTCGGGTCGGATCTGATTGATTCGCAGCCCAACCTCAGAATCAATCTTGGAGAGAGACGGTGTGCGTCCGGTTAATGATCGAACAGATCATCAATCGTGGAAGCGGATACTTGTTTTTGATCGTCACGCTCATTAGAGGGTCGATAGATCGACACACCATCCGCACGACTTTTATCTTTCTTCTCACGAATGAGAGCGAGGAACATCCCCAAGGAGCAGGAGCTCAGGTCAGAATGAACCTTTTGCTTCTAACTCTTGGAGTGTTTCCCGGCATTCTTCCATTCATCCTGGGTCATGCCTGATACGGACGCGAGGAGTAGATAGGAGCGGTGTCCGGGAACCAAACTCGATAACTGAATTCCGATATCTCGATCCGGTGGGTTTACAAAACCTGGAAGCTCGTCGGGGTAAGACATCCGCGAAGTCACAGACTACTCCGAAACAAATCTGGGAAGAATTCAGGAAGGGAAATGCCCTTCGTAGAGAGCACAAAGATTGATTCGAGCGAACTCTGAAGTAAACCGTGAATGGTTTCAAATACCGGAAGGGACATGAAGAAAGGACCACTGTCTTCGTCGCACAATCAATGCCAGGTGGCTTGATGTGCAATTAACCAATTCATCAAGATAACATCGATGTCCGTGGAGATCAAAGCAATTAAGGTGGCGAAGAAATCCAAATTCCACCTTGATGCAAACACCACGCATCTTGGGAGGCTCTCATTACCGATCCCGGCGAGATTATAGCCAGGAGTTGAGCATAGCCTCATAGGGAATAACATGCTGATCCGCAAACCTCTTGGATATAAACGAATGCGAAGCCCTGAATCGAAAAGAACTGATGCTGGAACTGAATTAACAAGGAGCGTACCAATCACGACATCAGTTGCCTCCTGAGCTTCTTACTGTGACATGTGAGTCACGCGGACCGCGATTCACTGACTGATGTTGCGAGTTCACCTTCTTGGCGGGGACTTGCTCGAGGTTGACCTTAGCGCTGGAGCAGGATTCTGTCGCTGAGGACAGTCACGAGAGAAGTGACCAGGCTGGCCACATTTAAAGCAAGCCCCAACGGAGGTCTGGAGCAAACTCAGTAGATTGTCCTCCCATGGCCTCGGCTGGAAACTGGGAGCTGGAGGACGAGGCACAAACCGGGGGGTCTTGGAGTGAGTAGCGCGATTGAATGCACTAGCAGGAACCAAATACGCCTCTTTGCGGATTGGAAGAAGAAGGCTTCACTGATCTCGAGCACGCTTTCTAGATTCTTCAAGAACTAGTTTGCCGTGCTCCATCTTGACAGCCTTGTTCATAAGAGCCTGAAAGTTGGCGAGTCAAAAAGGAAGCAGCTCGTAACGAAGCTCCGGATTCAAACCTTTGTGGAACTTCTCCTGCCTGTCCGCATCGGTGGTAACATCACGAGGGGCATAACGCGCAAGTGGTTGAAGGAATGGAGATACTCGTGACGCTCCTTCGTCCCTGAGCTAGATTCCGGAATTCCTCCTCTTGATGTCCATGACACCTTCGGGGATATGAGTCCACGGAAAGCATCGCAGAACTCCTGCCACGTAACCACGTGACCTTTCTCCTGAATGGCGAGGAAATTCTCCCACCATGATGCGGCAGCACCTTCAAGTAGATATGCCGCAAGATCCACGCGATCAGCGCGGATACGTGCTGTCTCCAATTTGCGCTCGATGCTGCGAAGCAATCATCAGCTTCGATAGGATCTTCTGAACGACTGAATGTCGGAGGCTGCGTTCGAAGAAATTCTGAAATCAACTCGAGTTCGGGTTGGGGAGCAGTATTTCGGAACCTAGATGCTCAGAAGGCGACTCTGGTCATTCGATTCCGCCCGATCTGCATCAAACCTCTGCATAGAGGCGGTGGCGGGAGAACATTATATGACAGAGCCATGACCTGATTATCCAGCGCCGCTTGGCTACCTCCGGATGTTCGGCCCATACGAATCAAGGAATAGAAAGATGCCACAAAAAGTCAGATCAGATCATAAGAAACTTGAACGGGAAATTAACTCGAATGAATTCACGATTTACACGAATGAACGGAATAGAAACATGTCAACGGAGTAATCGGTACGAGCGGTAAGAACCGGGACAAGGTAAGAGGAAGGAAGGATTCCCTGAACACGTGAAGTCTAACTTTGAAACGATGGCAAGAAAGTAGCAAAAATCGTTTTTTAACCAACCGAAGAGGTAAGGACAGAAAATAGGATCGAAAGGAATAAGAGAAAACAGAAGCACTACTTATTCTTTTCGCAAATCTTTTTTAAGTTCAATCGTTTTTTGCAACTTATAGACAAACAACGGGCCAAGGACAAAGGCATCCTACAGCAGTCGCTATGATACCAAAAGCTGCGAAATCCAGAATTTCAAACAGAGAGGCCTTAGAGAAACCACAAGCTAAGTCGAAACTCAACAACGAACTCAACTCCTGCATGGGCTGTCAATTCCAAGATGGAGTGGAGGTTGATATGGCTCAGATAGCCCGAGACGGCAACCGAAGCTTACTCTGGCCAGAGAGCACAGAGTAGTAGCGGTGATATGGTCTCCTCACTCTGTTCTACTGAGCCGGAACATAAACCACGACACTCGTCTGGCAAATTAATGCACGGGATGGAGTAGGGTGATATAGTTCTCAATCTCTCAGTAGTAGAGTCGCTTCACAGGGGGATAAATAATGCTCTATGAATAAATCTCTAAAGTAACTACCTCGACAACATGCGCTTATCACATACAGCACGGCAATGAGCAGGCGAAAACAACCAGATCTCATAGCAGTGGACTCTACGACGAAAGCCAAATTATAAGTTGAAAAACTTAACAAATAACATACACACAGTATCGAAGATCTAAACACACAGAGGAAGAGTTTATAAGGATAGAGAAGCACAAAAACAGTAGGGCCAAAAGTGGCAGCGAAAACTAAACAAACTGCCAACCAAGGCAGGATCCATGTGGGATTCCCATCGTTCTAGGCGTCGTCGGTATCGACCTCTAAGAGGAACCCAACCCCTCTGAGGGGTAGTTCTCCACGTAACAAAACAACAACAATCAGCAGGGTGAGTACAAAATTGTACTCCGCAAAATTACAATGCGGAAATAGTAGGATGTGCCATTATCAACAGGGTAAATGTGGACTCGTTGCGGGAAGCCAAGGTCCTTTTCAATAACAATAAGTAGATTGGATATTCGACTACTAGAGCACTTTCAAAGGATGAGTCGAACACTTCGCGAACATTCCTTTACTGCAGATCACCAACCTGAAAAACCCCACCGACCCATCCTCGACCACTGGGAGGAAGAGTCGCTAACAGTCCCTTAGCGTTGACAAGTTTCGAGTTGGTATAGTTGTCTAATCGATGCAACAAGTCTTACCCAAGCTGTCCATAACGCGGACACGGGCTTCAACAGTTTAACACTGCAGGGGTGCTACATCTTTAACTACACGCATCGATGTATCTTAATGCCTACCAAGTACACATTTCACGAGGTGTGATAGAGAGGGTGAGCGAACACGACCTTACAATGCTGTTCACTAGTAGAGCCCACCAGTAAGGCTAGTCCATGTGCATCATGTCGGCCGACAGCGACACGGTACCATGCGTTGTGAAGACGGTACATCCCCGTCTCCCAGGGACCGTGTGTCCACCCCACCCATTATATGAGACCACGCCAATCCCTTTTTCACATGCACACGCAAATGGAAGGCCAAATAATGCAGCTCATACACTAAGTCTAAGCAATTAGTGATTCGTGGGGGCCCATAATCCACCCGTGTAGAGTACGGAATCTTGAGTTCGAAGGGGACACGGTAACCGGCCTTGCGGGGAAGACGAGACAACCCACCATGCTCCCAGCCATGGCCTCTCGTCTAAACCCAGATATGATAAGCAAGTTCATTAGTTATCCCGGTGGACACACCCACTACCACGGAACCATCCCAGTGTGATTCATCTGACTATCCCAGGAATTACGACTTCTACAAGTTAAGCATGTCTAAGCATAAATAGCATAAACAGCATATCGAACAGTGGAATAGACTACGGCAGATGGGTTAGGTTAGTGGGGATCGTTGAGCGACAATTGAATCGTTACTTCAGTTTTGTGGACTAGGGCTTTTCTTAGCGAAGAATTACGACTTCTACAAGTCTAAGCATGTCTAAGCATAAATAGCATAATAGCATTCGAACAGTGGATACTAGACTACGCTAGATAGGTTAGGTTAGTGGTGGAGCTGTTTAAGCGACAAGGTGAGTCTTATTCATCGGACTAGGGCTTTCCTTAGCGGAAAAATAGCAGTTGAACGCATGTAATAATGAATTTGAAAACAACTAATACTTTGCAAATAGTAGGAGATTTGCAACGTGACCAAAGGGGCTGCTTGCCTGGTTGCTCTGCAACGACACCCTGCTCTTGATCGAGACTCTCGCTCTGCGGATCTTCCGGCTCTATCGAGGAAAAACTGAAACACCGGAAACAAGGGCATAATCGTAAATATTAAAATGCACAACATCAGCATGAGATGCAATGCATGCCATGACATAGAGGACATAAAATAACGACTAATGCAAGTGGAATCAATTTAATCGGAGTCCGGACGCATAAAATGTCGCGATCCGAAAATCCTCCGGCTTATCGGAAACCCTAATTTGAGTTTTTAGCAAATTATATTAATCCTAGCATGCAAACATGGATGAAGATAATGTTTTTGAATAGATCTTCTTTTTCTAAACATTTTGATATATTATTTGCATTTTTCTGATTAAAAATGGATTTTCTATGAATTTTATAAGATTTAATCCATATTTCACCCTTTGTTGTATTTTTCTCAGAAAAAGAATATTTAAATAAATTCAAAACACCAGAGGCTGACATGTGGGACCCTGGGTCAATTCTAGTCAATATTGACTTGAGTCAATGACAGTGGGGCCCACTGTCATAGACTTTTATTTTCTTTTAACTTTTCCTCTCATTTTCTTACATGCGGGGTCCACTGGTCATTGAGACAGAATTAATTGAGGTATTGATTGCACTGTTCAAGCATTAATCACAGTCATAAGCTGCCGGTTTAGACATAATCTCAACATGATTAGCACTTAATGGAGCAATTAATATGTCTGAACACTTTTGATATTGATTACAGTTTTTAATCACGGTTAGAAGTTAATATACATGCTTAATGGCCATCAAAGCGTCTTAACAGAATATCAATTAAGCCCTTAGTGGCTTAATGGAGCTCGGTCAGGGGCTCATCCGGATGCTCGGCCGTGAGCTCAGTCGGGCTGTGGCGGAGCCACTGCCGGCGGTGAGGCAGGCCGGGGAGGGCGGCGTGGCAAGGGCGGCGGCGACAAGGCCTTACCGGAGGCGACGCGGCGGAGCAGAGACGGCCGGAGAGGCTCCAAGGCGGCGGGGAGCTTCGGGATCCGGGGCGGCGCGGTGAGGGCGGGAGGAGGCGGAGCTCTGGCGGGTGACCGACGAGCGGCGGGTGGAGGGGAGCCGAGCTAGGGGAGAGGCGGCCGGGGCTCGACGAGCTTGGCTCAGGAGGGCGGAGCAAGGCGGCGGGCTCGGGGCGGCTTGGAAGCGGAGCGGCGCGAGGGAGGGGGACCGGCGACAAGGGAGGCTCGGGGCGGTGGTGAGCTCCGCCCGAGCCGGAGCGGCGGTGAGGCGAGAGGAGGCTGCCGGGTGAATGGATAGGGATGAGGCAGGGGGCGGTTGGCTTCGGGAGGAAGCAAGATAGGGGAGGCGGTGCTGAAGTGTGGTGGTCCAACCCGGGGCAAGCGCCACGCCGGCAGCTGCTCAAGCAGCTCGGTGGCTGCGCAGGAGAGAGGAGGGGGCGACGGATAAGGGTGAAAGGGGGGGTGGCTTAGTGGAGAAGACAAGGAGTAGGCGGGCTGGGCCAGCAGGGAGGGGAAAGAAATGGGCCAAGCCCATTCGGTGAGAGCAGGGGGGAAACTAGGTTTAGGATTTGATTAGATTTCTGTTTTGGATGCTCAATTTGAATTTTATTTCAAATTGAATTTCCCCTTCTCCGGTTGGATTTGAATCTATTTCCCAAAACCAAAATCATATTGATATTAACATGAGAACATCTTGCCGCATTACTTGAATGCATAATACGAAAGGATTAAGCTCATGCCCTTAGGGTGAAATTAGGGTTTTCATAAGGATTCCAAAAATTTCAAATTCCCCCTCATTTTTGAGTTGCATGAATAGATGCCATGAGATGTGGATGATGCATAATACAAGATTAATAACATAGGGACGTTACATTGAGATTTCGAAATATTACATAAAACATTTCAAAATTTGGCAGGTTATTAAAATAAATTGTTCAAAATTCAAAATTTCGGCATGACCTTTGCTAAAATTATGCAAAATTGAGTATCGAACGTTGACAAAATGTTGACGAAGCAACATTTCGCCAAAACGTTGAACTCAGTTTCCCTGAAAAAATAAACAAAGCAACGAATGTTGCCTCGGCTCGACGGCCGGTACCACAAGCATATCTCCCATTCACATTTATGAAATACATTTCATGCACATCTCACATCACCACAGATCCACCGAATCAAAGTATCATTTGCTTGTCATATATAATTACACATATATATGATTCTGCCTCAGTGCATAAGAAACATAATTACACATATATGAACCAATGTATACATAATTACACATATGTGATTCTGCCTCAGTGCATCAGAAATATAATTACTCATATATCAATTGAAGCAATGTACAGATCGAATTCATCTCACTGATCATAATAAACTAAGGTGAGATCTTGCATATATGGTTCATTAGAACATTGATTCTTCCTGAAAACTAGAGAGCTAAACTGATACATATGTACATCTGTTCTTCAGTTTGCTAAACTGAACTAAACATCTGTTCTTCAGTTTGCTAAACTGATACATATATACATGTATGTGGAACCCATTCTAATGGCTAAGCTCACCATTCAACATCATATGGTAGGATCAGGAGGCATAAGTATACAAACATATTTCATATAGGAAGGCATACGAGTAACAAATGATCACTGATCAATTTAGGGGAAGACAACAACAGTTCCTTTAACATCCTTTAACATATACATCTGCTCTTATAGATGTATATAAGATGCTCCTCAAACATATGATGGAAGCATCGATCCTTAAACATCCTTTAACATATCCATATGTTCCTCAAACATATGATGGAAGCATCCTTTAACATATACATCTATAACCATCCTTTAACTCTAGATGCCTCAAACAAAATCAAAAGAGATATCTGCTCTTATCAGTTTTAAACACATGGAAGCATGCACTAAGGTGAGATCAGCTAAGCTACGGAGGGAGAGGTTTGGGGGGCTGCAATTGAAGCAAATTTGGGGGAGAGCAAGTTAGCTAGAGGTGATGATCATGGATGATCTAGCTAGATTAGGAGGGAGAGAGAGATGGCAAGGGAGCTAGGGGAGGTGGGGGAAGCTTTTGGAGGGCTAGGAATTTACCAGGGGCGTGTACGGCGGCGGCGGACGTGCAGGCGATCGGCGAGCTCGCTGCTGGCCAGTGAGCTACGACTGGCCAGCAGCGAGCTCGCTGATGGTTTTTATAGGGCAGCTTACCAGTGACGGGCACACATAAGAGCCCGCCACTGGTAAATAACTTACCAGTGACGAGCCCAACGTGCACCCGCCACTGGTATGCAGGCAGGGAGCGAGTTTGGCGGGAAATATTATCGGTGACGGGCGCCATGGTGCGCACGTCACTGGTATATAATATATCAGTGACGATCTCCTATGTGCGCCCGCCACTAGTAATTGGTACGTTACCAGTGACGGGCAGTAATAGATGCTCGTCACTGGTAATTATTTACCAGTGACACGTGGCAGTTGACGCCCGCCACTGGTAAATTTTCGGTTTACCAGTGACGTGTTTTTTTGTTGCTCGTCACTGATAAGTTGGCTTCTATAGCTGTTTCTGCAGTAGTGGATTGCATGAACTACAGCACGACCAACATTGAATTGACAAAACACCTACTTTTGAACTAAATGAATTAGAATTTCAATCCACCAAATTTGAGCTTTCAGCTCAATTAATTGGAATTTTCTACAACGAAATCAATCCACGGTTTTCAACTAGTAATCGGAAAAATCACCCCTTCTTGGGGGAGGAAAAAAAAATCTACCTTACATATGTGACGGAAAACCCTAGAGGACATGGCTGTAACATGTACTCTACCAGAGGCAGGTTAGCAAGGAGGCGTTTGCAGTTTCTAGGAGAGTTGCGTCTAAAGAAAGATAAATGAGAAGGACATTCTTTGGTCCAAGAGAGGACAGATGCCGCGATACGTTCACATGTGCAATTTATAATGAGGCTTTGGACCTCTATTCGTAGGCAAACTGGTAATCATATCTCCATGAGACTGAAAAGTTGATTCACGAATGTGCGCACACATACTACACTCCGTGTTTGACACTACTGAAAAGTTGATTCACGAATGTGCGCACACATACTACACTCCGTGTTTGACACTCGCTAACACGACTCATTAAAAACTCGTCTCGAAAAAACCTGGTACGGGAAAAACGGCATAACACCTTTAACTAAGAAAACAACATGAGTATAACTTATCATCCAGTGATGATCACATATGAAGATCATATATCGATCTCCCCTTGAAGACAATAACCGTTTGAGCTCTTCTCATGAGAGTGCCTTTTACATGCTGTAAAATAATCAGCATAATTTCATCTAGTCTGAACAATTTTCTGCTTGTGGGATAGAAATGTGTCCAGGACAAAAGTCTTGGCACCACTATTCTTCATTTGTTTGATAAACACACTGGGCACATCTGAGGAATATAAATAAAATCCCCTCCCCTTTTCAGTTTACATATGCTTCCACACTTCGAACTTTATTACTCAGATTATGAACTCTGTACCTCAACTACTTTGACTACGATCCTTCTACTTCAACCATGTATTGCCGCCCTAATCTTTGTAGTTTCTATAATTTATCCATTTCAGTTACAACTTTTACCCCTTGAGGATATCTATATCTATATATCTATGTATCTATATCTATATATCTATATACCACTATAATATTAGAGTTGGTGAGTGGTGTCACAATTTAACTTCCCGTTTTAACCCTCTAACAAAGTAAATCTATCTACAACTAACTTAGTTTAATCCCAAAAAACTCACATTATTAACTAGATCATCATAGTCTTACACAATTAACTGGATCATAGTCCACGTCCATTCCTCATGCATCACAGTCCACGTCCATTCCTCATCCATTCCTCGTTGTTTTGCTCAGCAGTAGCCTAATAAAGCAAATATATATCTACAACTAACTTAGTTAGTCTCAACAAACAATCACACCATTAACTAGACACCTTCGTTTTGCTGCTACCATTGTGGATCATCACGTCCATTCCACCTTGATCGACTTTGTTGGCCCCCTTCTTCGTCTCTCCTTCGTGTCGCTACTGCCCTTGACCACCATGGCACAATCTACCGTGCCAACAATGTGTCATTGTTGCTGTTGGTCGGTTGCTTGTAAAACTCCAGGTGCATCATCATGAAACCTTCCAACATTGTCAACTCGTGATTTTCACTCGCATGCATATGTGCTCAGAGGGAGTAGCAATTAGAAACAACTCAAGAAGCTGCAGCAGATACAATTTTTGTAGCATTAGCATTAAGTCATTATTTTTTTTCAATTTATAGAATTCTCCAAACAGGGTGCAAACACTTCCAGATAGAGATGTAAACTTGGATTGAGCAACTAAGCCAATACTGGACACTATTTCTCAAGAATCTGCAGCAGATACAATTTTTTAGCATTAACATGAAGTCATTATTGTGTTCAATTTTCAGAATTCTCCAAACAGGGTGCAAACACTTCCAGATAGAGATGTAAACTTGGATGGAGCAACTAAGCCAATACTGGACACTACAGAGAGTAATGCTATCTATACAAACTTACCTTCATGAAGCATTTATCAATCAACTATCATGCAAGTTGGGTTAATTGCTACAACAAATGTCCAATCTTTTCAAATTACGAAGAAAGATCATTTCATCATTCTTGGGTGTTATGGACTATGGGCAGTATGTTCATTTTCCCTTACTTTGATAGATCAGTTTTGGTCTCATTGGGTTGCTTCAATCATATCTATGTTAAGTTTAACAACTTGAAAAATAGTCCACAATGGGAGGTAAAGCCAATAGGAAGATGGCTCCTTTCTCCTTGTCGGTAGGATTTTCTCCCTTATTCTGCTGATACCATGGTGGTCCTATCTGCTCTCTCCTTGGATCTGTATTTCTTAGTTGGCCAAGAATTTCGATCTCTGGTATGGACTCGTTTTCGTTCCACGGCTCATCCTCTAGGCAAGCATCATCATTTTTTGCTAGTGGTTTTTTTTGGCCGAGCTCGCTTTCGTTTGACTGAAGATTCAGTGGGTTTAGCATTGGAATCGTGCCTTGGAGGTCTTTGTGATGATCTTTTTGTGGTTTCATTGGGTGATCGAACTTTTCGTTTCTTTGTTTGCAGTCAGGATGTTGGCTTCTTGGTCTACTCTTTGAAGCAGTTCGTCTACCCGCAATTCAAGTGCTTCTTTCATTTGTGGGGAGCGGGTGGACCTAATTGGCGATGCGAATTTCATCAATGCCAGCAGGAAGTGCAGGAGTTGTGGACACTTGTCAGTCCATCTAAAGGTCTTCGTCAAAAGGCTTTTCGAGCTCTGCGATTGAGGCCATCTAAATCACTTGTGAAATCTGGTCATTCCTTTGGTCATCGTCTTTCTTTTGCGCCTAGGATTGCCTATCCGGTTATGTTCAGCAAAATGTGTCACTTCTGCTCAATGATTCTCCTGCAAATCATGTTCTGATTGGATCAATGATGGTTAATCTTGCTCTGGATCAAGCCTCGTCTCCGCCCACTTTTGGTTGTTCTTCGGTTCTTGATTCATCCTATTCTTCGGGTCAATTATAGGCGGAGCCTTCAATACAATAAGTTACCCAACATCTCTCCTAGGATGCAACTGCAGCGGGATTCACAGCTATTCAAACTACGCAGGCCGACTTGTTTAGCAAGGCCTCCTTTGGTGACGGGCTTCCTCAGGTCGTCTAGAGCATTGTGGACCGCTTTTGGGCTTGCAGTGATTGTTTGCGGATGGATCACATGGTTGCCTCTTGTTCTTGGGCTATTCGCTGCCGCCAATGTTTTCGGAGTGGTCACATCCGTAAATTTTGCCCTCTGTCCAGGCAGAAACAAATTTGGGTTAGAAGGAAACCCCCGGATGTTTTGAGCCTCAATTCCCATGACTCCCCCCTCTTTGCCCTGTGGCGGTTCCTCTTCAATTCATCTTGCATCTCTGTCCAGTTCCCCATCGAGTTCCTTGGGGCTGAATTCTGTGAGGAGCACCATGGCGAATTTCCCAGTGGATCCTACGCGATTCGTCCCACATGATGCTGAAGTAGAAAACGGAGGGGCAGGGCGGGGCGCCTAATGCGTACCTACCTCACTCTAGGGGCGAATCTGGCTCATGCTCATGAAGACCACCTCATAGCCATTATGCTGCCCCGACCGCCAGTTGAGGAGTTGGAGGAGGCAATGGATGCCGTCCACGACTACCTGGTTCATGATCTGCATCGACTTGTCCACAGTTTCTCATCTTCACTCTTTGGCGTCGGTATGTACCAAATGCGCTCCCCTTCTGAGTGAGACCTGCTTGTGCACATTCCTCCTCAGCACTTGGGTAATCGTATGATTCACTTCATTCGCCATGATGAGGCAGAGAATTTTTCAAATATGCCTATGGATCGTGAGGGTTGGATTATGTTCTTAGGCTTTCTGCTTGATTTCAAGTCAGACAAGTATATTTCCCAAGCGGTTAGCACTTTTGGTCGCCTTATGGATTGGCACCAGAGGGATACTGTTAAGGACCAAGTACTTGCCCGCGTTCGATGCTACCTCGGTTCCTCGTTGGATTGTCCTTCCTCTTGGTGGGCAGGGTGCTTCCTGGACTGTTCTGGTGTTTCTCCCCACATTGCTCCCCACGGATCAATGCTCAAAATGAACAGCTGCTGCCAGACGACTTTCTGCCTAACTTTCCAGACGACCAGGCTCCTCCTGATGCAGGAGCCCAGGACCTTCCACATGTTCCTGACCCTGCATGGGACCATGCTGCTAATCAGCAAGTGCAGAATAAGGGCTAGAATCCTTGGCCAGCTCCGTTGGGACCACCTCTGCCTCCTGATGTTCAAGCCCATGTCCTTGGCAATCTGAGCTTTGAAGATAGCGCTTCCATCCTTTCAAGTGAAGATTCTATACAGCAAGTGCTTGCAGAACTGGCCACTGGTCCACCCCAGGATGTTTTGCTTCCAGCTGAAAATTGGGCCATCATCCCTTATCAACTGCCTACCTGGCCCTTCAACTTGGCACTGATCGATGCTGCACCACCCGATGCCTGGAGTACAGTAGTCTCCCAATCTCTTTGCGGTCAGTTCTCTCTGTGGGCCCAAGAAAAGACTTGTGTTCCTTTCAGGATTTGTTTCTCTAGGGCAAGCGGCAATGGTCTCTGGTTGTGGACCCTTGGCTTCTAAATCTTTTGGATCAGCCTCTGCCTAAGCGCCGCCTTCTTCAATTTTCTGTGGCTAATCAATTTAGTTCACCACCTCGTCAGCAGATCCTTGGTATTGCTCAGTGCAACTTTGCCTTAAAGGCTCCTAAGGCTCGTTCATGTCGGCAGTCTACTCTGCTTGTGACATCTGGTTTGTGTCGCAGTCGTCAGTTTGATCAAACTTATCATCATACTTCTCTCCAAGATGTCCCTCACAAAAGTAAATCTCTGGGAGCAAAGAAGCGCCTGGTGCTGCATGACTTGGACGAACCAGTCTCCTCTCAGGATATTCCAACTCCTCAAGACCCTGGCATAACTCAGTGGGAGGAGCCCATGTAGTTTGATCAAGCAGAGCCGCACCTGACCATCCCAATGATTTAGCGTATTGGGGCTCTTCTTCAGATTGATGCCAACATGTTAGAGGCGACCGGGCTTATGGCTTCAGAGCGCAGTGCCTCTCCAGATTCCCACTAGTTGCTCATGTCTCAAGCTTTCTATTGGTATTGCTGCCTTGGTGGATCCTTAAAACTTCTCCTTTTCGGTTGTTATGAATCATTGCTGCTATCGTGATTGGAAGGTGCTGTGCTGGAATGTTCGGGGAATGAATTCCACTGCCCGGTTGCACGCCATTCGTGCTAAAATAGATGAGAGTGCAGCCTCGATTGTATGTCTCCAAGAAACAAAGAGAGCTTCCTTTGACCATTCCTTCATAAAGCGCTTTTGCCCACGACGTTTTGATAATTTTGCCTATGTCCCCTCTGTTGGACGCTCTGGAGGTTTTTTAGTTACTTGGAATAGTGCTGTTTTCATGGGTTAGCTTGTGGTGTCTACTCAGTCTGCGCTTGTTATTCAGTTCACATCTTGGCTTAACTCTCACTCTTGGACCCTAGTGTTAGTGTATGGCCTTTGTCATGGACCTGAACGTGAGCGCTTTGTGCAATGGCTCTTTCAACTGTCGATTCCTGACCATGCTCATTGGCTTCTATTGGGAGACTTTAACTTCATCTGCTCGCCTGATAACCGCAACAAGCCTGGAGGCTATGCCAATGACATGATGACTTTCAACTCTATCATTAGTCATCTTGGTTTGGTGAGATTCCTCTTAAAGGCTGATCTTTCACCTGGTCTAATATGCAGACTGATCCGCTCCCTGAACAGTTAGACTGGTTCTTTACGACGGTGGCCTGGTTATCTGCCTTCCCTCAAACTTTAGTCACCCCTATGGCTCGCTTCTCTTTAGACCATGTTCCTTGTGTGGTCCGGATTGAGACCCGCATTCCAGCTGCGTCTGTCTTTCGCTTTGAATCCTTCTAACTCTCTCTCCTGGGTTTCTTTGACTTTGTTCAGGAAAATTGGGAGAAACCAGTGCGAGCGCTAAGTATTTGTTCTACCCTTTCACAAAAATTCAAGCGTTTAAGACAGGGTCTGAAGCATTGGACGAAAGGTTGGTCCAACCTTGCTAAGCTCATTTAGCGCGGCAATCAAGTGCTTTTTTTCCTGGATGGGCTAGAGGAGAATCAGCCACTCAATATTCCGGAATTTAACTTTCGAATCATCGTGAAGGAGCACCTTGATTCCCTCCTCCTAGCTCAAAACACTTATTGGAAACAGCCTGCACCATTCGCTGGTCACCTTAGGGGAAGAAAATACCAAATGTTTCCATGCCATGGCCACTGATCGTCACTGTAAGAATGCTATTTCTTCACTTACCATGTCGGATGGTCAACAGCTTCATGATCATGCAGACAAAGCTGTAGCGTTATGGACTTGCTTTCAGGATCGAATGGGTGTAACTCTTGCTCCTGTGATGCAATTTGATCTTCATATGCTTCTCTCCCCGGTCTCAAACCTTGATTCCCTCATCGCCCCTTTTTCAATGGAAGAAATATCCAAGCTGGTGGCTTGTTTGCCCACTGAAAAGGCCTCTGGGCCTGATGGTTTCACTGGTCTTTTCTTGAAGAAATGTTGGTCCATTGTTAGTGAGGACTTTATTCAGCTCTGTGCAGATTTTCATTCTAGCAACTTGAACCTACAGTGCATCAACACTTCACATATCACTTTGATTCCGAAGAAACCCAGCCCAGAAATGATTAATGATTTCCGACCAATATCTCTTATCAACATCTGTGTTAAATTCCTATCTAAGCTTCTGGCTCATAGGTTACAGACTGTGATTCTTCGTTGCGTTCACCAAAATCAGTATGGCTTTTTTCGCACAAGGACGATTCAAGACTATTTAGCGTGGGCTTTTGAGTACCTCCATCAATGTAAGCAGTCCAAGCTACCAATTGTGATTCTTAAACTGGACTTTGAGAAAGCCTTTGACACTGTTGAACATTCTGTCATCCTCCAAGTCATGCGCCACAAGGGTTTCTCGGCTAAGTGGATTGGCTGGATCCAACAATTGTTTGCTAATGGTACCTCCAGCATTATCCTCAATGGAGTTCTGGGGAAGCAATTTTCTTGCATGCGGGGTGTTAGGCAAGGGGATCCATTGTCTCCACTTGTCTTTGTCCTAATGGCTGATTTGCTTCAGTCTGTTGTCAATGACTCTTGTCATCGACGCTTGTTAGACTTGCCGCTTCCTCACCATAGTTCGATGGACTATCCGATTGTTCAGTATGCAGATGATACCCTCGTCATTCTTCCGGCTTGTCCATAGCAACTAGCTCATTTGAAGATGATACTTCAACACTTTTCCCTTTCCATCAGGCCATATGTTAACTATGACAAACCCCAGATGATTCCCTTGAATGTCCTGGATGATCAGGTTGATCAACTCCTTGGTATTTTGAATTGTGCACGAGAATCGCTGCCTTTTACCTATCTTGGTCTTCCCCTGGGCACCACAAAGCCACGAATTCAAGACTTCTCTCCTCTTTTGGATCGGGTGGAACGTCGCCTCAGTGCCATTTCTTCTCTTCTCTCATACGGAGGGAAGCTACAATTGGTCAATTCGGTCTTTTTTTCCTTGCCTACTTTCTATATGTGCTCTCTTGAGCTTCCGGTTGCGGTTGTCAAAAGCATTGATCGAGCTCGTCATCATTGTTTATGGAGTGGTTCTAGGAATGCAGCAACTAAGTAGTCTCTTGCAGTCTGGGATCTGGTTTGCAAGCCCAAGCGCAATGGTGGTCTGGGAGTGATCAATCTCTGACTTCAAAACCAAGCTCTGCTTGTGAAATTTTTGCACAAATTCTTTAACAGAGCACCTGTCCCTTGGGTCAATCTGATTTGGTGCACCTATTACTAGAACAACACTCCACAGGGGGTTCAACGTCGAGGTTCCTTTTGGTGGCACGACATTTTGAAGCTCACAAATATATATCGCACAACTGCATCTTTGCAAACCTCACAATTGGTGTTCCATTGGGACGATGTTTGGTGCGGTGCTCTCCTCCGCACACAGCTTCCTTGCTTGTTTTCTTTCACTAAAGAGCCCCTGATCACTATGGCTGCAGCAGTACAAGTGATGCCTCTGCAGTCTCTCTTCTTGCCGCTTTCAGAATTGGCTTACAAGGAGCTTCACCTCTTGGATTCTCATCTGGGATCGTTGCCTTCTGCTTCAGCTGATCATGATCATTGGACATACATTTGGGGATCTTCTCTCTACTCAGCTCGTCGCCTTTACAAGCTATTCTTTCAGCATATGCAATGTCCATCTATCTATCATTGGGTTTGAAAGTCCAAGTGCATGCTTAAGCACAAGGTCTTTGCTTGGCTCCTCCTTATGGACAGACTTAACACTCGTCAGCTCCTTTGGCGTAAGCAGATGTTTCTTCCCTCTGGCTATGATTGCATCCTCTGTGTGCAACACGTTGAAGAGAACCTTCACCATCTTTTCTTGACTTGCCAATTTAGTCGCCATTGTTAGCACTACCTAAGCATTGATTGGGGTCTGCCGGCCCCCATACAGGATATGCTGCTTCATGCTAAAACTGCTTTCAACCAACCTTTCTTTCTGGACATTTTGATTTTGGCCGCAAGGAACATTTGGAAGACTAGGAATGCTTAGATTTTTTATTCCCAGCGACCTTGTTTCAGATTCTGGTGTCATGCCTTCAAGTCTTATGCATAGAATGAGGCATGATCTTAGCTCTTTGTCATCATGGCTTATGTCCCTTCCTTTGCTTTGTTTTTGGTTTTCTTTTGCTTCTCCCCCGTGTATTTTTTTCTTCTTGTATATTCTTTTGTACATATTTTGTTGTTCAATATATACCGTAGGGGCCTCCCCTAGTGTTTTCGTCAAAAAAAAAGTTAAACAACTTGTGTATTCTCAGGTACTGAGGTAAAACTGATTAGTTTTGATCAGACAATACTGAAATTAAATCTGTAATCCTTTATTAGTGAAATTGATATTTCTCATTCTCAGTGATTAGATTACTCATTGTGTATATGTATTAGATTCTGGCTATGCGTTCTCAAGCGTTTAGTGTTTGCACGGAGTAGATGCACTTGTAGTGGCCACATTGAGTTCTGCAACATCTGCTGCAGCCTCTAGATTGCCATTTGCACCAACCCCATCACCCTAACTGGATAACAAGGATGTAACTAACTTGAATAAATGAGACAATGAAACTAATAACAGAGCTTGGTCCCAACAAGCAAGCGCTATGATGCAAAGTGTGCCTTGCCCCAGACCTTCCTCTCATGTTTGAAAGCAACCTGTTGATAAAGGGAAGCAATGTTTGTATATAGCAGGTCCTTCATATGTTTGGAATAATTTAATTTTGAATAATTGTAAATTGCTTGTTGAAAAAAGGAAATCAAAGAGGTCATGTCCCAGTGGAACGCCATGTCAACAGATGGGTTTCTTCATATGCGAGCCATGCAACACTACTAGCTTTAGTGTTATGTCATCCGATGATGACGATGACGTGCCTACCCAATGGAACATGACATTTTCCACTAATAGTACCATCACGATAGTGGGAGCTACACAGCTTGGTGAAAGCTCAAATGGTATAGCTCTATGCCAACATGAATGTTTAGCATGTGTCGCCGTAGCAAATTTAAATGTAAATGATTATTATTGTGGCATTCTATTATTATTCTATTAGTAAGGGAGCGCACAGTGCTGATCAGAATGCTATGTACAACGTTATTCCACAAGAAGAAAATATTGATATACCTGATCAACTACTAGGTGAAACAATAGGGGTCGAACAAGACGCTACACGAGAAGAGGTTCCAGTTATACATGTGTAGAGGAGGCAGACATCACGTGATCATTAGAGAGCTCGTTGACAAAGACTAACAAATGAACAAAGATAGGAGATAAATGTTCATGGAAGATCGCATAGGCAGAGTATGACACAAAAATAGAAGGAGGCAACGAATGCTCACCAAAGAGCACGTAGGCAGTCTGTAAAAGCCAGGGAGAGGTTTGAACTACTAACTCAGTGTAACACAAGCTTTTCAGCTAGATGGGACACCCCGTGCGGTGCATCCATCGCAATGCAATGCCCCGATGTAGTTGCTTCATCATGCACGCCTGCCTACACAATGGGAGAGCCAAGTGCTTCACCGTCGGTCATCCCATTGTTAAGCATGCCGACATCCCCCGCGAGAGAGCCATATGCTTCACCGGCGGCAAGCCCCTCATTGAACACTCTGGAATTCACCATATTAATCGACTGTAAGGCTCCATGCTTACTCCCTCTATGCCGAGATGAATTGATCCATTATTTACTTGCTCAGTCATGCTCCAGGTGACATGATAGTGTTCCTTAGTGGTATGATGGATGAGGAAACCATCCCCAACGAGTACATGGATGATGAGTATTACATGTTTGCTAGTGAAGGTATGTCTGTTCGCCGTTTGCTCAACCCTTCCTATTATACGATAATATGCATATCTTGTTGTAACAAGCTCAATATCAATTCCTACAGCTTCTAACGTCGTGGAGGACGTACACCTCGACGAACTAGCGGACTCCTCCATTGTAGGCTCCAACACCTTGATCTGTTTGACATTGTCTACTCGAATATCCTAGAAAATACCTAAATCTTGAAGCACGTTGCATCCTGCAAACACTACGAAGCAAGAAGTTCGAGTACGAGACCGGTGGTTTCTGCTGCAGAAATGGGCAAATCAAGTTGGCGGGACCAGAGCCCATCCTAGAGTTGATGCAGATCTGGTCAAGCACGGATTCTGACTCACAGTATTGTTGACAGAGCATTAGGTTCTTCAACGGCCATTTCTCCTTCACCACCCTCGTTATCAGCTTCGATAACAAGTACACAAACATGAGGTAGGGGTGTACACATTCCGGGTGCACGGCATGATGTACGACAAGGTGCATTTGTTTCAGGAGGGAGTCATGTTCACATCCGGAACATCTGCAGTTGTACTTCTACGATGACAACCCCAACCTGAACCATTGCATCCAACATGCCCCTAACCTGGATGAGGATGCTATTAGAAAGGTGGCCGACATCCTCAGATACAACCCCTACTCTCGGACGTTCAGGAGTATAGGCAGGAGTCTAGGACAGGTCGATGACCTCGAGGAGTACCGAATAGACCTGAATGTCGATAAGAGGCTAGACCAGCATAGGTATAATTTGCCAGTGTCATTCGAGGTGACCGCGGTTTGGGTTGAGGGCAGCAACCTAGCTAGGAGGTTCGAATGTAGCATGACCCTATATGGGAACAATGACGAGAAGTATAATATACAGCCCACACAAGGCTACTACAACCCACTCTCGTACCCCCTCTTCTTCTCGAAGGGTGAACTCAGCGTCATCCCAAGATCCCAAAGGATGGCGTGAGTTGGGATCTAGTCCAACATTCCGTGCAAAACCAAGATGACGATCAAGGTTATACCTTTGGTTTGCTTGTGTTTTTTTACTCTATCCACCTAAAGTGTTGCTTGGCATTCTACTCCTTCCTGCCTTTTTGTAGAGACAGGTGGACAGTTTTGCGTATTCGTTAGGGACTACTATTGTTACAAATTGCAGACGCGTCCTGTGATATTAAATCCCATACTACACGGAGCACCCCTGTTCCAGCAGTACGCGGTCGACATGTACATCAAGATAGTGGGGACTAGGCTGAACTAGGTCAGAAACAACCAAAAGAAGATACGCGCCAACCTGTATAAACGCGCTGTGGATAGCATCGCTAACGGGGAACATTGTGCAAGTGAGATTGGCAGAAGGACGGTACTCCCATGGTTGTTCCAGGGAGGCTTCAGAGATATGAAGTCTAGTCACATGGACACGATGGCATTGGTGCAGAAGTACGAAAAACTGGACATCTTCCTAATGGTGACCTGCAACTCCAACTGGGAAGAGATTATCAATGACCTAGTGCTTGGCTAGACCCCACAGGACTGCCCCGATCTCATTACCCGCGTTTTCAGAGCCAAGCCGGAGGTCATGAAGGGTAGTTGTTCAAAAGGCACCTCCTGGGCAAGGTCATTGCTCATGTCTATGTGGTCAAGTTCTATAAGAGGGGCCTCCTGCATGCCTACTTCCTGTTGATCATAGATTCCAACTACAAGCTCAAGGTTCCTGAGTAGTACGACCGCCTAATCTTAGCATAGCTCCCGGGCAAGCATAAGTACCTGGAATTGTACAGCATGGTCATGAAGCATATGATGCAAGGCCCGTGTGGTGTCCTTAAACCCAACAATGTGTGCATGCAAGATGGATTATGCAAGAATCGACACCCACGACCATTCAACCAGACCACCGTCTAGGGGAAGGAATCATACCTTGTGTATTGGACATGAGACGATGGTCGTGACACTTTGGTTCGAGCACGGACATTGGACAATAGGTAGGTCGTGCCGTACAACCTGTACCTCTATAGATGTTCAACTGCCACATTAATGTTGAGGCTTGCTCGAGCATCACTCTACAAGGGCCACGATCGGACTTCATTCTCTCTTGACCAGCCCGGCAGTGAAGGAAACATCGAGAAGGTCAAGAGATACGTGGACACGAGGTGGGTTACTCCATCGGAGGCATTGTGGAGGATATTCAACTTTGACCTCTACGAGAACTTCCCACTAGTCCTGTAGCTGCCTTCATCTGCTAGACATGCACAGGGTCTCGTTCAGAGTGGGAGAGGACCTAAATGACGTCATCACCTAGGAGAGTGCATCGAGGTCAATGCTCACGGTGTGTCTCGAGGCTAACAGGAACACGAGTGGACTCGAACAGTTCTATACAAGGAATTCCCAGAAAAGTTTACGTGGCAGCCAGGGAAAAAGTTCTGGTAACACAGTGAGTAGAGGTACCAAGTAGGTAGAATCATGTCGGTGAACCCGATTGAGGGGGAGCGGTTCTATCTGAAGGTGCTGCTAAACCACGTACTAGGCTCGACATCCTTTGAAGTCCTTTGAACGATGGACGGTGTTCTCCGTCCTAGCTTCTGGGCAGCCGCTGAAAGGAGGGGTTTAATCGAGACCGATAACACCCTTGACAAATGCCTTATGGAGGTTGAGCATTTCCAGATGCCATCCTCACTCTAGGGGCTCTTCGCAACCATCTTGGTATTCTACGAGGCCAGCAATGTGTGTGATCTGTGGGATAGGCACCTTGAGGCGATGTCAGATGAATATCGACGATCACACATGTGCCTACACACTATGTAGCAGTTGGTGCTGCTTGACATTAGGAACATGCTATAGTCCATGGGGAAATAAATAATTTCGTTCCCTCTGCCCGACATCGATGAGATGCACAGCACCACAGGTAGCAAGGTCAGAGAGGTCATCATGGAGTCCACGATCGAGATAGATATTGAGCATGTTTCTCTAGCGTCCTCCCTAAACCCTGAGCAAAGTTCGCCTACGATGAAATACTGGCGGCTGTGAATAACAGCAACGACGGTGTCTTTTTTATCGATGGCCGCGGAGGCACAGGGAAGACCTTCTGTACAAGGTGCTGCTCGCTATGGTTCGAGGTGAGGACAAGATAGCTGTGGCAACCACGAGATCATGCATCATAGCCTCCATCATGCCCGGAGGTAGGACTACCCATTAGAGGTTCAAGATCCCCCTTAGCATAGAAGATGGATGTCGTGCAACTTCACCAAGCAGAGTGGGCCAACAAAACTCCTAAGGATGGCTTCACTTACAATATGAGACAAGGCCACCATGACAAAGCGACAATCAATTGAGGCATTGGACAACAGCATGCTCAACGTAATGGGCCGACGAGATCGGCCATTCAGGGGGAAGACCGTCGTGTGTGGTGGGGACTTCAAGCTGGTCCTTCCTGTTGTGAGGAAGGGAATGCGGCTTGAAATAAGTGAGGCATCTCTCTGTAGTTCTTACCTTTAGGAAAGCATGCAGCAACTCAGGCTCGTGACTAACATGAGGGCACAGGCCAACCCATGGTTCACGGATTACCTGCTGTGTGTCAAGAATGGCACTGAGGAGCCCAATGAGGAAGATCACATATGTCTCCCTAAAAAAATTTGCATGCCATGTACAAGGGAGGAGGCTGACCGAGAGCAATTGATAGAGCATGCATACCCTACTCTAGATGATAACATGGCTCACCCAAACTATATAACTCCTTGGGCGATCCTCTCGACCAAGAACGATAACATCGACAGGATAAACATGAGGATGGTAGAGTATTTCCAAGGCACGAGGATCTACCATATCTTCGATTGTACAGAGGACGATCCGCATAACTACTACCTACCCGAGTTCATCAACTCGCTGATGCCAAACGGTCTCCCTCCACACATGCTCAAGCTGAAGCTCAACTGCCCCGTCATACTGCTTAGGAACATCAACCTTGCTAACAGAGTACACAACAACACTAGGCTGGTTGTCCGAGGGTTCCACAGAAACGCCATTGATGCCAAGATAGTCCTAGGGCAGCATGTCGGGAGGAGGCTGTTCCTACCTCGGATATCCCTATGCCCCTCCGATGACGATATTTTCCCCTTCCGGTTCAAGAGAAAGCAGTTCCTGGTCAGGCTCAGCTTTGCCAAGAGTTAACAAAGCGCAAGGCTAGACCATCCCCAACGTTGGTGCGTACCTACCAAATCCGGTATTCTCCCACAGCCAGCTGTATGTTGCATTGTCTAGAGCAACCGCAAAAAGGCATATAAAAATCCTTATCGTCACGAGCAATGAGAAGGCCAATAAATTGAAAAAATGCAAGCGATCCAAGGCTTCCAATTCCACAGTAATGAGAACAAAGAACATAGTGTACAAGGAAGTCTAGGGTCTTTGCTAAGCTTTCCTCATGTCATGTTCTACAACATAATATGGATATGGAGCACCCAGCCATATCTCATAGAGATCAGCCTTTGGGTGATTCAGCAAACCATCTGAGCTTCTGGGAGAGTTGATGTTGACTGCTTCAACCTTGTATTCCATCAGCTCGCCTGCGTTGAAGTCGAGAGGCATGCCGGCACCCGCTTCTTGGGATGGTGACACACTTTTGACTTGCAGCTGCAGGCTTTAGCACAGACCCTAGACCTCTTGTGGATACAGAGAGAGGAACGTACCACGATGTTGATCGCCAACATCATAGTGGCCTTTTCCTCCCTATAATGTGTCCGAATCTAAAATCGTATGTGGTCGTGCTTTTCTACAATTGTGATTACAATGCTACACTTGCCCATGTGTGACTTACTAATCCATGTTTCTTCCTGCTGCAGTTTGTGATGCCATGGGCTGTTATGGACGTGTACACCCTTCTTGTGGTGAACATGGAGAGCAAGAGGACCTTTTTTATGGATCCTTCCTACCATCTTGACATAAAAGAGTCACTCTATCACAACATGGAGACAAAAAAGGTGAGGGGAAATCTATTGATGGAATTTAATGAGGTGCTGCATGTGATCAAGATCAACTGGAATGACTAAGTCGCATTCTGGCTGATGGACAGTTATTCGGTCATGACTATGGAGAGAAATAGGTAATTTAATTAGTTAGGTAACTATACTATTAGATGCACATAGGCTATTCGATCATGACTATGGATAGAAATAGGTACTTTAATTAGTTAGGCGACTAAACTATTAGATGCACATAAGGGCAGACTTAATCCTAGCTCATATTTTTTCCACAGTGGTGACTCCGCATTCACTATACTCAACTACATGGCATCCTGGGATATTGAAATCCGTTGCGTTTTCCCTATCACACATGTAAGTACAACTACTATAGTCGATTGATATGTTTCATGTTCTTCCTGACCTTTTGGGCCGACTTCTGGTTTGCACATGACTAGGATCCCATTGAGCTAAGAAAAAGTAGTTTCTTGTTCAACAACTTATGTACAAGGGTAATGTAGCCCTGGATAACATCTCGGAGGCGGTAAAAGCAAGTTTGAGGGTCATAAGGGCATGAAGGATCTTTCTTTAGTCGAAAGGGTTATTACTTAGTTTAGAATTTACTATTCTATACATTACTACAGTCAGCAAAATGTTCAGAGGGGGTAAGTGTCAGCAGCAGATTGGTATGAAAATTCACAGTTGTGCAATTTCACTACTTCAAATAATTCTATGCTGCCTCTCAGCTTTTCTATTTCCTTCATGTTCCGGTTGCTGAATGTCTGCCTTGAGTAAACCAACCAAATCCATGGCATAGCAGTGAACCAAAACAATTATACTCACCAAACAATATATGGCAACTGAAAGCTGAATAACTATCACAAATCAAAATAGAATCAAACCTTTGGAGCTTTGAATCCTTTAATTCCTACATTGATCTTCTCTTCACTGTTTCTCATGCCCTGCAGGTACCAATTAAGGACAGCACTCTTAACAACCAAACTGTAATCTCAATTTGCAGTCACACACGACATGGACAAATAGAAATATAGGAACTTGAAGGGTAACAAATTTCTGTAATAAGCATTCATATAATCCTACCTAATAATCAGAAACTAAATACAAAGTCCTCCTTTATATTTCTGGATTAAGACCGTAGATAGTCTATTGCTCAGATCAATCACAAAGTCCTCCTTTCTATTTCTTTGTGATGTTTGATTAATGATTGAATATATCATGCAAGTATTCTCTGTGTTTTTCAGTTTGAGTCTTATTTTCTCAATTTCATTATTTTCATCCATTTCTAATCCATATAAGTAGAAAATATAATTCAGAATCGAGAATAAGATACCAAAGACAATATTATCAAACTGAACCTCCCATTATCAAACTACTAATTCCAGAGTAAAAAGGGCAAATAATATATTTCATAAATAGTCGTGGAAGTGCTGACTTAATTGTGCTACTTTATTCTATCAAAGAAACCCACTACTAATTATTAGGTTATCTTGTCCAGTGACATATTTTTTGTGTAAAAATAATTCTTGGATGAGTAAGCAAAGAGAAAACACTTAAAATATTTCTTGGATACGTACCTGGTTTATTTTTTCCTCTAGGCACCGATCGAAATGAATAGTTAAATCACCTAGGTGCAGCTTCCCCCTTGCTTATCGAAATGACACTTGTAAAATAAAAATTAGGACAACAAGCAAATGGAAGTCAAAACAGGTGACTAGGCATTCAAATTAAACAAGTATGGGTTTTGATGACAATTATACAACCTTGGAATATATGAATCTATTTTATAGACTGATAATTTATCAAAAGATGAAAAAATATGGACAGTTGATATGACATATAACTAGATAAATGTATCATAGCAAGGTTGAGACGACTTAGCATATACATCACAGAGGAAAAATTTCCAAAAATTTAATGTCTCAATTAAAAGTAATGCTGACATATAGCATGTGCTCTATAAGCTTATAATTATAATGACAACAACATTTACATGAGTGCAGTGTCATTAACATAGAAAACTCAAATTTTGAATTAACTTTTTATCATCCTACAGCTTGAATCAATTTTTGAATAAGATGTTAGGCGCAGAGGCATCTACCACCAAATTTTTTGGGAATAGCTTCTATTAGAAAGGTGGAATAGCTACATCTCATTGTGAAGCAAATTGCCAACACGCAACAGTCAATCATCGGGAGGAGGGGCGCCTCCTTTGTCATCGATGGCGTGGACTTAGGAAAGGTGCAACTGCTTTTTTCCCTCAATCATTTTCTCATCTAATTAGTGTGTGCTGATGGAGACCGGTGATTTTGCAAATTAGGCTTGTGGGGATAGTGAACGACAAGGAGAAGAGGATATCGGATGCGTCCTTCACATTCACGCTTGATGATTACACTGGCTGCCTCGATTTCATCAGATGGTAAGAGCATTGCACCGGCTGCCTTGATTTCAGCAACAGGCTTCAATTTACTTTGTTATTTAATAATTATCTGTTTAACAGGTTGAATGATGCTTCAGATTTTGCTGAAGCTGCTGTTCTTAAGTATGTATCATTTATAACATTAATTTATGATTCCCATGCTTTCCTTTCGAATTATCATCATCCCTTTTTTGTTCCTTTTGTAAATCAATGAATGGTACATATGTTGCTGTAACTTGTAGCCTCAAGGGACTTCATAATATGAATCATGCTACTACTTACTCAATTAAGTAACATTTCTAATATATTACATTATTATATGGAATAAAACATGCAAAATATTATAGTTTATCTATTTTATTTCATTTCAGACCCATCACTGATTTCAACGGGGTCACACTGTATTTTGTTCAGTGCATAAGAATTCACCTAGAGAACACTAAATCAAATGTATGCGTCTATTCGGTACAATGCCTTGTAAAAATGCTCGCACGGCAACAATGTTTTGGTCATCTGTTACAGGGCTTAATTTAACAAAGATATTGTTATAAATATTATGGTTAACATCGATGATTGGCAGCCCCCCACAAACCAATCTAAATGTTTTACTGCATGATATAACAGCTATACTAAGCCCTGTTCTATAACAGCGAAAACTCATGATTTGTGGTACTTAAACATGTGACAAGCTAGGATGGTGATCCCGGGGTTAAACATGTATAGGGTAAGTGAAGGTAAATACAAATATGATATATCATCCTACTCCTCAATGCTAACGCATGGTTTGCACTTGCAGGATCCCTTTGAGCTAAGCAACTTCCTTAGTCATTGAGGGTCATCGAGGCTTCGTCACTTTTTATTCATAGGTTTAATATCGTTTAGAAGTTGTGTAAACTTTTTAGTTTCTACTCACAAGAGAATTTCACCAAGACCAATAGTAATTCTGCTATTAGTGTCCCATGTCAGTTAAAACTCAATTTTGTTGTTAGTATCCCATGTCAGTTAAAACTCAATCATGATAGAGACCATCTAAAGATTCTATCTACTCGTGTCAACTAAAAACAACCAAAGTTAAATAGAAATTTAATACCTTTGATCTCCTGAAAAATGCTTCATAAAAATCACGTTCGTCAACAGATTGTTTGCATTCCACAACCTCAATATGAGCTGGAGGGAGGAACAATATGGGACTAAAAATGACATTAGTGTTTTGATCAACAATACTTCCAAGAGGCAAGACATGATATATGCTTATTGACGCAATTCAGATCTTCAAAGAAATAAGAAAATGCATACTTTCTAATCTTGTCTTTTGTTTCCTTGGTTCTCCTCACTGAAAGATCGAGGTTTATCGACTAGAGAGGGGGGGGTGAATAGGAGATTATCAAATTTTACTCAAATTAGTTAATTAGCATGCAAGGGTGAAGCAGATTTGAAATGAAGCAACAAATAGCAAACTAAATCTAGCTCAAATTTAAGAACAACAAGCAATTAGAAAGCTAGGAAGAGAACACAAGATTTAACCCGAAGTTCAAGTTGTTGGCAACAACTCTACGTCTTCGTTTGGAGAGGTTGAGCACTTAGCTCCGAAGACACACAGTCTTGACCTTCTTCTCCTTGAGCTTAGTCCACTTAGGACTTACTCAATCACTCATGGTGGATCTTGAGGTGATCCCCGAACTTTCACAAATTGTTGGAGGCAAATCCACAAATTGGAGCTCTTCAATGACACCTAGCCAGCTAGGAGATGCCAAATCTCCAAGAGTAACAAGTTTGAACTCTAGGCTTGAAGAAGCTCTTGCTTGGATGCTCAAACGAATTCTCAGATCTCTCAAGGCTTTCCTCACTCAAAGTAGATCTCAAGGAGTCAAGAGGAAAGGGGAACACAGTTGGAGAGAGTTTCTTTTTGCGCTGAGTGTCCTCCCGAGCCCGCAGGGGGTCGGGGGCTATTTATAGCCGTTCCAGAGAAAAGAGTCGTTGGGCACAAAGATGCTTCTCTGGTACAACTGGAAGACAAAACCGGAAGCACCGGGATTCAAACCAATGGTCAGATCTGAAGAACATCAGATGCACAGCGAAAGCCTTCAACACAAAGCCGGTAGTTCCGGAAGGAACACAGTCACACCGGAATTGAAGAACATACTCCGCAGAGTTACTTCCAGAAGCAATTCCTAGTAGTGCCGAGGTTAGAAAAGATGACACGTTCTTCCCCACAGAGAGGAAAAACGGTCCAGCCAGAAACTTAACCTGGTAACACCGCTTCACCAAGAAGACTTAAGTCCAGAACAGATTCTCGGTGCAGCCGGAAAATGGAACCGGTACAACCGAAGTCAAAACATGTGGGACTTAGTCTGAGACGAAATGAGCCCTAAGTCCAGAAGAGATTCTCGGTGCAGCCGGAAACAAAACCGGTGCAACCGAAAACAAAGCGAATAGGACTTAGTCTAGGGTATTAGAAGCATATTCCGGAAGCACCGGTTTTTCCCAACCGGTCATACCGATTTCTGAAATATGAAACTAGGGCAAACCCTAAGCGGCAGGGTTCCCTAACTCTCCAACACAGAGGCCATTCTCGGCAGCACCGGGTTCAAGACCGGTCATGCCGCAATTGAAGCTCTTCGAGGCTTGAGACGACTAAGTCTTCAAACCTCGCAACAGAGGTCAATCTTGGTACAACCGATTCTTCAAACCGGTACAACCGAGAGTCACTGTCTGTGTTTCAGAAAGAGATTTTAAAAAGGTCTTCTGAGATTTGATTGAGCACACATGAAGACTCTTCCTCTAACTTGGATTTCTCACCCCTCTTAATAGGCGGCTTGTCCTATAGACTCAAATGATCTATTGATCATATCAAAGACTAGAAAATCACCACTAATCTTCTAGGTCCAAGCCTTCCTTCATCTTCAACTTTTTAGGGGTCGACATCCGTTGGTTAAACCAACTACTTGGGGACTATACACCTGAATACACTTAGTAAACCATTAGTCCCTTAATCGTTTGTCATTAATCATCAAAACACATTAGGGGGCTCTAGATGCACTTTCACTCACCATGAGTGGCGAAAGAATAGGTTTGACAAGTTTCAATCCCCCCTCGTCCCCGTTCTCGTAAGGTTTTTGAATCAGCCTCTGCCACCTAGAGAGAGAAATCAAAACAGCTTATGAATCGGGTTCTCTGAACTCCAACAACAAATATATGAATTAAGTAGTCTAGTGTTCAAGAAAAAAATGAATTGAGCAGTCTGATAATGGCCATACCAATTTGTGCTGCCCCATGGCTCTAGGAAGCAAAGAAGACAAATCTCATGGGTACAAGACAAATCTGGGGAAAATGGAAAAACACTACATTTTCGAATATAACCTATAGAGGCACATACATGGGCAACCCCCATAAAGACTTACCCCTCCTCGTGTGGTCCTACCTACACTTGGAAATTAGATTGTTGCTTCACTAGAGGAAACATTAACATACACTGTAGGAGCCCTCCTGGAAAGATATATTAAAATTCTTAGTTATTAGTGTGACCGTTATCAAATTTCTTTCAAAACTATACAAATAACAACGAAGAGCACACATTTGGCAGCAATATGTTGGATGGTAGGCAACATGTGATCATTAATGAATAATGACAAGGCGGAACGACAAGATTGATGGCTTAACTATATGGTGGTGTTCTTAGGTGCATGGAACATCCCCATGTGACCACGCTAGCACAACCAAGGACTAAGAATGGAAATGCAGCTATGCAAGCCATTTTGGCTCATTAGTTCACATAGATAATAGCTACTTATGTTTTTCGCTGCGGCCAATGTCACAGGGACACTACTACAAAAAACGTCATCCTAGACCCTACCATCACTGACGGGTAAGAAATATCCATCAGTGATGAAAAATCATCAGTGACGGGTTTTGATGAAAACATCATCACAGATGGGCAAATAAATACCCGTCAGTGATGTCGAGCATATCACTGACGGGTAATAAAAAGACCCGTCCGTGATGTGAATCCTGCCAACTCTGAAATTTCAAAACCCAAAATTTTGTCATCACGGACGGGTAGTTTTCTGACCCGTTAGTGATGTGTGAACTCGTCACTGACGGGTTAAAAAGAGACCCGTCCGTGATGTGAATCCCGCCAACTCTGAAATTTCAAAACCCGAAATTTTGTCATCACGGACGGGTAGTTTTCTGACCCGTCAGCGATGTGTGAAACTCATCACTGATGGGTTAAAATGAGACCCGTCCGTGATGTGAATCCCGCCAACTCCAAAATTTCAAAACCTGAAATTTTGCCATCACGGACGGGTAGTTTTCTGACCCGTCAGTGATGTTCCACTCATCACTGACGGGTTAAAAAGAGACCTTTCCGTGATGTGAATCCCACCAAGTCTGAAATTTCAAAACCCAAAATTTTAGAATCCCGTGGGGTATATAATTCACCTCAGTGCCCCTCAGTGCAGATCCAGATCCAGATTTTTCCTTCTCCCTTTCACCCTCCTCTCCTTCCTTCCACCCTTCTCCTCCTCTCCTCCTCTCCTCTCATCCTTCCTGTCCAAATCGGCCACAAGGGAGCATATCCTCTTCACGTCACCATCCCCGTAGGAACATGGTGGAGCTTACACGGGAGTTTCAGTTGGATTCGAGGTAAGAAAGATCCTCCCGAGTCTTAATTTCTACTAGTGCCTAAATGTTTTATATTTAAAATTTTTTCTCATATTTTTTTATAGCAGCTCTACTCCCTCACGGTTCGGAATCCACGAAAATTACTGCATTTGGAGTTTGGGACGAAGTTCAATGGAGGGTTCGGTAGCGACGATTATTCGTTCGGGGCAAAAGTCAGTCTTAGAGGCCGAATTTGGAGTGAATTTTTTTATTTTTTAAATTTTTTCTCATATTTTTTTCTAGCAGCTCTACTCCCTCACGGTTCAGAATCCACAAAGATTATTGCATTTGGAGCTTGGGAAGAAGTTCAACGGAGGGTCGGAAGAGGCGATGTTTCGTTCGGAAGGGATTTAAGACGAGTAGATTTTTTAGATGCGCCTCGTTGATATGGTCATTTTGAGTGGTCGTGGACCCAAAACGGACACCGTATGCAAAAGTTATAGCTATTTTAGTGAAATCCTACCCGGTAGTGCCCGGGTAGGGCTTTTTTTTGCACCTCTAAAAACATCATCACTGACGGGTTAAATATTTACCCGTCCGTGATGGTCGAGTCATCACTGACGGGTACTTTTTCTACCCATCCGTGATGACTTTTTGTCACCTGTGAAAACGTCATCACTGATGGGTAAAAAGAGTACCCGTCAGTGATGACTCTACCATTACGGATGGATAAATATTTAACCCGTTAGTGATGACCTTTGTCAGTGATGGGTAAATTACCCGTCCCTGATAATACAAGTCATTACTGACCTTTAGTTGCTGACGGGCCAAAAACCTGTCACTAATGTGGGTTTTTGGTCCGTCAGTATTGACATGTTCTGTAGTAGTGGAAGAAGCACAAGGAGAGCACAAGTAAATCATCTAGAACCTCCAATACTTATTTTTCTCATTTTTCTATGTAGGAAAGGATTAATTCTAAGAGAAAATTTGTATCATGCTTATTATCCTGCCATTTTAGTCTCATGCAATCAAAGCATGAAACAAATAAAAGCTAGAACCTCCAAACTAATGTTTTTGTCATCTAACCTAAAATATCACATCACCCACAAATATACTTACAAGTTATATGGACTGGTGGCGGTGGGGTGGACATGCCCCACTTGCAGATGCATGTACGACGCCTAGAACAACGATGCCATTGCGAGCACCACCTCCGCTGCGGCCTCCCACCCAGTCTTCGCCACTCGCAACGGCGAGGTCATAGCCGCGTGAATCGCGGATTCGGCGGGTGGTGCGAAGAGGAGAGGAGTGGTGGGGGTGTTGGAGTGAAATGGTGCGGAGCTAGCAGGATCTGGGAGAGCAAAAGCGACATGATTGTCGCTGTCGAGGGAAGGGGATAATTTCTTGGCTTTGGCTTGGGGCACTAGGGTTCGCCTTTCGGTGAGGTGCATTATGCGGTGAGAGTGGTAGCGGAGCGGATAAGCGGCAGGGTGGAGTGAGGGTTTTTTCTTGTATGAGGGTTGCTTTCTCTGAATTTTTGTTTTTTCCTTTATATTTGAGAATCTTTTGTCTAAATTTGATCATTTTATCTCTAACTGTACTTATATGCTTTTCTGTGATTTTTTTTAGATTTTTTCGTGTACGTACCTTCAAAATGGTGCAGCTAAATCTCTCAAGTTGAGGCGAATATGCTAGGGATCGACACCGGCTACACAAGCATGCTGGTACTTTCTATAATTAGGTGTGTGCATAGACCGGTTGCTTGGATAGTTCAAAAATTCTTTTAAATGCCCTAGGACATGCAAGATTGAATATTTGTATCTACCATGTCCACAATTATTTCTTGGTTAGTTTTTTAGACCAGGCAGTCTTAATCTCCTCCATGCCGCGATGCCAACATTGCTAGATTTGCCATGGGACTGGAAACAAATTGTGATAGCATGGGAAACAATCTGGGATTTGTGTTTGTATATATGTCATTGTTGTATTGGTTCGATAATTTTGCTGCTCAAGTTTTAGTAAAATTTTTCACTCTCACTACGCAAATATTTTCATGTTGCCATAACAGAAAGAGCCCACGACGCCAAAAATCTAGCGATTGAATCATAAGTTTGTTTTCCAAAAATCCAAGATTCTATTGTATACATACCGTTGTTGCATTGGTTCGACAAATTTGCTGTGCAAGTTTAAGTAAAATGTTTCCTCTTACTATGCAAATGTTTCCATGTTGCCATAACAGAAGGAGCCCATGATATCAAAAATCTAGCGATTTGAATCATAGTTTCGTTTTCCAAAAATCCAGAATTGTGTTGTATACATGCCATTGTTGTATTGGTTCGACAATTTTACTGCGCAAGTTTTAGTAAAATATTTCTCACGCACTATGCAAATGTTTCCACGTTGCCATAACAGAAGAAACTATGATGCCGAAAATCTAATGATTTGAATCATAACGGGACAGTGTTGTATACATTCCATTGTTGTGTTGGTTTGATAACTTTGTTGTGCAAGTTTTAGTAAAATGTTTATCTCTTACTATGCAAATGTTTCCGCATTACCATAACAGAAGGAGCTTATAATGTGTATTATACACAAACAGTTGTTCATGTTTCCCATGGTCACTATAGTTGTTTTCTATAGTCACCAAAATTGTTTCCCATAAATTTAACTAATCATATTTGTTGCTAATCCTACTGTAACACCCAAACTTAATGATTAGGGTTTCGCCCTACATTCATGCATACATGTCATCATCATCACCCACACCTTGCTTAAACTTAGTTGTATATCAACTTTACTTTATAGAATATGTACATATCTCATCCTCGGTGGATATTTTAGCAAACACCAATCAAGTTATTTGGTGTATTGGACAACGTCATTGGCAATACCAAGTGAACAAGGAGTAGCGCTCTTGCCTAGACCAACCCACCCATACTTCTCCCTCAAAAACCTTCTCAAAAACCACATGAAATGCTAGCTTGACTAGGATCTCTGACCTCAAACCCTAATGTGGCAAAACTAGGGTTGAGTACATAGGCAAGAAAATGTGGATAAAAATTTCCCAAAATTTGGAAATAGGCATGAAGTTGAACACTCTAGCCACTTATGAAATTTCAAAATTTTTGGAGTAACCTAAGACCTAGTTGCAGTTCAAAACTCCGAATTAGGTCAAACCTAGAGTTGAACTAGACACCAGTTCAAACAAGCTTCAAATCAATTCAAACTTCTACAGTAGATCCCACATAATGTTTGGAAGGTCCTGTAGAAATTTTAGAATTTTTGGAGGAGAATTGATACATAAAATGACGCAAGAACTAACTCTATAGCTGTATAAAAAGAAAAGGCAAAAGAAATCAAAAAAGGGGACCTGGGCCGAAGGCCTGCTCGGCCGGCCCGCTAAACCGCCGCAGCCCGCCTTCTTCCCCTTCTCCCTCTGCCATTCCGGCCCCCCTGTCAGCCCCTCCTCCCTCCACCCGACGCCCGGGCCCGCTCGTCAGCTCGCCGCCTCCACGTCGCCACCGCCGGTAGGCCTCGGTGGGCGGTGGATCCACCAAGCGCTCCGACCAGCCGCCCTTTAAAAGCCCCCTTCCGACAGCCTCCCCTCTTCTCTGAACCCTAGCTCGCCTCCCCCTTTTTCTCCCGATGCCCTAGCTCGCCGTGCCACCTCCTTCCCCGAGTCCAGCAGCTGCTCCGGCGAGCAATCACCGCCGATTGGGTGCTCCTCGAGCACTGCCACCTCCCTCCCGAACAACACCACCACTCCCCGCATCTTCCCCACCTTTTCTTTTGCAAAACCGTGCCCGGTCTCCGCGTTGGCGTCATCATCTTCCCCGAAGCCGGCCGCCTCTCCGGTGAGCTTCTCCTCGCACGACCGATGCCTCCCGAGCCCCATCTTCTAGCTCCCAAGCTCCCTCTCCTCTCCCCTCACCTCCTCCGTCCTCTCTTTGCGCAGATCCGAGCCCGTAGACGCCTCCCCGCCGGCCACCGAAGCTCCTCGCCGCCGGTCGTCATCGCCTGCCTCCCCAGAGCTCCCCCGTCCTCCCCGAGCACTGCAACAAGCTCGGGGTGAGCTTCCCGAGCCTCCGCCGCTCTCCCCTAGACCCGCCGTGGCCTCCAGAGCCCCCGGCCACTTTCCGGCGATGCTCCGGCGAGTGCGCCGCCGCCCGAGCCCCTTCTTTGGCCGAGCCCGAGTGAGAGAGAGAGAGATGTGAGGGGGAGCCCATGTGGCCTTCTCCGGTTGGTCCCGGGTGCCCGGTCAGCTGCTGACTGGGATTTCTTTGCCCAGTCAGCACTGACCCGAGGGCCCCACCTGTCGGTTGGGTGCGGTTATGTGCTGAAGATTTGAAGTAGAGCTCTCGGGTGCGCGTAGGGATTTAGAGTAGACCTGGGTAGCTCTTGGGTAGATTTAGCATTTAGGGTTTCGCAGGATTATAGTTAGGGTTAGGAAAATTTTCCGGCAATTTTCAAACTAGCGTAACTTTCCAACCGTAGCTCAGATTTTAGCAAATTTTATATCGTTGGAAAGCTTATGAAGTTTCCTACAACATGGCTGGAACAAAACTTCAAGATTTGAAATGTAAAATCCAGATCCACTTGAGTTTGATTTAAAGCACCGTTATTCATACGATATTGTCGGTAGCTCCTAACTTGATGAGTAAAACCCTAAATTCAGTGATCTCAGTTGCATTAGACTTATATCGCAGAACACTTTCGTAGAACCAACAGCTTACAATGTTTCCATTCACTGTGTATCGAATCCCTACTATAGCTAATCACCGCATAAAATGACATGCATATAGTTAGGGTTACGAGTTCACTCCTACTAGGTTAGTTGGAGCAATGCTCGCTGTAGTGGAACCCTAACATCTATAAAACATCTTAGAAGTTCCTTCCTAGCGTTTTCATCATGTCGCATGCCTACATACACCACTAGGACAACAATCTAGTCTTTGCGCATGTCACCTAAGAAATTATCGTTACACCAAATCCCTAGTATTCCTAGGTTATCATATTTTGGTCATGCTTGTTTACCATCCTTTATCATGCATACATGCTGGATCTTAATATTTTCTTTATCATTCTTTTTCAGTTCTTCGTATTATTTATAACAGAGCCTGAAGAAGGAGACCACCCGGCTTACGACTCCCCGCAAGACCAGGAACAACCCGAGCAAGGCAAGCAGAGCTTGTTGCATCCCTCTCCTGTTACTTATGTTCTTTCACGTGGATGTGCTGGAGCGGGAATATTTATTTGAATTGTTGCGTAGGATGGGCAAGACTAGCATGTTAGGATGTGTTACATTTTATGTTCAGCTCTGGCTGAGATTTAACTTGATGGCCTAATAACTGAAACTTTCTAAAGTGAGATGCGAGAGGCGAGGGTGTGCACGATGAATACGGTTGGTGCAAAGAGAAGTGAAAGAGGCGACCCCCGGAGCAAGTAGAGTTTTGTCGTCGCACCAACTTGAGGTTATTTCATCGTGTTACTTCCCTTATCACACATGGACGTCACCGGAATCACCGCTATGGGTTTACCTGATGGCAAGTCTCGGTCACTTGGGAGATTAGCTACCTCCAGGTGAAGAGCACTCGATATCCCCATGGTGGCTGGATTGCCGGTAACGATCCGAGAGATGAACAATTAAGACGTGCATATGATGGATAGGTTTTGGATTCAATATGGGGGCTGTCCCAATTGACTCGGAAATGGTCAAGTGAATACTGTTAGGATTGAGCATTGAGTTGTATGAGATCTGCTCTGTGCCTTACCTGTTAGTTTTTCCCAGTTATACTGTTGATTCTCGTTCTTAAATTGTATATTGTTACTCTGACAAGCATCATGTTTACTCCTGTTGTAGTAAATCCATGTGTAGGACATTTAATCAAGCACGAATAAGTCTTGCGAGTACTTTTGTACTCACCTAGGTTATTCCTAGAGCTTGTAGGTGAGCCTGTGGTCGAGGACTTTTTCGACGACGCTTGAAATTGTGGTTTCCTCGGTAGTGTTCGACTTATGGGGTTCTTGTGGGAATATTTTGGACAGCGGCAGATGCGCCGCTGTGGGTCTTGTTCATTCCATCCGCTACTACTCGTTTACTTTATGGATTCGACTAAAACTTTCGGTTATAGCCGAGTGATGTAATATTTGTGTAACATCCCTAATCTTATTAACCGTGTAATGTGCATCATAAGCATCATGGCATCCATTTATGAAACCGAAAGCGAGGGGGGATTTAAGATTTTTGCAATCCTCACGAGAAACCCTAACGCTTATATGAAGCTTTACGGTGAAATCCAAATGTTGGGTTAGGATCCCGTGAGCAAGAATGATTTAAACGCTTCCCAAAAAACCCTAGTCTCACACTAAGGACGCGGGAATGATTTTTATAAGTTATACCTTTAAAGTTATGCGGCAAAATGTTCTAATGTTGAGTTGGGTTGAATTTTGTTTTCAGAGATTAAATGGAAATCACAGCAGCAATAGAAATCAAGAAATAAAAAGAAAATAAAACCCTATTCTAAAAATATCTCCTCCCCCCCCCCGGTTCCTTCTTCCCGAAGACACCCCTCTCTCCCTTATCTCTTTCTCAATCCACCGCCCCCTGCCTCATCCCTATCCTCCCGGCGTCCCTATCCTCTCCCCATCCTCTGCTAGCGCCGCCCCTCCCTAGCTCTCTTCCGAGCCGCCGCCGGGAGCACTTCCCTCGTCGCCGCCGGCTTCCTTGCTTCCGCCCCACCGCTGGATCTCGATCTCCTCACCGCGCCGCCTTGCCCCACCGCCTCGGCCCCTCTACCCCCGTCGCCGTCCCGAGCGGCCCCGCCATCCAAGTCCTCCGCGCCACCCCTCCTCCATCTGCCGCCTCTCTCCGGCTCCGCTCCCGAGCTCGCCGCCGGCCTCCCCTTCCTTCGCCGCCACCTCGCCCAGCACCCCCGCCTCGACTGCCCCCATCCGCCGCCTCGACGCCACCCCGCCACCCGACCCGAGTCGCCGCGCCGCCCCTAGCTCTGCTCCACCCGCCGTCGGCCCCTTTCTCCTACTCGCCTCGCCGGAGCTCCCTCCCTCACCGCCGCCTCACTCCGAGCCCCTCCACCGTGCCCCACCTCGCCGGAGCTCCTCGGCCTCACCTCCTCCCCGAGCTCACTGCCACTCTCGCGCCACTTCCCCCCCCCCACTCTAATCCTCTGCCGCCGAGCGAGCTTGCGCTCCCATCGCCGGTGCCGCTCGCCTCCGTCGACCCGGCGCTCCTCCGAGCCATCCCGACCATCCCCGCTCCTCTGCGCCGTTCTCCCGTAAGCCGCCGCTCGCCGTCGCTCTACCCGCCGCCGGCCACCATCTGACCGAACCACCGAGCCGGCCGTTTGACCCCCTTAATCATGGTCCTAATGACCCATTAACTAATTAACCAACGTGTCATAATGGTGAAGCATGATTAATGCGTTAATCAATTTCAAATATCACTGTCCAGACCGAGTAATCACTGCAATTAATTTAATCATTGCTAATCAATGTTAACTGACCAATTAATGACTGTGATTAAGGCTAACAGTGCCATTAATTGCTAAGTGTATTAATTAAAGGTATTAATTAATGTTCTGACAGCCTAATGACACTGATTAATGATCATCAGTATAATTAATATGTCTAAATAAGTATGTCTCAGTGACATGTGGACCCCACTTGTCAGAAAATTGAAATAAAGATAAAGGAAAATGGATTTATATGACAGTGGGCCCCACCTGTCAATGGCTCGAATCAATTTTGGTCAAAATTGAGCAATGGGCCCACATGTCAGCCTCTGTTGCTATTTAAATTAATTTAAACATTGTTTTACTGAGAAAAATATAACAAAGGGGTAAAAATGGATTAAATCTTGTAAAATTCATAGAAAATTCATCTTTAATCAGAAAATTACAAATAATATATCAAAATGTTCAGAAAAAGAAGATCTATTCAAAAACATCATTTTCATCCATGTTTGCATGCTAGGAAAAAGTGAAATTGACTAACAACTCAAATTAGGGTTTCCGATTAGCCGGAGAATTTCGGAACGCGATATTTTATGCATCCGGACTCCGATTAAATTGATTCTACTTGCATTAGTTTTCTTTTTGCATCCTCTACACCATGGTGTGCATTGCATCTTGTATTGATGTTTGACATTTTGGATGTTTATGATTGTGCCTGTTCTTTTCCGGTGTGTTTGTTTTATCCCGTTAGAGTCGGAGGATCCACCGGACGATAACCGCAATCACGAGCAGGGTTTAGTTGCTCAGCAACCAGGCAAGCAGCCCCTTTGGTCACATTGCAAACACCTATTATTTGCAAAGTATTAGTTGTTTTCAAATGCAATATCGCATGCGTTCAAATGTTACTTTCTCGTTAGTTTTACCTCTATTCCTTGCACGAAACTTACTTTGTCGCTCCATCAGCTCCACTGCTATCCTAACCTAGCTAGAGTAGCCTAGAGCGTAACCTGCTATTGCTTACTATGTTATATTTGCTTAGACATGCTTAGACTTGTAGAAGTCGTAATTCCTGGGAAGGCGGATGTTCTCACACCATTGGATGGGTTACTTGGTAGGTGGGTGTTCACCGGGATTGCTTAATAAACTTGCTTAATGTTTATCTAGGCTAGACGAGAGGCCGTGGCTGGGAGCACGGTGGTTTGTCTCGTTTTCCCGCAAGGACCGGTTCCCGACGTACATTGACCCAAGATTTGCATACTTCTACACGGGTGGATTATGGGGCCACCCCCGACTGAATAATTTGCCTAGACTTAGTGTATGAGCTGCAATCGTTTGCCGTTTTCTTTGGGGTTAAAAAGGCATACGGTGGGGTGGGCACACGGTAGGTTTACCGGGGATGTTCCTCGTTTCACAACTTATGGGACCGTGTCTCTGTGCCGTCGGACAGATGTACATGGACTAGCCCGTACGGGTGGCTCATACCTAGGTCGAAAGCATTGTAAAGGTCGTGTTCGATCACCCTCCACCAGCACACCTCGTGAAAGTGTGTAAATCGTCGTTGGCACTAGGAGACGATCGATACGTGTAGGTAAAGATGTACCCCCTGCAGGGTTTGAACTGTTTGAACAGCCGTGTCCGCGGTTATGGACAACTTGGTGATTACCTGCATCGAATTAGACAACTACAACCAAACTCTAAAACTTGTCCACTGTAGAGGAGTTAGTGATCGCTTCCTCCCAGGGGTGGTTGAGGAAGGATCGGGATATCTGAGGTGTGGTGTTCTGCAGGTAGGAATGTTCGCGAAGTGTGGACTTACCCCCTTTCGAAAACCTTCTGGTAGTCGGTTTTCATCTACTACGAAATATTGCTAAAAGTAAATTGGCTTTCCGCAAAATAGTCCACTATCCCCTTTTATTGATACTTGACACAACTATTACTACTTTCCGCACTGTAAGTCTTGCTGAGTACAATTTTGTACTCACCCTGCTATCGTTGATGTTTTTGTTGCAGAGAAAACTCCTTTTCCCTCCAGGTTAGTTTCTTCGTAGAGATCGACACCCACAACGACACGTCACTGGGAATCCCAGGCAGTGGTCCTGCCCCTGGGTTCGGCAGTTTGGTTTGTTTTGCTGCCGCTTTCGGCACTACTATTCGGCTTCTTAGCCCTATTTAACCTTCCGCTGTGTATTGTATTAGGATCCTCGGATCCTTTGCATGAATATATTGCTATATTGCAGTTCTGTTGTAAAGTTCTGCTGTGTTAGCTAGTTGTTTTCGCCTGCTCATGTGCCCTGCGTGTATGTTGATGAAGCACATGTTGCGGGTAGGGTTTCAGAGTCCCTATCATAGAGTCGTTAAGTTTAGTCACCCCTGTGAAGCGACTCTTCTGCTGAGAGCTTGGGAACTATATCATCCTACTCCAGCCGAGCATTTATTTGCCGGGGCGAGTTCGGGATTGAAGTTCCGGCTCAGTGGAAAAGAGTGAGGAGACCATATCACCCTACTACTCTGTGCTCTTGCCAGAGTAAGCTTTGGGGTTGACGTCTCGGGCTATTCGAAGCCATATCACTCCACTCCTCTGGGAATTGACACCCTGGAGTTGAGGTTGGGGTTGACGTTTCGACTTAGCGGGTGATTATGCTTAAGACTCTCTGTTATGGATTTTGGGGTCCGACAATTTGTTCACAATGTGGACAGCTAGCATTATTATCGTATCGTAGTGCTTTGTTGTGATATACGAGTTGTTATTCGGGCTGCCTATATGCAATGTGTGTATGATATGAAGTGTATGGGTATGCCTTGAAGAGTTAAGGCCGTTCCTCTTATTACTAGGTCGAGCAAGAATCGGTTGAGTGACCCGCTGGCTGAGATGCTGTGCCGGCCAGGCAGGGTGTGGGCGTATTTTACCTGGCTTTCAAGCGACCCACTAGCTTCCGAGCTAGGTTAGGGTGTGGGTAGAATCGCCGGGCTCCTCCGACCTTGCTTTGCATGGTGGAATTTGGGAACGACTCTAAACCTTCACTGGATCAGGGAATTGGATGTGGTTCTGGGAAGTTTAGTCGCTTCCGGCCGGCTTGCGTTGGTCAGGTGTCGGATCACTCCGCCTTGGTGAGTACGGCGCAGGCACCGTGCCACCAGGTTGACTGGTCCTTCGGCCCTTGGCGACCATTCGTTCCCCTAATCATATGTAATTCCCGGGTCCGTGACACCTACTGTCATATCCGACGGCTACGATGTAGCCCGATGGGATCCTAATATCGACATGCCTATTTGTAGCACTGCCCTCATCTAATGATCTAATTACTAATTTCTTTAACATATGCATGGCAAAGTAACGGCAAGCAAGATGCAAACGCACAGGACTTGGAGCTTGGAGCAAGATCGCATCGAGCACAGAGTAGCAAGCAATCAAACCCATTTACTACTGCGTACGACGAAGCTGGATCGCCTATACGAATCAGACTGCATCTACTAAGCTCGTACGTTATCCTAGCAGTGCGAATATATTTTTCTTTGTAAAATTAATCAGCTAGAAATTGCAGCCCATTTTACTAGATTAATTCTAGTAGACTGGCTTTTGGTTTTGTACGACTTTTTTTTGGAAAAAATCTGTTTTTTAACTTTGAACTCTTGGTTGACTTCACATTTCAACCTCGGACTCCAAATGGTTCGATTTAAGACCATGAACTCTTAATACCATTTGATTTTTAACCTCCACATAGTTTTAGTGGGTTTGACCCTAAGCCCACATGTCATTTATTCTCTTAGTAGTAGCGGAAGAGGACAACGATGGTAAATCTATGGCAAAGAAGACGGGTAGCGCAGGGCATCATGCCAGCAGTGACTTTGACAACTGAACAGACTAACATAACAGAGGGCAAAGGTTCGGAGGGTCAAGTGATGCTTCTTACCTCTTGTTGCGCTAGCGAGCTCAGTGGCCATGTCCATCAGAATGCCTCTCCTCTCCTATGCCTGCCTTCTTGTTCCTTGTGGGGAAGAGAGAATAAATGACATGTGGGTTCCTGCTGCTTGATGGGTAGCCATGTGGTGTATACGGGGTCAAACCAAACCAAAGGGGCGAAAACCAAGCGGGAGTTGAAAATTGAATGGTATTAAGAGTTCAAGGTCCTAAATCAAACCGTTGTAGAGTTCAAAGTTGAAATGTTAGATGCAACAGGAACATGATGATTAAAAACCTTATCTTGTCTTAAAAAGCTCCTAAGGATGCTAATGAAGAACATTTGAATTTTTTTTATGTGTTGAAAAAACTTTGTATTCCCATTGCTTTTCCTGATGCCATTCAAATTCCTACTTATGCTAACTTTACGAAGGATATTGTTAACAAGAAGCATTTTATTACAAGTGAGTATTAGTACTGAATCAATTACCATTGTGCTAGCAAATTACTCTTTTGAAGGAAAAATGCCGGTAAAAATTGGGAGACCCACGTGTGTCTACTATATCTTGTACTATTGGAAGAATAATTTTTGATAATGCTTTATGTGACTTTGGTACCGAGTCAATATCATGCCTTACATTCTTTATAAAAAGCTTGGTTTACACAATCTTGTTCCTACTTTTGTAACCTTGTAAATGGCTAACAAATCTACCAAGAAACCAGTAGGATTGATTAAGGATGTTCCATTGAAACTTGGTCATTACTTTATGCCAACAGATTTATTGTGCTTGATATTTCGAAAGACGGAAGCCTTTCTATTATTCTTGGAAGACCATTTCTTAACCCTGTAGGAGAATCTATAAATTGCCTAGAGGGAAACATGACATTTCACATTAACAGAGAAGAATTAACGAAGCACTTACCAAAGAAAGAAAATTGAGATGAGCTGAGAATTAAACACATTCGACCCCAAAAGAGAGTCATGGCATTTTGTGTTAAATGGGGAAGGAAACCCAAATTTGGACCAACTGCATGAAGGTAAAAGGTTGAGCATAGCTACCTTCAAACAAGTGCTTCATGGGAGGCAACACATGCAATAAAAGTGTGTTTGCTTTTGTTTTAATTAAGTTTCTGTTTAAATTAAAAGTGATTAGGCATCACCCAAGAGAACATAATTAATTTGGGATACCATAAAGTATAATTTTCATATACATTTTTCTTCATATTTTTTCCTGTATGTGACCCAATTTTATTGCAAAAAAATAGTCTAGAGGACTTGGGGTAGAGGCACATAGAAATGCGCTAAGGAAAAAGGGTCCAGAAGGTTTGCCGGGTAGCAGTTCGACCACCTTGGTCGTACTAAGATTGAAAAAAATTCTAGAAGAAAAAAGAAAAGAAAAATCAGCCGTTGGGCCGAGGTACGACCACCACTGCCCGTATCGCATGGTCATACCCAAAGATGGAATTAGATGAAGGCCCTAGGAAAAATGTCCAGAAGGTTTGCCAATCTTCGATACGGGCGCACCCACCTGTGCCGAGCGGTTGAACCGAGGCAGGTAACAGCTTAACCAGATCGGGGAAGAGTCTTTTTCCCTCAAAACCTCCTAAACCCTAGGTGAGATCCCCACTTACGCTTTAATTTTCTTCAATTCCTTGCGCACAACTCATCTACGTTTGCCGATTATGTCTACTTGTGCTAAATCTTTGGATTAGGTTTCACTTGTGTAACTCTAGATTTTAATTCTTTAGACCATCAATTTGCATTATTATATCAAGGGATTCATATCCTTTAATCTTGAGGATCAATTATATATCATTATTTGTGTCTGGAGATTTTTAATCTTGATTAAGTCGTGGATCTTATAGTCCGTTCACACACCACCAATGCCGCTATGCAAAACTTTAACAATGTTGCCAAGCTTGGGCTCTCGGCTACTACTTCTTGCCACCTCCACCACAGGAGTGAAGCAGTCAAGCTTTAGACTTGTAAAAGTCTAAAGCTTGGGGAGGCCCGCACTTTTAATTTGTACTGTGTGCTCAAGTGAGCACTTAAACACTTGTATTGAATTTATTCCATCACAGTTGTTTTGTTTTTCTTATGTGTTTTAGTCGAACCGCCTTATTGCAATTTCTTGGAGAGTACTAAAAAAATAGTTTTTTCATTTGTTTTAATTTACACAAATCCAAAAATATTTTTCTTTTATGTGTTTTGATCTTTGTATCTGCAGAGTTTTATCTCCAATTTGCAAAAATTTCTTTTGTAGTAGCAAGCCAAAAGGCTCTAGAGATAAGATTGGTCACGTAAGGGGAGCATGAAGACACTGTATGTTCATGAAGTACACACTTAATCCCATCTTTGAAGTTTATGATTTTTAATTAAATATACGTTCTTATAGATTGTGCAAATGCCTCTCTAGTATTTAGAGCTCTTCCTTTAGATTGTTGATTGACTTTCATAATTAGTGAGTCAAGTAGCTTGTTAGTAGCTAGAAATTTTAGTTATCCCTATTATGTTGCCATGATAAAAACAAAAAATAAATAACAAGGAGTAAGATCTGTTGAATCCACATATCCATTGGTTTTTGTTAATTGTCTGTTTAATGATTTTATGTGTAGCTTGACTCCATGGTGTAGAAGTTAGTTTTGAAATATTTTAACTAGTTCATAAGTGCCTTACATAATTCTTAAAACAATGCTTGTGCTTAAAGTTTAAAATATCCACAACGATCATAGTTATATGAATCAAAGTAAAAGGGGAGCTAGCACTCCGATGACCAATGAACAGATGAATTATTACCACTCTCAAAAGGAGAGGAACTCTCATTTTGGCTGAGACTATAATGACAAATGTAGTGGCAACGCTATCTCAAGCAAAGATATGGTTTAAACACTTAAATTAAAATCATATTTTCTCCAATGGTTTTGCTATGAGCATTTTACCAACATGCGGGACTTCTTAGAATGTGCCGATGTTTGGTTGCGTGAACTAAAATGAAAAGCGTTATCACTCTTTTTCTCCATTTCTTCTTTATGCATTGTTCTGAGAATAAAAATGAGTGTCACTTAGTTGCTAATTAATCGATTGAAGAAGTACTTTATAGTTTTTAATTGATGCATCCGTGGGTAGAATCATGTGCTCATAATTGTCGTTAAGCTCACGATTATCAAAATCTGTCTGGATACCCTTGTACTTAAATTATTTTAATTGCTCCAATAAATCACTGGTAACAAGCAGAAATAACTTTTAGTTCCCCTATTTTACACTTACTCAGCTCTATAACCTTAAAAGCAATTTTCTATCTAGAGATGGTAGGTCTATCACTAGATGATTGCACATTATATAGGACTATATATTTAACTAAGATTTCAGGAATTGCATCATGTGGAGGAACTAAAGACCGTTTGAACAAGGTATGCATTGTCTTAACCTCTTGTGGAACAATGATCAAACTTTATGTTCCTCACAGATTTTTCTTGCTTGAGGACAAGCAAACGTTTAAGCTTGGGGGAGTTGATGAGTCCATTTTATACTCATTATCTTCTGTGGGTTTGATCCTTATTCAATGAATTTTGATAGTATCAATTCCTGATTATTGCTATTAATGACTGATTAACTGCCAGATTGTGCAAATATCTCTTTTTGGACTTACTGTGGGTAGGATCACTGGAAACGGGACATATATGGACATACTTGGAAACTACTCGTTGAGAGGAGCACCCACGAAGAAACGAGATCCCAAATGGAGACTCCAGTAAGCCTACTGACTGGTGGTACAGGCGTGATGGTCATACTTCACGGTTGTACCATAGTCCAGCTAGACTATCACATCAAACATAGGGTTTCCCTCAGAATTTACGACAGATATTCCATGAAACCGTAAACAGCACATGTAATTTATGTAAAGAGAGAGGGGAGAAGAAGAGAAGACACCGATGACAGAAGCCTGTGAAGAAGACGCCACGGGAAGCAACCATTCCACCTCAAAACCTAGCCACCATGCCCATCTAGATCTTGTACTCTCCTTTATTTTTGCTAAGAAGCCTACTGCCTGTTTTCAATCAAATACTTTTTCTTTCATCTCCTTGTTGCAATGTGTTCTGTTGGTTTGATCTTGGTGATTTCTATGGATCATGAGTATTCGATGTACTACAAGTGCATATGGTAGGTTGAAGCTAAGTTTCGATAAGAGTATCGTATCCATAAGTAGTAGAAGGAATTGCTAGGTTTGTCCATGTATTGTTTCCTCGTAAAGCCTATGCGTGTTAAATTAAGTAATAAAATGGCACAACAGTAGTGGTGGTATAAAACTAGATATGGTGATAATAATGAGTTCAATATAAAAGTAGAATGATTGCAATAATAAAATTGGTGTTCTTGAGGGGAATTGTTTCACCACTATCAAATATAGATAGCAAATGAGAACAATTTGTAAATGTGCATATGATTATGAGAACAGAGCCTTATAAAGATGTGCCTTGAACATCGGACACACATCCCTTGCAATCACCGTCTCTCCCCAATATCCAATTGGCAAACAAGGCAATTAAAGTCACCCATGGTAACTGTGTACAGTAGAGGGTCTCCGTGAATCTCACACCTAGAAGATCCTGGGGTTCCAGGTAGCTTCTATCACCACGGTACCTTTAACCCTTTCTCTCTTAAGCGTTGACATCCTTCATGTCCCAAGGCAATATGGTGAACACTCGACGTCCGTACACCATTATGAAGAAGATCACCACATTCATGTAACATAGAAAAAATAAATTACTACATCTCAATCACAATTTGGTTAGGGTTAACCCATAACCTCAAGAACTAAATAGACTACTCAAGAGATAGACCACAAGGCAAGAATGGAGTGCGGAAGTCAGATGTCATGATTAAATGTGGAAGAGTAATCGCAGAACAAAACCACAATCATACAGTACAATATGAAAAAGTTTGAAGATCAATCTAGATGGGGAACCGATGGGGATGATGTAGGCGATGAATCTCCAATCTTGCTTGTGATCTCTCTTGATGAAGATCATTCTTACTCCAAAGATTTTCTACTTAACAACTCTAAATAATCCATAAGGTCATAAAAGAAAGGCACTCAACGTAATTAGGCCCTGTTTGGTTGGGCTTTTCAATAACTTTTCACTGAAAAAAGTTGAAGCTTCAGTGCTCATTTTCCAAAATGTCGTAGATGGTTTGAATCAACCAAAAGCCATATGTTCATTTTCCCACAGCTACAACAGCTTTTCTAGACAGCCATCCAACAAGAGCTTTGTCAACAGCCACAACCCAACCAAACAAGCCCTCACTTTTTTTAAATCCAATAAAAGAGTTCACCTCAAAAATTTCAGACATGCTCAAGCTCAAATCTATAATAATTTCATCTCCAATACTACCATCTATCAATTTGGAGCACCAAAATCCAAAAGACACAAATTCAACTAATTGATCCATAAGAAGAATCACAATGCCTTATCTTCCATGATAACCATTCATAATTCCACAAAAGGGCTTACTTCTGAGAAATCCAATTGCAATCAAGCATAGATCTTATAATCGATTATCATCTGATCCACGATGTTATCCACAATCAATCGAGATGCTAGAATCCAATCAATTCTAATTGGCATAGCTACTCCCATAATCCAACAATCAACTTTTTCCAATCCTAACGCTTATATCATCAATCTAGTCAACTTTCTCCAAGATCAAACCTTCAATAATTCTCCTGAGATAATGCAATTTTGCTTATCCACAATCATATATTCCATGTCCTAAGAATCCAATACCCAAAGATTATGTAAAGACCCCTTTTGCTTGCAAACATGTAACCAGAACTTTAGAGTTCTACATGAAGAAAAAGCTACGATTTTGGCATCTCGACTGCAGATTGACCCTCTCCTGCACCACCTCCACTGACGGGCCCAAATCGGACCGTCGTTGGAGGCTATCACCACCGACGGACGCCAAAAAGCCCGTCAGCAGAGAAGCTAGCTAAGTGGGACGCGAGGACCTCCACTGACGGGCAGAGAAAGGACCCGTCAATAGAGATGAAATGAGGGCAGCACTGATGACGCCCAACTATCACTGACAGGCTGGTACTACGGGACCGTCAGTGAAGGATCACTCTCCACTGACGGTCAGACTATCGGCCCGTCAGTGGAGATGCACCAATGGTGCCATATCTGACGTGTATTATCACTGATGGGCTCCTTTTATCCGACCGTCAGCGATGATTTGTCTTCACTGACCGGCCCCTTATAGGTGCCCGTCAGTGGTAACCTGCCTATATATATTGGACTCTGCTCTCGCTGCTGACCAGTGCCACTACTGCAGTACGGGCCTGTACTGACGGGCCAAAAACCCTCTCTACTGACGGGCTGGGGGCCCGTCAGCCTGCAAATGTCAGTGGAGGGGGTGCCCTCCACTGACGGGCCCCTAGGGCCTGTCAGCAGAGCCCTGGCACCACTGACGGGCTTCTAAAGTAGGCCCGTCAGCAGAGCCCTGGTCACCACTGACGGGCCTACTTTAGAAGCCCGTCAGTAGTAGATTTTGAGGCATTAAAAAAAAATTTAGAAAACAATACATTGCTAGCATTTCATACACAGTTCATCCAATACACAGTTCATCCAATATACATTTCATATACATTTCATCCAATATACATTTCATATACATTTCATCCAATATACAAGAATAGTAGAACACACATTCAATATCTCCATGTATGCAAGGACTGTGTCTCCTGGTTAACAGAGACAATAAATCTATGAGAAACATTTTAGTGCTTAACATGGAACATAGTCAATCACTCAATCCTGATTCTCTCTCCTGCTTCATGTTTGCATTTTCTAAAGTAGGCTTCAGAACTTTATGCACAATTATTTTCAGGCAATATTAGTGCCTAATTATTGAAGAGATGGTAATGCTATGCAAGAATGAAGAAGTTTCACACACTAGTCATCATTTAAATAGTTTTCCCTTTGCAAATAAGTATGTACTATGTACCGTTGGGAATAAACTTAGAATATACTCTCTGAGAAATATACATGGATGCAGCAGACTGCAATAAATAATAGATATGATCCATGGGCATATGTGAAAGTGCATCCACTCCCATGGAGCTTGGAAGGATGGCTATCTTGCCCCAGAGTTTGGTTTTGATGGTTATTGGCAATCCTCACCTGTGTCTAATGTTTTGCAATGAGTGTGAACAAGGATTAGATGGACAGGTGAAAGCTGAAGTGAGACAACTGTTGATGATGAGCCCTAAAAAGAGCAAGGAACTAGGAAGGTCAGAAGGACCAGCTGAGCTAGGTTCCTGAGGCACAGTTGCGAGGAAGCCGAGGCTGTGCTCGAGGGCAAGCGAGGTGATGGTTGCTTGATGGAGTTCAAGGGCCGTGAATGCAAGCTTGATAAGTCCTGGAGGAGCTAGGAAGCTGGTGGATCAGGACCAAGGGTTCGCTGTGCGTCTACAAGGGCAGTCGTCTTCGGTGAAGAAGCTTGGAACCAGTGCCAAGGGTCTGAGCGAGCTGGACAGGGACTGTGGCGAGGCCATTGCTCTCTGATCAGTTTTAGGCTTGTAGTGAGCCGGCCAGAGTTGTGCTCAGGTGCTGCCTGAGGCAACCGAGTCCACCTGAGTTTGGCATCTGAGACTCAGGTGGGTAGCTCAGCCGCGGCTAGTAGGTTACCAGAGGTGCATGTTAGCTGAGTCTCAGATAGGTTAGGTCTGGTGGCTCTTTGTCTGACGTGGCATGAGGGTAACGGCTAGCTGCCAGGGACCCTATAAATAGGGAACCTGGGGAGGTTTTCAACCTCGAACCTTTACCCAACCTTTGCCTCTAACCCGAAAGCAACCTGTTGAGAAAGAAAGAGCTCTAGGTCTCCAAGTGAGTGTTGCCTGGGTGCATCCATCGTGAGAGTGAGTTACTTAGTCCTTCAGGTGCAGCATTCGAGGTACTGGTTCCTCCAAGAGTGGGAGTGCTCTTGGAGTTGGTGAGCAAGCCAAGTCTTGTGTGGCTGCCACCAAGAGTCTGTGAGGGCGATTCGGGTCTGCCTGTCTTGCAGCAGCAAGATAAAAGGATTCCACACAAGAAAGGTACTCGAGGAAAGAGCACGATTTGGTGCCGGCTGTGAAAACAGCTTCCTCAACGGAGACGTACTGCTTCGCAAGAAGTAGGAACTTCGGTAAAACAAATCATTGTGTGCTTTACCTTCTGTCTTGTGATCTGCTCTTACTTATTCTGTTATCTATGCATGCTTAGATCACTAGAGCACCTTTATTTGTTGCACACTAACTGAGTTTCCTCACCTGAGACTCAGTTAGCTCCTGCTAAAGCTAGTACCTTTCGTGTTCACGTCATCTGATGCACTCACCTGACTCTCACACCTGAGACTCAGTTAGCTCTGAATATAACTTGCTCTACATCAGCTGAGTTTGCTGTCTGAGTGTCTGGTGTTTATCTGATATATCTTGCTGAGTCTCAGTTACCTGCATCAGTTGCATATATTTTCTCTAGGATTGACCTATCTCCAGAAGAGAAACCCATTAGGCATTTTAATTTCTAGAGCCGACCTATTCACCCCCCCTCTAGTCGACTCCTGAGATCCTTTTCAGTGGTAT
>JAGXJF010002538.1:0-82500 GCA_019208055.1 Stipa capillata
CCCTGAAAGGGATCTCAGGAGTCGACTAGAGGGGGGTGAATAGGTCGGCTCTAGAAATTAAAATGCCTAATGGGTTTCTCTTCTGGAGATAGGTCAATCCTAGAGAAAATATATGCAACTGATGCAGGTAACTAAGACTCAGCAAGATATATCAGATAAACACCAGACACTCAGATAGTAAACTCAGCTGATGTAGAGCAAGTTATATTCAGAGCTAACTGAGTCTCAGGTGTGAGAGTCAGGTGAGTGCATCAGATGACGTGAACAGGAAAGGTACTAGCTTTAGCAGGAGCTAACTGAGTCTCAGGTGAGGAAACTCAGTTAGTGTGCAACAAATAAAGGTGCTCTAGTGATCTAAGCATACATAGATATCAGAATAAGTAAGAGCAGATCACAAGACAGAAAGTAAAGCACACAATGATTTGTCTTACCGAAGTTCCTACTTCTTGCGAAGCAGTACGTCTCCGTTGAGGAAGCTGTTCTCACAGCCGGCACCAAATCGTGCTCTTTCCTCGAGTACCTTTCTTGTGTGGAATCCTTTTATCTTGCTGCTGCAAGACAGGCAGACCCGAATCGCCCTCACAGACTCTTGGTGGCAGCCACACAAGACTTGGCTTGCTCACCAACTCCAAGAGCACTCCCACTCTTGGAGGAACCAGTACCTCGAAGGTTACACCTGAAGGACTAAGTAACTCACTCTCACGATGGATGCACGCAGGCAACACTCACTTGGAGACCTAGAGCTCTTTCTTCCTCAACAGGTTGCTTTCGGGTTAGAGGCAAAGGTTAGGTAAAGGTTCTCCATTGAAAACCTCCCCAGGTTCCCTATTTATAGGGTCCCTGGCAGCTAGCCGTTACCCTCATGCCACGTCAGACAAAGAGCCACCAGACCTAACCTATCTGAGACTCAGCTAACGTGCACCTCTGGTAACCTACTAGTCACGGCTGAGCTACCCACCTGAGTCTCAGATGCCAAACTCAGGTGGACTCGGTTGCCTTAGGCAGCACCTGAGCACAACTCTGGCCGGCTCACTACAAGCCTACAACTGACCAGAGAGCAATGACCTCGCCACAGTCCCTGACCAGCTCGCTTAGACCCTTGGCACTGGTTCCAAGCTTCTTCACCGAAGATGACTGCCCTTGTAGACGCACAGCGAACCCTTGGTCCTGATCCACCAGCTTCCTAGCTCCTCCAGGACTTATCAAGCTTGCATTCACGGCCCTTGAACTCCATCAAGCAACCATCACCTCGCTTGCCCTCGAGCACAGCCTCGGCTTCCTCGCAACTGTGCCTCAGGAACCTAGCTCAGCTGGTCCTTCTGACCTTCCCAGTTTCTTGCTCTTTTTAGGGCTCATCATCAACAGTTGTCTCACATCAGCTTTCACCTGTCCATCTAATCCCTGTTCACACTCATTGCAAAACATTAGACACAGGTGAGGATTACCAATAACCGTCAAAACCAAACTCTGGGGCAAGATAGCCATCCTCCCAAGCTCCATGGGAGTGGATGCACTTTCAGTGAGGCTCGTGGGTCTCTCAGGTGGAGCACAGGTTAGTCTAGCCCGCGTCCTAGGTAGGTACCATTGTAGATACTCGTTGTAGGTGTGTTTGTCGTACTGCCTGGAAGTAACGTCGTTACGTAACGGACAACGATTCATCATGTCATGTGAGAACGGATGGATTAAAATAAATACCTCGCCTCATGAACGATCTGTTGTGCAGCCATGCCATCCCACATTTCTTTCCATGTGCTTTGCGTCCCTCTCCAGTCTTGCTCATTTCTTCCTTTCTTCCCCTGCCTACATTTTGTAAAACCGTACGGTCAAAATTAGTAAGAAGAACAATAGTAATGCAAAGTGAAAATGGTTACAAATTTTAGAGCGTACTCATGAACTTTTTTGTCCAGCCATCTGCTAGTCGGGGGGGCACCGTCTGGAAGCGATGGAACTGTCTCATCACACGTTGAGGCGCGTACGGCTCCACCATATTTGAGAATACTAAGTGGCACGTCGTCATCCAGTACTGCATGTCTCTAAAACACTGCATGGACAACCCCGCAGGTGCCACACTCAAGACATGCTCATTTGTCCAGGGGAACCATACGACACCTAGCTGATCCAACATCTCAAACTCTTGGTGGTAGAACGGGTAGCACCGTGCGGACATGTCCCGCGCCCAGGCTAACGTGGCACCTGTCCACCTAGTGCTCATGGTTGGACCATCTATGGCGGTCTGTCTAGGTAGGTACGGGTGGACCGGCTCAATTATGCGGGGCCGTCCGACCGGGAAATGCTCCCAACTCCATAGCTGCAGCAAAGTATGACACACACTAAGAATCGGCTCCTTGCCCTTCTTACGGGCGTAGCGTCACACAACCCCCTATATGTCGCACACAGTACTGCAGATCCCCAGCTGTATTGTGGAACGTCTCCAAGCACAGAATCAGCCACGGCCTCCGCGAGGTGGATGTAGCTGGGGAAGACTATGTTCCTGTGCGAGGTCGGAAACATGAACCACCCGAAGAGATACAACAAGTACGCAGTCAGATGAGTCATAACAGCCTCATCGTCTGCATCGATTGGGCATGTGTCAAACCTCCTAAGCCAGCTCAAAGGGATACCTCGTTGAGCCGCCCCCCCTTTCAATTCTCGGGATCTCTACACCAAATCTCGCAGCCAAGTGCTGCATCCAGTCAGGCCTCTTCGGAGGTGGAACAATCGCCTCTCCGCTGATGGGCAAACCAGTTATCATGGAAACGTCTTGAAGAGTCACCGTCATCTCTCCCCAACGAAAGTGGAAAGTGTGCGTCTCCGGTCTCCACCTATCGACCAAGGCTGTCAATAGAGAACCATCTAGAGTGAAAGAGTGCGAAGCTGAAACCAAACGAGCAAAGGGGAGGAGGCCACTTTCGGCAAGCTTGGGAACGAAGCGCTCGTCCAAGGGCCATTGTGTCCGGGGTACTCTAAGAGTGAACGTTGGTGGAACCTTGATGTCATTGGACAGCCAACAGTGACATCGGTGGTGATCGTCGTAATATCGGTCTAGCAGTTCCGGTAGTTCAGCCATCGCCTGCAAAGCGTAAAGCAATAGAAACACATAGTTAATTGAAGTACGAAATATCAAAATATAAAACTTTACAGTACATGACATCAGGGTCAACATTACATATTCGAAACTCGAGTACAATACTAAGAAAATACAGCATAGTGGCAAGTGACCCATACAAATTTTTTACACATAATTTCAAGTACGCACTACAGCTAACACAGTGGTACTAAATTCTAGTTCCTCGTCGACGTGCTCGGCTTGTTCGAGCAATCCTTCTTGCTATGACCCCTTGTCTTGCATATCCTGCAGCGGCGTTGTTCTCCAATTTGGCTATCGTCCATATTATATCCCTCCTCATAAGTCCCGAACATCTTCTCTATCACCTTCTGCTTCGCACGTCTGACCATGTCGTAGCTGATCGGAAAACCAACTTCGTCAGCCACGGTGGACATCAATGACTTTGGCCCGACGGAGATGTCCTTGGATACTAGGTGGTGCACTTTTTCGGCCACATATGCGGTACTCACATTGCGGTGCGCAGTCAACGGCTCGGATAGCTCGCACGTGTGGTGCACCAACACAGTTATCTCAAAATCCTTGTAAATCCCCTTGGCTTGGTTTGCACGCACCCTTCCAGGACAGTTTGGACGTGTGCATACAACTTTCAAACATGTGGGATTCGACCTTTTGAGCCGATACTCACAATGTATGGAGGTGGCATACTTTGTAATAGCCATGTGTGCAGCATGCTTGGTTGGAAAGTGCTGACCTATCATCAAAGTGTTCTCTTCGAAACCCCACCGTGAGTTCACATCTTCTGATATGACAAGCCTCTGCACCGTCAGTTCATCCATTTCTTCGCCAGCAGCTACTGCAGGTAGACCACGTCGTACCGCATCACCGCCCTCCTCGTCGGTACCGTCCGACTCTTCGTCGCTACCGTCTTCAGGAGAGTCCAACTCGTTCGGCATGCTTGGTAACAGCTCAAAGCAGTCGACACGAGCAGACCAGAAGGGACCGGCATCTTCATTACTGACGAACTGGTCTTCAGGATGTGTCAGATTGACCTCTAACGCCGCATCCGCTGCCCCTACACCTCCTTCTGTTGCAACAACCTGTAACTCACCAGCTCCGGAGGAACCTTCGTCGCCAGTCAATAGGCGACTGCTCTCAACAAACTGTACGTACACCATGGGTCGACCATATATGTACGCCCCTGGTGTACTCACAAGGCGCATGTACCCAGCCCATGATGCGTTGCCAACCACCTTGCGCAGCTGCCATAGGGGGGCTGATGACCCGTCCTCCCGGCTGCTACATATGACTATTTCAATGATTATTTTATTGTGAGCTATGTCCCGATCAAACTCGCGGCGTATGCACCTCCTCAGGTCCAATAAACTAATCTCCTCCAAACCATCTATGTGTGTAACCTTGTACTCGCATTGGGACAAGTCGAGCCCGTAGGGCCCGTCACGTATTATATTCGGCCCGTAGAACACTAAGAGTTGATTCATTGTACCTACGTACATGCGAAATCAAAATTTGAATATCGTGTAAACATTATTTTTTCTGAATTTAACTATAGCCAAAATAGTGTATATTTCATATTAGTTTATCATATCTTCTCATTTTACCAGCATAAACTAATTTAAATAACAGTAAACTCCTCAGTTGTGCCTAACATTTTTTTATTTCACGTACTCATTTTTTGTCACAATCAGTCTGTACATTGTGCTAGTTTCTCGAGACAATTGCATGTTACGTATGCATGAAATAACAGTGTCAGCTTAATTATAACTAAAGTCTTAGCTTAACATTGTCATTTTTCTAATTTCGGACTAACTAAAAAGTATGATAACATCTTGCATGTCAAAGAAATTTACCTTCGTGTGTAGGTCTCGAGTTGATCTTCAATTTTTCTTACTACTCGAACGACTGATTTTGCTCTTTCTAGCTTCAAAATCCGTGGTTTATACTCTCATGATAGCATCGCATATGATGGTTCTTCCAATACCTCTACCCTGTAATACTCAAGATTCAGAAACTACTTAACAGTTATAGAGTTTGAACTACTTTAAGCTAGTTGGCAGCACATTCAAGTCATTAACGTTATATTCTTGCTTCTTGTGTGAAATTAGGTTGTAATGACTGAACTGAAGTATGCATAGTGGGTACTCTAGGTAGGGGAGGAATTACTGCTGCATTTCTTGTGGCACCGCTACCTCGAGTCTATACAATATATGCTACGCAAAAATCCATGGACAGAGAAATGTATAATCCACAAATTAACTGCAATTGGAGGGCATGAAGCAGGGCTTTATCCGAGGTTAAAATTTGAAACATCATGGTGAAAGGTGTATTTTGACAGCAGCGATTTAAGGCAGCATTCCCCTCTAGATAAAAAGCATTAAGTCACGCTATCTTTGAATACAATTGGAAGCTCAAAATGATATATTCCTCCAATACAAGTACATGATACCAAACAAAATATTTAGGCTTTACGAATTTTAGATCATATCATCTATCTCAAGAACATGGGTATATGAGTATATCATTTTTCATACTCACCGTGTGCCGAAGTAAGACATCTTCCAAACCTTTGCAATTTAAAATAGAAGAAACCCCATCAAGTGTTATCTGACCACATTCCTGTATATCAAACAAAGATGTTATCCATAAAAGATATTAGCAACTGAAATCTAAAATTTTGATTTTAATTAAAAGCTACGATACAAAGTATTCAAACATAAAAATAATGTATACCTCAAGGTGTAAATATGTAAGATTTCACCACACAAAAGAGATTAGCTCTTGAGAGCCTGTAAATCAAGAAAAGCTCAAATTTGAAGACTACTGCGCGGAGGTAGAGAGTGAGAGGGCAAATGGAGAAGAACCAGAGAGCTCGCAGAGGTAGAGAGTGAGAGGGCAAATGGAGAAGAACCACCGCGCGAACGCAATTTCAGAGCCTGCCTGCGGTGAGAAGGGAATCTGCACGCGTGACAAAAGAAGAAAGCAAAAGAAGAATTACTGTAGCATATCACTTCACTGCCTCTCGGTCGATCATGGGCACCAGCGAAACAGGAAAAGCAAACAGCAAAAGCAGAATTGAAACAGCAAAAAAAAAGCAAACAGGAAAAAGCAAACTGCAAGGCAAATGCCATGTCCGCTGGTGTTTGTGTTCGGCGGTCAAACGCCAGAGGCACCGGCGTTTTCCTGTCCACGGGCCGACGGCGCGACGCGCCGCATGATCGCGGGCCGAGGCCGCGAGGTGGCGTCCGTGGGCCGAGCGCGCGACGCAGCGCGTGCTCACGGGCCAAGGCCGCGACGCGGGGGCGGGGCCCGCGACGAAATCCCTTCGCGGGGCGGAGGCGCGATTTTTCAGCGTCGTGGCCCGCGCGTGCGAAATTGCCACGCGTCGGTTGCCCGGCGCTTCGCGGGGACAGATCTGCGGTTGCGCGCGGCCGGGGGCCAAAGCTGCATTTGCAACTCGGGGGGGGGGCAAATTTGCCATTTTTCCGTTGTTTCCATTGAACGAAAAAAGTTTCCACGGCGACAAGAAATTTCTATCACATAAAATTTACTATATAAAGATAACTTTAAAATAATATTTTTGTTGTACATATTTTATATCGTCTATATGGAAAAACAATGTTATCTACCGATCTCTTTGTTCTTACCTATTTTCTTATCCCATTTCAAATCTGGTCGGTAAGGATATGACAGGAGCCTTTTTATCTAAGTACCATCTATTTTGACTTCGAGTTCGGCAAAAAAAATATATATATAAATATGGTAATAGCAATATCCGTCTAAATCCCTTTTATTGAATGCTACGATATTGCTTGTCTATATCTATATCTATATTCTATATTAATATAAAAAAACACGAGTTATGATGGAATACTTTTAATCTCAGAATATTTAATCTAATTTCATATTTCTCTATCTAACAATTGTGTATAAAGATTAGACCCTCACCTAATCACTAATATATTTATCACATCAGGATTATACTTACTACCTTTTGATTACTCCATAATTTCAATTTGTATAACGTCATTCTCAAAAAATTATTTTTAACATATTGTTTCTTTATTAAAAAGAATTTGGCGCTTATAGTTTTAATATAAATTTAATGCACAATCTTTACATTCGAATAGTTTCCACATTTGTGAACATACATACCATGCAATGTTTATTATAAAAAATGTGCATTGCACATGCGGTTGCTAGTGCAAGTAAAAGGTCTCTTTATCCCTCCTATTTCTGCAACATCAAAACTCTAATGTTGTAAGCTCTTAGTAACAAATGGTGAGGAGTTGGACGAAAGTTGTATAGGTAACTTCCAATCTGGTTGGTATAGATATAATAAAAAATTTGACATCTGGTCAATATCTTCTCTGACTCTAAGTCCAGCACAGAAAACAATAGTATAGTGGTATCTAATTTGTTTCTTGCCATCGGCGATCGGCTCCTCCACCTCTCTGCCATCACTATTCTCACTTGCGGGCCTCCCACTGCCTTCTACCATCGGCATAACCATGGCTACATCACCTTGCTCACTTTAATATTCAATAAGTAGTGACCACGCCCCACTGGCCGAATCAAACCAACCGTCATTTTCTATTACTCGCAGTTGGTAGAGCACCGTGTCGCCTTACCGCCCTACCCAGGCCACAATTCATCACTGTCTCCCTCCGTCATTCCTTAAGGGAACCCCACCTAAGTAACTAACCCCAAACCTAACTCTAGCTCTTCATCACTGTCATCGTGCTCCACCGGGTTGAAGAAACTCTAATGGTCCTTAACTATACCGTATGCAGCCATACAAGTCATGTGTGAAAGCAAAACATTCGAGTCAATGGCAGAGCTTGAGTAAAATCTCAAGGGGGGACTAAGTCAAACTCAATGATTTTAGAAAGGTCTAGGGAGCCATCTAATACTCCCTCTGTACACAAATGTAAGGCGTATTTTGATTGGTTAAGCTAAGATTTTGACCAATAATTACTTTTATAATATGCAGCTTATATGATACAAAATCATAATCATAAGAAAGTACTTATGAATACGAATCTAATGATATCAATCTTATGTTACATAAATCACATATTAATAGAGTAATATCTTATGTTGGTCAAAATCTTATCTTAACCAATCAAATATGCCTTACATTCCTGAATGAAGAGAGTGATTTTTTATTAAATATATAGCACCTGTATACTTAGAGGTAATTTAATAAAAAAAATATTGCAAAAGGAGGGGGAGGAGCCGCTGCCCTCTTTGGCCTCTACTAGTAGGGTACCCGCGCGTTGCAATGGAACAAAAAAGAGATATCTAAAGACATTGATAAAATGGTCATTCTATTTTGTGAATAAGTGTGTTAAAAGTGACACGTATGCGGTTTTTCACAATAATTGTTGACATTTTTCTCTCACTTCCTTCCTTCTCTAGCGATCACCTATGTTTCTCCCTTCCTCTTTCTTCATCATCCCCTTAGCTTTGTCTCTGACTTTATCATTTCTTCACTCAGCCATCATCCTGATCTAATCCTTGTTGCTCCACCGGTATATGTGTGCCTTCTCCAACTTCAATGAATCTCTACCACATTTCCATCGCCTCTAGCTATAGACTATAAGTTTGTTCAAATCAGAGTCCAAATGAAATTTTGAGAGACCGATCAATATAAACCGCCAGATTTCACGTATCTCATAATCCTACTCAATTTCGGAAAAAGAAAACAATAAAACCACATCAACCCATGCTTTCTCTCCTTTCACCTCACCCTCCCTCCAAGCCGCTGCCACCCCTTTCCATGCCGCCACCACCATGCGCCATCGCCGGTAGAGCTATAGCTATACCTGTGTCTCTAAATAAAACTATAAATCGAGCTTCTCAACAAAAGCAGGGTCACTTACCTTTTCTAATCACTCATTATTATTATTTTATCTTTAATTTCATATATCTAAATCAGTTAAACGAATACTCTATGAATATCTATAGAAAATTTCTAACAACTTTGCTGTTGAGTCCAGATTTTAATTATACGATTAATATCACTTAATCAAGTTGAACAAATCGGAGCACCAGAAAAATAGCATAACAGCAACAAAATTTTGGCCATAATTTTTGAATCACAACTCCCATTTATTCAAACTCAATGTTATTGGAAAGCTTATGAAGCCTAAAACTTCCTCAATTGTGTCAATTCGAAATTCAGCACAGTTTGGTCACAATTTTCTAATTAAGCTCTCTATTTTGAATTTCAAACCCCTAGATCAAATACAGGGCATGATTTCTTCCAATTTCGTCCATCAATTCTCATATAAGAAATAATTAGAGACTACCTTTGCAGCATGAACCTTGAAGTTGACATGTACAATTTGACCAAAATCCCGATATTCACCTCCTTCTTCCTTCTCCTTCCTCTACTCCTCTTCCTACTCCCCCTCCTTCACTCTCCTTCTCTTCTCCTTCCCCCAAACGATCTCTTCTTCTTGCCCTTGGCTGGTGGCTAGGGCTGTCCAGCTAGGAGGGGAGGCAGCTCTGTTGTGGTAGTGGCGGCGCGACAAGTGGTGACATCGGCGGCTTCTTCCTCCCTTCTCCTTCTTCTTCCTTCTCGTCCCTCTTCTCCTCCTCCTCCTTCCCCTCCTTCCATTCCCTTTTTCCCCAACCGAGCTCCTCTTCCTCCCCTTGGCGGTTCGGTCGAGGCAGCAACGCACGGCGATGGCGGCGTGGCAAGGGTTAGGGTGGAGTTTTTTTGAAATTGAGTTGGATCGGGAGTTAGTTAGAGAAGAGAGATTTGTGTGAGTTAGTAAGGGGTTAGTTAGAGAAGAGATATTTGTACGAGTTAGTTATGGTTAGTTAGAGTTTTGATTGGAAGGTCCACATGTAAGAACCATAGTTTTAGAGAGTTAGTTTTATTGTTGAGACAATCAATGATTAGTTTTTTAACGTTAACCTTATCCAAATCACGTGATTATAGGGTGCATTTAGAGAAGAGAGATTTGTGCGAGTTAGTTAAGGGTGAGTTAGAGTTTTGATTGGAAGGTCCACATATAAGAACCATAGTTTTGGAGAGTTAGCTTTGTTGTTGAGAGAATCAAGGATCAATTTTTTTAACATCAATCTTATCCAAATCACATGACTATAGGATGCATTTGAATTTTAGTTAGAACCATAGCATTTGTGAGGAGGTGAGTGGCTTAACCATCACCACCAGCTCTCATATTGTAGTTAGAATGTCTACATAACAAAAACTATAGTTTCACATGTCTAGCACTATAATGCAATGGATTGGATCACCGCAATCTAATCTTTACTTAGCTTATGCACATCATGCAGAGCCGCATAGATATATACACACATGCATTTACATGTGGAACTCAAGTTAGGGGAGGCTTCCTGTAGATAATGTTGTCTCTTCACTGGAGTAGTGACCACTTCACTAGAGTAGTGGGTCACATCATCTTCACTGAAGATGATGCAGCACCGTCGATGAGAGGGAGTAGTGGCACGTCGTCTTCACTGGAGGTGATGCAACGCCGTCGATGAGGGTGAGTAGTGGCACCATTGTCTTCACTAGAGGTGATGCAACGTTGTCGACAAGAGGGATTATGAAGACAGGGAATGAGGCAGCGCTGTCAAGGAGGGCAAGTAGACTGTTCTTTGTTGTTTGCAATGCATGGATGGCGAGTATTTGTAATGCAGATGTGGCGAGTATTTATTTCCAATGTATGGATGTGGCGAGTAGTTTATTTTAGTGGTTAAGATAATCACATTTATTTTGGAGGTAGTTGTGGTTTAGTTGAGATTTTATAGCTATGATGATTGTTGTTTATTTTGTTTGTTGTTTGCAATGCATGGATATAGCGAGTTAAGGATCTTTATAACAGAAATAACAAGTTTAGCAAGTAATAAAAAATGCATAGATATCGTGCAGACATGGGTGATTTTGTAGCTATGATGACTATTGTTTATTTTGTTTGTTGTTTGCAATGCATGGATGTGTCAAGTTAAGGATCTTTATAACAGAAATAACAAGTTCAACAAGTAATCAGAAATGCATAGATCTCGCGCAGACGTGGGTGTTTTGTTTGTTATTTATCCGTTTAATTGTTGATCACAGACGTAATAAAAAGATGGTTCAGTTGAGATGTTTTAGCTATGTCAAATTGGACGGGATGGAAGATTGTTTTTGTGGATAAGATAATGGGAGATTGTTTAGCTGTGAATTAGGTGTCTATTTGTAGGGTCTAACACAAAAAGGAAAGAGAGGCGTTGTATGAGGGAGAGAAGAGTAAACCACTACCATTAACTCCTATTTTATAAGTAGTAATAGATAATAGATAATAGGTTATCCTTCAACCCTTGCTATGAGTGCCTCTAAGAGCCTGTTTGGTTGTGTTATGGCTGTTGACAAAGCTGCTGTTGGTTAGCTGTCTAGAAAAATTGTGCGACTGTAGGAAAGTGAATATGTGACTTTTGGTTGATCCAAACCATTTACAACGTTTTTAAAAAATGAGCACCGAAGCTTCAGCACATTACAAAAAGCTGGCAGAGACAACTTTTTCAAACAGTTGAATTTGCACTGCAAAGTCTATAGCTACCATTGGCAAAAATTGCTGAAAAGCTAACCGTTTGGTTAGGCTACAGTTTTTTCCAGTGAAAAGTTGCTGAAAAACTCAACTAAACACCTCCTAATAGTTGAGCACGTGGGACCTACCACGGCTAGCCCGTGTCTCCTAAAAAAACCGTCCGATCTCTCTCCACTTCCCAGCGTTGTCCTTCCGCGAGCGAGTACGAGACGTGGAGATGGCATGGCGACAGTGCGAGGATGGTATGGCGACCTCCGTACAGCGACAACTCCGGCGTTCAAGTAGTGGTGTGGACTTTTATCCTCCTCCTCCCTCTCTCGCCATCTCCTCCCAGTCAGGAGGTTACAAGTGTACAACCTTAATGTTATTACTTTTTTCTGGTAATGCAAGGGCTAGTGTTGGTCTGGAGCAAGAAGCATGCTGTAATTAACTGGAACAATTCAGTCCATGTTATGAATGGGAGTAGACGCATAATGGGACCAACCAGTATATGCCTCCAATCAAATATATGCACATTCATGAGTGTGGCTTGCTTCTATGGAAGATTATTGTTTCATCATATAAATACCCATGACACTTTTGCAAGTAAGTCAAATACCAATAGATTTTGTTTTGTCTCCTTTGCAGTGCTCATCAATTAGGATGAGCATTTTCTTTTTTTATATAGAGAATATTTAGTGCATATTTAACTTCTAATGCCTTTTTGACAAGAAATTTTTATCTACTTAATAAGTGGGGGAGAGCACTTCGCCGAAATTCAATTGAATTCTTTGTCAGTTTCGTATTTTAGTATACCCATTTCTCTCTTGCCTTGACTTTTCCATTTGTGCAAATAGAGCCAAAGATCATTTCAGTTATCTCTACTATCTATAAAATTTGAGTTGTGGCTGTGGTGATGGTGGTGTCACACCCTCCTCTAACCAACTCTCCAACTCTCAACAAACTCTGCTAAATAGACTCCAATCTTTATGTAACTCTCAACAAACTCTGCTAAACATACTCCAATTTTTATGTTCTGAGTTAGTTTTTTACTCTGCTGAATTTTATTATCTTACTAAACAATAGAATCCAATCTTTACGTTCTAAGTTAGCTAGCTTGTTGGTGTTGTTCCTTCCCCCACACATGTGCGTAAATTTTGTTATATGTGTGCATGTGTGTTGTACGAGCACTCTACTATTAGATCATTGTAAGGCAAAACAATATATTTTGTTATGGACTTATGATTTTAGTCAGAACATAAGATGTTGTTCTACTATTTGAGGTTCCGTTGCAATGCACGGGCACCCTGCTAGTGTTAGTATAATCACAGTTCATTTGTGTGGTAAGATTAGCAAACAAGCTCGCGAGCTGCTTGTAGACTTGTTTGGGCTCGTTGCATAAATTTTTTTGGCATTACCTTTACTAAAAACCTGGCAAGTCACATATATACATTGAACAATTATAGAATTCACAAGGACACCAATAAGAGCAGGGCTATGATGCCGGAGTTGGGAGCACTAATGGATACAAAGGCTATGCATGGGATCCAAACTACTATGATAATTATAGTGCAAATTATGGTTTGGATCCAAGTGGCATTCAGTATGCAGCATATGGAGTAGAGCAAGGTGGTGGGTATGGTAATGGTGGCGGGGAGCATACTGGCGGTTACGGGCATTTGACAGCGCCCCCATGTGGAGGGGAATATACTGGTGGCTACAGACCCATGGCGGCAACAATGGCAGCACCACCAGTGCAGGAGATGGTACTGCCACTAGAGGTGGGCAGGATTGGAGGGAAGAGGGGTAGGAAGGATATGCCAATTGAGATTTTAGAGGTGAACCAGGCAGAACTAATGAAGAAGGGAGGACAAATCCAAGCTCATAGGAATGGCGTTTGGTCCTAGTTACCAGGTACAGACCCATCATTCTACGATAACTTGATAGGACTTCTGCTAGACTCTTGTTACATTGTTATTACGCTTATGCTGCTAAGTATCGAGTATAGTAGACAGTAACATGGAATTGCTAGATAGTTCACTGTCTCGTGATTCAACTTACCTATAGCCATCATTATTACTAGTTAGTCACTGTTAGATAATGGGTTCCTTGGTTAAGGGATATAGTAGTATATAACAATTCAGTAGGGCCCGAGGAATGACAAAATTGCGACTTCACCTTCTTTAAAAGTCCATTTTATATTCATGTGTTGGTAGAAAAACAATATCATACCATCCTGGACGAATCAACCCTAATTCAGTCAGCTGACACTACTACAGAATGGGCCATCCGAGACGGGCTGAAACAAGCATCCCAGACGGTTGGCCGCTCCGTCTGAAATCGGTGGTCTGTGATGATATAGTTCATCGCAGACGGGTATCCCACCCGTCTACGATGACTGCTCATCCCAGACGGGCCTAAGCAACTACCCGTCTGCGATGACGACTCATCCCAGACGGGCCTAATAAACAACCCGTCTGCGATGACTGCTATCACAGACGGGCCGTTAAATCACCCGTCTCGGATGACTGATATCACAGACGGTTTCAACTGTTGACCCGTCTGGGATGGGTGTGAACAGAGGGCATGAAACTGCCTGTTTTGTGGCTAGCCTCAGGAATTGCTAGCCATGCCCTCTGAAACAGCACATTTATATTGCACAGACATATTTATACATTCGCAGACAGTGATACTGAAACAATCACATACTGAAAACAATCACATATTTATACATTCACAATTGGTAGCTAGATATATTCACAATTGCTAGCTACAAATGTTTCACACCGTTCAGAATTAAGAGTTCGCTGCTACCAAGAATCACATACTTCAATGTTTAAAGAAAGGCTTCAACAGAGTGCTAAGAACATAGATGAAAGACAATGTTACTCTGCTAAGCCGCCACCATAGAATTCGCCATCGGGATTGATGATTTATGTATTGATGAAGAAGGTAAAAATCCCTCGAATGCGCTTGAGTTGGCCTTCATCAAATGCGGTAGTTTCAATCTTCCACGCCTGTTGCTATTATAAAATCATAAGGACTCCAAAATTACAAATGTAAACGAACTCAAAATAATACTTGCATTTGGGTATACCTCCTCAGCTAGTTTTCGCCTAATGAAACCCGTGACAACCTCCATGTGGTAGGAAATTAACGTAGAATCCACATAGGTTTGTCCCCTTGGGTTGTTGTTTGCACTAGAACAACAAACAAATATACGTTAGCTAAGAAGAATCTATTATGAAGCATGTCAATATGCTATATTAATATAGTAATGGATATATATGTACCGGAAAGTCAAATTTATGTCGCAATTTGGACCCTTTGCCACTATTCCTCCACGAGCTTTGTAATCGATGAACGCCTGGTCAAGTATGTCGCGAATCGGCCCAAAGTCTCGTGAAGGATCTCGCGAGGAATCAAGGTATACAACCCTGTTCCATTTTGGTACAAGTACGACCAAAACCCAATGGTAGCTGCATATATATAGACGTACTTCCAAATCAGCTTTGTGATATATGCATAATGGTGAAATTATAAGTATTGGATGCGATGCAACACTTACCCTGGGTTGTAGGGAAATACGATGTACTCTTTATCCTTTTGGGACAACATTGCATGCTTAACATACTGCAGAACTTGCTCTTTGTCGTCTCTAATATTCATCCAAGTCACCTTTGCCGGGTCAATGAACCCGACAGGTTCCTTGTTAAGTCTGGCTTCAGTGTGTATGTATCTATGCAAAATGGGAAATCATGTCACGGCTTAATTAAGTTACATAGGTATGGAGAAAACTGATTGACTGAGAAGTTATAGACTTATAGTGTCCAGCATCCCCGCGTGTCGTGATTCAAGTAGACCTATCGGGTTGACATGCGGCATGTAGTCCAAACAGAACTCGACGACCTCTTCGGTGGCATAACCTTCCACAATGCTTCCCTCAGGCCGCGAGCGATTTCGTACATAACCCTTCAGAATTTCCATATATCTCTCGAACGGGTACATGCTTCGTAGGAACACAGGACCGCACATTTTGATCTCTCTAACTAGGTGAGTCATGAGGTGCGGCATGATATCAAAAAATGACGGGGGGAAGTACATCTCAAGGCGACAGAGGACAACCACGAGCCTTGCCTCTAGAGCATCCAGTTCAAGTATACTTATCGCCTTCTGTGATATTCTGTCGAAGAATTGACATAGCATTATGATTGTATCCCGGACATCACCAGGCAAAATCCCTCTAATAGCAATAGGAAGTATCTGCGTCATCAAAACGTGACAATCGTGAGACTTCATGCTAATTAATTTCAACTCCTGCAATGAAACTAGCTTCTTGATGTTGGCGCAGTACCCGCTTGAAACTTTCACATCATGCAAGCACTGGCATAGCTCAATTTTCTCGGCTTTAGAGAGTGTGTAACATGCAGGTGGGAGGAAAGTTCTGCCTTTGTCGGTTTCTATCAGAGCTAACTCAGGCCTGATGCCCAGTTTCACATAGTCTTGTCATGCCTTCACGCCATCCTTTGTTTTATCAGGGATATTTAGCAAGAGGCCAATTAGGCTGTCAAACATGTTCTTCTCTACGTGCATGACGTCGATACAGTGGCGAACATCTAGTTCTTTCCAGTAAGGCAAACCCCAAAATATTGATTTCTTTTTCCACAAACCCTTCATTAGTTTACGGCCCTTTCCAAGAATAACGTCAACATCTTTAACCATTCCGTATACCTGTGTCCCAGTTAAATGAGGTGGAGCCAATCCTTCTTCGATGGTTCCGTCGAACTCAGCAACCAACTTGCGGTAAGGATGATTTCGACGCAAAAACCTACGGTGCCGCATGTATATGGTTTTGCGTGATTTCTCGAGGTACAAACTGGCCGTATCTTCCATGCATTGACCACAGGCTGTTGCTCCTTTAGTACTCTAGCCGGATAGGTTACCGTACGCAGGATAGTCATTGATGGTGCAAAATAGCAATCCTCGTAGGGTGAAGTTCTCTCTCTTGTCTGCATCCCACGTCTCCACGCCTTCATGCCACAATGTTTTCAGATCCTCCTTCATTAAAGACAGGTACATATCTATGTCATTTCTGGGTTGCTTCGGACCTTCGATGAGCATGGCCAACATGATGTACTTCCTCTTCATGCATAACCAAGGAGGGAGGTTGTACATACAAAGAGCCACAGGCCAAGTGCTATGACGAGAGCTCATGTTTCCAAAGGGATTTATTCCATCCGTACTCATCCCTAACCGTACATTTCTAGAATCCGCACCAAAATTTGGGAATTTCTTGTCGATGTTTCTCCACTGGATAGAGTCCGCTGGGTGTCTAATTAAATCATCAACTTTACGCCCCTCCGCGTGCCACCGCATTTTCTTTGCATGTTCAGTATTTGCAAACAGATACTTCAGGCGAGGAATGATAGGAAGATACCATACAACCTTGGCCGGAATGCCCTTCGGCTCCTCATTGCCCTCGATGTCATCGTCCGTAGCATTGTTGCGCTTCTTGTATCGGGAAGTCTTACAAACCGGACATACATGTAGATTCTCGTACTCTTTACGGAAGAGGATGCAGTCGTTTTTGCAAGCATGTATTCTTTGTACATCCATTCCTAGCGGACAGAGAATCTTCTTAGCTTTGTATGTGCTTTTTGGCAACTCGTTCCCGTCTGGAAACATGTCTGCCAGGAGTTGTAAAAATACAGTAAAGCTTTTGTCAGACCAACCTCCGCTTGCCTTCAATTTGAGTAGTTCCAGAACAGCTGACAACCGGGTATATTTCGCCTTGCAACCATGGTACAATTGTCTCTCCGAGTCCTCCATTAGACCTAGAAATTTCTCGTATTGCCTGCCACGAAGGTCATTACCTTCAGCATCGCGCAGCATTTGCTCGAGATCGTTATCATTGGTACGCATCTCGGCATCCTCTTCATCAGACTCAGAATCAACATCAGCTTCCAGATTCAACTCTTCACCACTCATTCCTTCATCGCTCCCCTCCATGTGTTCGCCGTGATGGATCCCAATTTGTATAACCAGCTACGAATCCCCTACGGATCAAATGATCTTGTAACTGGGCCGTGTTCATCAACATCTTCTCATTCTTGCAGTCATAGCATGGACAACACACATGACCAGACTTCCTACTCGACATATCATCCTCAACCGCTCTTAAAAATTCGTTCACGCCACTGATATACTCAGGGCTCACACGGTTCGCATCATACATCCATCTTCGATCCATCGACACTATGACATACATATAAACATATGTTGACTAATTAATTATCTGTGTGATTCAAAATAAAAATTAAACTCATCGCTCTCTCTCACTTGTCCAATTATGTGCAAAACCATCCAAGCAAGAGAGCCATCCAAGCATGCGTATATATTACATCTAAACCACAATTAATAAACCATCCATCCATGCCTATACATCTATTAACCCTAAATTATCTTCTAATAGAACATAATTGCACTAGATCTAGGGTTAGAGAGCAATTAAACAAACTAGCTAGATAACCAAATCTACTAACCTATTGCCACACCAAAGCAATTAGCTCCTTCCAATCTTCTTCTCCTCCCCCAAAATCGCCTCAAAATCGCCTCAGCCACCGCCACCAGCCCGACAGCCCTAGGAAACTCTAACAGGGGAGAACTGGTTCTGTTATATAGGTGGAGAAGTCATTCCAAACGGTCTAGCCACTTCAACTGCCTGTGATGCCCAACCACAGAGGGGTGAAGAAAAGACTGTCTGCGATGTATTGCAACATCGCAGACGGTTCCTTCAATGACCGTCTCTGATGTATCATCACAGACGGTTCGCTTAGAAGCCGTCTGTGATAACTACATACATCGCAGACGGGTTATACCTCGAACCGTCTGCGATGAGTCATTCCAGACGGTTCGGGTATGACCCGTCTGGATTGACATATCATCCAAGACACTAGGGTCTGGACGAAAGTCATCGCAGACGCTGTCGGTTTTCTGCCCGTCTGTAATGTATGCTATCCTAGACGGGTTGTGGTAACCATCTGCGATGTGCCGTCCAGGATGTGCCATTCTGTAGTAGTGTGATTGAACGAGAGCCCAGAATTTTTTATAATAATAACTACAAAAGAATGCCATCAATAAAAACTCTGTGGAAAACGTACCTCTTTCACGCCTATCCACGGTTTTTCACACGCGCCATTACATGTGCATCCCTTGATACAGCCTCAAGACTCTCGTAGGAACTATATAGTTGAGCTCTGCATTCCTCAAAAAGTAAAGGCTCAAAAACTCTAATGTACTCCTCAGTAGATTCAAAGCTTCTAGGAACACACTGTAGTTCTGCCTCCTCTGTTCAGATAACAATTGTAGAACGTGCCTTGTCAAATTAAGAGCACACACTCAAACAATGGTTTTTCCATAAATGAAAACAAGCAGATAGTGAAGATGCATTAATAAAATCAGTGCCACAATATCGAACACGAGAGAAGAAACACAAAGAGCTCCACTTTGACTCTTTGAGCAAACTAGAACAGTTAGATAATGGGTTCCTTGTTATTGTTCGCAATTTTTTCATTCCCTCGGCGCGGTTGGTTGAGTAGCTCAGACGGGCGTGTAGCTGTAGCGGCATGGCTGGGAGAGGAGGGGGCCCTGGGGAGTAGAGGCAGCCATGCGGCGGGGACAGGAGCGGCGGGGACTGAGGAGGAGCGGTGGCGGTGGCGCGGCCCGAGAAAAGCAGTCGCGGCCTGAGGAGAAGCGGTGGCGGTGTGATTTGAACAGGAGCTCCGTGGCCGGGGAGGAGCGGCGGCGGTGGCAGTGTCTGTGGAAGAGCGGCATCGATCGGGGCTCCCGAGAGGCCAAGTCGACCTAGCTGCTGCGGGGGCGAGGACGGACGAGGGATTGAGGGTTGTGCGTGGCGGCTAATTGTGCTAACTGGGCCGGCTCCCGAGCTGCGCCGAGCCAGTCGTGAGCCCGAGCTGAGCCCAGCTTTCAGCTCACTGTTCCTGTATACTGCTGCTTGGGTTAGCAAATTAATATGGGTTAACCCAAGCTGTAGGCACATCCCTAGTTACCTTTAACCCATGTGCACATTAAAGGGTACACCATATAAGCTCTTGGCCTCACTATGATCCTACGTATTTTTGGATTAAGATCAATTTTAAGAATGTGCTTTATATCAACTAAAAGGAATACTTTTATCTTCAAAGAAGAGCATATTTGTTTTGAAACATTACTACAGATTTCATTTAACGGGACATCACCTGTATAGATGGCTACTTGGAGCCGTCTGTATAGTGCTTATCACAGACGGTTCCAAACGCGAACCGTCTGAGAAAATGACGACCAGCGATGGTGCACAAGCGGGACGCTATAGTACGTAACGAACCATCTGTACAAATATCACAGATGGTTCCCAGCAGGGACTGACTGTACTGTGAAGGATATCACAGACGGTTCCCAATTATTACAGACGGTACCAGTTGGGAACCGCCTGTACTATCCCTACTAGTACAGACGACTCCCAACTAGGATCGTCTGTGATATTAGAACAGACGATACCAGTTGGGAACCGTCTGTACTATCCCTCCAAGTACAGACAGCTCCCAACTGGGACCGTCTGTGATATTAGTACACACGGCACCAGTTCGGAGCCGTCTGTACTACGACTGATAGTACAGGCAGTTCCCAACTGGTCTGTACTATTAGTACAGGTGGTTCCTAACTGGGAGCCGTCTGTGCTAGATATTTTTAGTGTGCTGCTTCATCTTCAACCTTCGGATCTACCGCTTCGTTTCGCGCATGCGCGTCGCTCCATATTCCTCTTCACATCGCTTCGCTCCCTCCGCCTCTCCCTACTAAGTACTCCTCTTCCACCGGCCTCCGCCCAATCCATTCCCTCCTACCCACTTCTCTCCTCCGCCATGCCGAGTGTGCCGTCGTCTTCACCGCCACCGCCCGTCCAATCACCCTACGTGGGTCCGCCGTCGCCAATTAGTTGGCCATCCAACTACTCGTGGGACGAGGACTCGCCGGGGAAGAATGTGCTCTTCTCCGACGAGGAGACTAATCGGTCCACCGATTGGAGTCCGTCGAGCTCCGACAACACCGATCTCCGACGACGCCGATTGGTGGATGTCGGAGGAGGAGGCCGAGAAGGCCCACGACGACGACGACACCAATGACGACGATGAAGACAAGGACGACGACGACACCGATGATGACGACGACAACGACAACGACGATGACGATGACGACCAGCAAGGCGCCGTCGCCGCCCATGGGTACTGCACCGAGGACGGCTGGGAGGACACCACGGACGACGATTACGGCTGGGACGACACTGACACCGACAATGACGATGACGGCAGCGACGGCGCTGATGGCGACGACGACGCAATCGGCCCCACCCAGCAAGAGGCGCAGACTATATTAGATATTTTTTTTGCACAAGAACTAGTGCACTAATTACTAGTACTTTGTAAAAATTAGTAGTACTTTGCATTAATATTACTACTACTTCAATTAATATTAGCCTATATTAGCCTTCTGTGTTCTGTTCAAATATTAGCGTACCGTGTTAATTCTTTTCCGATCGTTCGATCTCCAAAAATCACAAAAACTATCACCGACGGCTCCCAAACGGGAACCGTCTGAGAAAAAATATATGCACGATGGCGAACGGCATAGTACAGCCAGTTTCTCAACTGGGGCTGTCTGCAATGTTAGTACGGATGGTTCCTGTTGGGAGCCATCTGTACTGTGCCGTCCCGCTTGTTCGCCATCGTGTCTGAGAACGGCACAGTACAGACGGTTCCCGATTGGGAACCGTCTGAGAAAATGACTACCCACGATGGCGGGACGGCACAGTACAGACGGTTCCTAGTTTGTACAGACGGTTCCCGACTTGGAGCCGTCTGTACCAATAGCTATAAGCTCACTCCTAGCTCGATTCGCCGCTATCACCATTGTCGCCGGCCCTCTTCCTGACCTCCTCTCGAGCCGCCCACACACGCAGCCGGACCAGGAAGAGCCGGCGAACCTTGTGCTGGAAGGAATCAAGCTTGGGGCACTGCAAGCCTTGCTCGCCGACGACCTCACCGAGCTGCCGTCGCCGCTCGCCGTCCCGCCGTCATCTCCGACCTCCCCAGCATCGGCCGACTCTTCCTATAGCTCCACGGTGAGCCACAGAACTTTCCCGTGCCCTCCCCCCCCCCTCCCGATTCCATGCTAAATGATCGTGACTGATCGGTAGCTAGCTAGCTCGATCGCGCTCTGAGCCATTCAGCTAGTTGGGAAGAAGAAAAGAAAAAGAAAAAAAATGTGGGACCCATGTGTCATAGAGAGAAGGAAAAAAGAAAAAGAAAATTTAATATGAGAGACAACCCCACTTGTCATGTTCAATGGCTAAGTTAAGCTGAGTAACAAAAGTTTTTCATATTTTTGATTTTCTGAGAAAAAGCAAGAAAATGCTAAAGATGCTTTAAACTTCTAAAAATCTTAGAAAATTCATACGAACTCGAAATGAGGTGATTCTTTTTTTAAAATTCATCATTTAATCTGTAGAATTTTATGGTATAACTTTTGTTCATGTCACAGTGCTGTAAAATTTTGAAAATGACCAAAATGCCCTTAAACCCAAAAATTGAAGTATGATTTTTAGAAAAATCATGCTAGCTCCAAAAATAATATGTGTTGCACCAAAATTCAACTTTTGATACATGTTGCATCTTGGCTTTATTTTATTCGTGCATCAACATATAAAATTTTGACATATATAGAAATGTTGCTTTCTTAGAATATTTAAATAATTAGGTACTTACTTTATTTGAATTTTGCATAGTTGGGTTTATATATTACTAAAAATGCATAAATGTAGTGTTTTAGATTAATTTACATATGAAATTTATTAGGTCAATTTAACAGTAATTTACTCGTTCTGCAGCCTATGTAGCAAGATGGATCAGGGGTGGATGTACGGTTCTCGTACTTTAATACTGAGAGAGACTTCAACAAGTTCATGTGCTTGATTGAGGACTTCGAAAAACCTTTGTTCCCAGGTTGCAAGCTGAAATACACAAAGCTCTCATCCGTGCTCGAGCTGCTTAAATTGAAAGCAAGCTATGGATGGTTAGACAAAGTTTCACGGCACTCTTAGGTCTCCTATCGGAGATGCTCCCGGATGGAAACGGGCTGCCCAAAAACACATGCCAAGCAAAGCAGGTTGTTTGTCCATTGGGGATGGACGTAGAAAGGATACATGCATGTTTGAACGACTGTATCCTGTACCGTAATGAATTATCAAACTTGCGTTCATGTCCCGTGCAAAGCATCTCGTTACAAGTGTAAGAGTCAATCAGACGACAGCGAGTCTTTCATCGAGCAGAAGAAAGGAATTCCCGCTAAGGTGGTGTGGTATCTGCCTGTAATTCCGCGTATGAAGCATCTCTTTGTGAATCCAAAAGAGGCCAAATTGTTGTGCTGGCACTCGGAGGACCATAAGGAAGATGGAAAGCTAAGACACCCCGCCGATTCCGCGCAGTGGAGAAACATCGACATGATCTTCCAAGAATTCGGGGCTTGGATGGTACTGCGAGTAGGTGGCTGCCCCACTCCTGTAAAACGGTGTTCATGCGCCACCATAGGTTCTTTAACAGGAATCACCCGTACCGCAATATGAAGGAACAATTTGACGGGACGAGGGAGAGAGGTTTATTTCCAAGGCATTACAGTGGGCAAGAGGTGTACAATATGGTTAATGATATCGATGTTGTCCTCGGAAAGAGTGGTAAAAAAGTGAAGGCCGGCGGCATGTGGAAGAAGAAATCAATATTTTGGGAGTTACCGTATTGGCGGCACCTTGAAGTTCACCACTGCATCGACGTCATGCATATAGGGAAGAATGTGTGTGACAGCTTGATTGGTCTATTACTTAATATTCCAGGGAAGACGAAAGACGGCCTCAACGCATGTCTCGACTTGGTTGACATGAAGATTAGGCTCGAGTTGGCACCTGAGCCCTCCCAAAAAGGCAGAACAAGGCTTCCTCCGACCTGCTATAACCTGAAAAAGTCCGAGCGGACCGATCTGTGTCGGTGCTTGAAAGGGGTGAAAGTGCCGTCCGGAAGATTTCGATGGAAGATCTGAAATTAGTTGGCATGAAGTCCCATGATTGCCATGTGTTGATGACACAGATGATTCCTGTTGCAATCCGAAATATCCAGCCGAGCTATCTCCGAGACACAATCATTAGGCTGTGTTACTTCTTCAACACAATCTCTCAGAAGGTCATCGATCCCGAAGCACAAGATTTTTTGCAGGCTGATGTGGTGAAGACACTGTGTCATCTTGAGATGTATTTTTCTCCGTCATTTTTTGATATCATGGTCCATGTTATCGTCCACCTCGTGAGAGAGATAAAGATCTGTGGACCGGTATTTCTATGTCAGATGTACCCATTTGAGCGGTACATGGGAATTCTCAAGCACTACGTATGAAACAGATCTCGTCCCGAGGGTAGCATCGTCGAAGGTTACACATCCGAAGAGGTGGTCGAGTTCTGCATCGATTACATAGACTAGCTCTATGTCTCGCCATGAGGGGAGACTAGATGGCAAAGGGACCATAGGGAGGAAATCACTCATTGCTGACTACGCGGCGTTATCTCAAGCCCATTTCACAGTATTGCAACACATAACTGAGGTGGCCCCGCATATCAACATGCATAAGGAAGGGCTACATAGAGAGAATCCAGGCCGTACGGAGGCTTGGCTCACCAGACATCACAACCGCAGCTTCAACAACTGGTTGTGGGTCCGAAGTACTAACAGTTCAGCTGAGGAGAATATTGGCTGGTTGGCAAGATGGCCAAGTCACACAATCCTGAAATTCAAAGCATATGACATAAATGGGTACACCTTTTATACCAGAGCACAAGATGGGAAGATCATAGTACAGAACAACGGTGTCCGCATAGATGCCTTCCAGGACAAACGTGGGGTGTGCGCATACTACGGGTACATTGAGGAGATCTGGGAACTCGACTATGTACGTTTCAAGATCCCCCTCTTTTGGTGCCACTGGGTCGCACTCTCAAGTGTTAAGGTCGACAAGTACGACATGATTACAGTGGACCTCGAGCATGCCGCATACAAAGACAAACCATTTGTACTCACTAAGCAAGCTGTTCAGGTATTTTATGTCCAGGACCTAGCAAATCAGAAGCTTCACGTAGTCCTCCAACGGAAAAGAAGGATTGTCAGAATTGAGAATGTCGTGGACGAAGAAGAGTACAATCAATTTGATGAGTTCCCTCTCGGAGATGGCACCGTGCTGAACGAAGAACAACTACCGATCGGGGCTACTTGCTACCTGCTGTAATACCCAAACTTAACGATTAGGGTTTCGTCCTGCATTCATGCATACATGTCATCATCATCACCCACACCTTACTTAAACTTAGTTGTATATCAACTTTATTTTATAGAATATGTACATATCTCATCCTCGGTGGATATGTTAACAAACACCAATCAACTTATTCGAAGTATCGAACCTCGATAATAACACTCACAAGTAGTGGGGCCAGTGAACCCCGTCGATGAATTCCCCTACTAACCCTCTCTTTCTTCCCAAGATTTGTCTCAAGAACCACATGAAATAACAACTCGATTGAAAACATCCGAGCTCAAACCCTAAAACATCAAAACTAGGCTCTGGAGGAAGGGCAAGCAAATATGGGTGAAAACTTGTCAAATTTTGGGGATGGCCTTGAATATGGAAAGGTCAGCTCCATGCCAAATTTCAAAAATTTTGGAGGAGTTTAAAACCTAGTTGCAGTTCAAATCGTCGAATTAGGTCAAACCCTAGGATTGAACTAGACACCCATCCAAACAAGCTGCAAATCGATTCAAACTTCTACAGTAGCTCACAAATAATGTTTAGAAGGTCCTGCAAAAATTTCAAAATTTTTGGAGCAAGGAATGCACATAAAATGACGCAAGAACTAACACTGATGCAAGAAATTAAAAAGAAAAAAAAAGAAAAACCCTAACTACACCTGGGCCGAAGGCCTACTCGGCCGGCCCAGTCGGCCTGTCCGCTGCGCGCGCGCGCCCCCTCTCCTCTCGCTGACTCCCCGGGCCCGCCTGCCAGCCTCTCCCCCTCTCCGTTCCCGCCCCGGGGCCCGCCTGTCATCCCTCCCCTTCCACGTCGCCGCCGTCAGCTGGCCGGGGTGGGCGGTGCCCCGCTCCCGACCTCCGCTGTCCGAGCCGCCGCCGCACTATTTAAGCCTCCTTCCGACTAGGCTCCCCCTTTCTCGCAAACCCTAGCCCTCTCCCCCTTCCTCCGGTGCCCGAGCGTTCCCTCCGCCGCTCCCTTCTCCAACTCCGGTGAGCAATCGGAGCCGCTCTGGTCACCTTCTCCCTCCAATCCTTCGCTCCCCAGTTAGCCCGTGTTCCCCCCTAACACCCGACCTTTCCCTTTTTTCAGAGCAGCGCCCGAGGACCCCGACGCCATCTTCTCCCTCGCGGCCGGCCACCTGCTCCGGTGAGCTCTCGCCTCGGTTCCAGAGGCCCCCGAGCCCCATTTTCTAGCTCCTAAGCCCCCTCTCCTCTCCCCTCACCTCCTCCGCTCTCTCTTTGCGTAGATCCGAGCCGGAGACGTCCTCCCCGTCGACAACCGAGGCTTCTCCCCACCGATCACCGTCGCTGACCCCCTTTCCGGTCTCCTCCCTCCTCCCCGAGCACCGCAACGAGCCCGGGGTGAGCTCCTCATGCCTTAGCTGCATTGCCCGAGCAATCCCGAGCCCCCTAGTGCCCGGTGGCTCAACTCCGGCGAGCCCCCGGTGTGTGCGCCGCCGTCCCAAATGTCCCCGGCCACCCCGGTGCTGAGGTGGAGCCCTGGGGTGCCGTGGCGGCCCCTGGTTGGCTGGCCACGCCAGGTCAGCTGCTGACCAAGACGCCCCGAGCCCAGTCAGCTCTGCCTCTGGGGCCCAGTTGTCAGCCCGTGGGGTTTAAGATTAGGATAGATGGGTAGGCTGTGGGGTGTGCGTAGGATTTTAGTTTTTGTCTGGGTAGTGTTCGGGTGCATCTAGCAATTAGGGTTTCGACTGATTAGGGTTAATTTTGTATAAAATTTCAAACAGCCATAACTTTCAAACCACACGTCCAAATTTGGTAAATTTTATATATTTGGAAAGCTTATGAAATTCTCTACAATCTGGCTGAATCAAAAGTTAATTTTGAGCACATGCACAGGATGATATCTAGGGTTGTTATTTTGCCACTTTCGAGAGTCGGTAAACCCTAGCTTCGCGCCCGTAGCTTCGATTCCGACAAGATTGATAGTTTTAGAGACCTTGCGACATTCTCTACAGTCTGGTCCAATTAGGTGCCTAACATTGGCACATGCACCATAGGTCCCTTACAGTATGAGTTGTAGTCCCCTTTCTCGCCGTTCGTCGAATAAACCCTAACTCGATGGTATTAGCCCCGAATTGGACAATTCCACTACGTTAACCTCGTATTCCCGAGCACTTTCATACGATAAGTATTGCAGGTCATGATCATCCACTGTGAGTAGTAACCTGCAAACCCTAAATTCCCCTCTCGATAAATGCCACGTTGTCGATAAACCCTAACTTCGTGATGGTAACTTCTGATCGGATGATTTCAGTAACGTTAGGTTGCATTCCTAAATGTTTACCTAACACTCATGTTTACGAACCTTGACTATCCATTTAGGTTAGTAATCCTTAACCCTCCTCGTACCCTCGCATAAAATGACATGCATATCTAGTACCACTAAGCATGCATACATGTGGAATCTTATTGTTTCTTTTATCGTTTCCTTTCCGGTTCTTCGAATTAATTACAAAAGAGCCTGAAGAAGAAGACCACCCGGCTTACGACTCCACGCAAGACCAGGAATAACCCGAGCAAGGCAAGCAGAGCTTGTTGCATCTTACTTTCCGTATTCTTGTGTATGCCCTGTTTATGTGTACTCATGCGTGAATGGTTGCTTGAATGCCATATGTGAGGTTGAAAACACTAGTATGCGTAGGATGTGTCTTACGTTGAGAATACCTTATGGCTCTTCAACTAAATTGATTAAGTGAGTTGGGAGAGCTGAGGGCGTGCACAATGGGTACGGTTGGTGTTAATTGCAGAGTGAAGGCGACCCAGGAGTAAGTAGAGTTTTGTCGTCACACCAACCCTATCTTCAGCGTGTCACCATCCCTTATCACGCGGGAACGTTAGCTGGGAACCAACATTGAGGTATAGTTGGGGATAAGTCTCCATGCCTTTGGAGGCTAGCTACCTCCAAATGGTTATGCACTCACTATGCCTGCAATGGTTGAGTTGTCGGTAGCGGTTCGAGAGATTAAATGAAATTGTGTGCATGATGGATCGATTTGGAATTGACATAGGGGCTGCCCTAATTGATTCGTAATATGTTAACTGGATTCATTTGGATTAGATTCATGGGCCGCTCCAATGGACTTGGAATTGATGATTGGGTCTGGTGTTGATTTGTTTACGCTATGTATGTATATGGAATTAGCCTGTCACCTAAGTTGTCCTTACTTCACCTTGTTAATACTATATTCTTAATCGGTATATTGTTACTCTGAGAAGCATCATGTTTACTTGTTGCTGTACTAGTATGGGTAGGGCATTTAATCAAGCACGAATAAGTCTTGCGAGTACTTTTGTACTCACCTAGGTTATTCCTAGAGCTTGCAGGTGAGCCGGTGGTCGAAGACTATTTTGATGACGCTTAAACTTGTGGTTTCCTTGATTAGCTATTCGGCTCATGGGATAAGTGGTGACTTTTGGTCAGCGGTCAATGCGCCGCTGTGGGACTCTTTTACTTGCTTCCGCTATTGCTTAATTACCCCGTACTCGGATATGTTTCCGGCTATGCCCGACTGATGTAATCTTATAGTCCGATGTGGACAACTAGTTTATCATCGTAATGTAGTGCTTTGTTGTGATATCCAACTTGTTATTCGGGCTGCCCATATGAAATGCGTGTATGATATGAATCGTATGGGTATGCCGTGAAGGGTTACGGTTGTTCTCCTTTTTACCATGTCGAGCAGGAATCGGTTGAGTGACCCGCTGGCTGAGATGCTGTGCCGGCCAGGCAGGGTGTGGGTGTATCCTACCGGGCCTTCGGGCGACCCACTAGCTGCCAAGCTAGGTTAGGGTGTGGGTAGAGTCGCCGGGCTCCTCCGACCTTGCTTTGCGTGGTAGAATCCGGGAACGGCTCTAGACCTTCACCGGATCAGGGAATCGTATGTGGTTCTGGGAGGTCTAGTCGCTTCCGGCCGGCTTGCGTTGGTCAGGTGTCGGATCACTCCGCCTCGGTGCATACGGCGCAGGTACCGTGCCACCAGGTCGACTGGTCCTTCGGCCCTTGGCGACCGTTCGTTCCCCTAATCATATTCAATTCCTTAAAAAGTTAAACCCTATGTTTAAAATTAATAAGTAGATTGCTTTTATTCCTTAACCTCATCGCTCTTAGTTCTGAATGTTCTCCTCTATTGCATTTGTTTTTCCTTGTGTGGTTAACCATATCCTCACTAACCCTAAAATTGTATAGGATGGTGTACAACATTGTGACCGACCCGCACCAGCTAGGAGGATGGGCCACCCTGTTGTGGAGGATGTTGGAATACCTTGGCGTGCCCCAGGAAGACCTACCCGCTTTCCATGCCAAGACCTACGAGGTTCGTGGGAAGGCTCATTTTTGGATGGGATGGGTTACAGTGAGAGTCTCCGATCTGGATCAGACTTTTACTGCACCCAGAGCTGGTGATAATGATGCCCGCCTTGAAGCAGCTAGGAAAGCAGTCCTCCATTTGTGACATCATTTTGATGAGATCTTCCGATTCTCCCAGTTCCATCTCATTCCCCAGGCAAGTAATGGAGGCAATAATATTATGGTACCAGCGCCAAGCGACGACGAAGAAGATGAGACTGAGCTGGAGACTGCCGATCACATTGTCGCTGCGGAAATAATGTATGATGGGTTGTATATGGATTATGGAAAAGCTACTCAAGAGGTGGAACGGCTGACAAAAGTTAACCACAAGCTTCGTTCTGAATTGCGCCGGAGATATCATGTGGCGAATGAAGATGAGTCCTGTGGCGAGAGCCCTTATGTCCCGGTACAAGAGCCGACCCCAACTCCACCCTGTGAGACCAATCAACCCCAGAGTTCTGGAGCAAACCACGCAAGAGGATGACATCCCGTGAGTATCTGCAACTCTTCACCCCAAAACCCTCACGCGAAGGTACCTCGACACCAGCCGCTCCAGTCCCTACTGATGAAGCTATATTGTCTGAAGAAGAAGAAGAGGACCCGTCGATTGGTGTGTGGTACTCTACCAGTAACCCACCGACTGATGAAGAGTAGGATGATCGCTTGGAGAATAGCAATGGAGGCTTACGAGACCTGCTGACTGAATGAAGAAGCTTCATACATCCCTTGTAGTGCTGTTCGGATTTCAGTGTTAAGTAGAAAGTCTCATTTTGTGGCGTAAGCCGAACCAAACCCTAGGTCTAAGGTATCTTTTGGAGGCATGTAATTGGGTATCGGTGGCTGCAATTTTTGGCACAATTGTAACGTTTATTTCACCCTAAGGTGATCTAAACCGCAGCCCATCCATGAACTATGTTGAACGTGTGATGCAATTGAGGATTATGATCGATCGTTCTTGCCATGTTTTGTGCCTCATTTTCCCGAGAAAATATGTATGAAATAATGTGCCATGTTCATGAATACCTCGCTGTACCATAGTGCAAATGTTTTTGCTTCCCAGCCTCTCGACTTGCCGTCTCATTCCGTTGTCCTTTGATTGCAACAGGATGGCGTCAGGAACGCGTGGAGCTGCCCGTGGTCGCCGTGATCGGGAGGAGGAAGAAGTGCCACCCCCTCCCCAGCAGCCCAACATCGCGGACCTGCTCATGACCCAGAATAGGATTCTGGAGCAGCTCGCGCGTAACCAAGGTGCAGGAGGTGGACAAGTTCGAGGCGGCCTGTCTGTATTCCAGCGAACCCAACCGCCGACCTTCGACCGAGCTGATGATCCGCTGGAGGCTGACAGTTGGATCCGGACCATTGAAAGGAAGCTTCAGCTAGCCCAGACTGTGGAGGCCGACAAGGTCAACTTTGCCTCCCACTATCTCGAAGGAGCCGCCGCAGATTGGTGGGAAAACTTCCTCGCCATGCAGGCGCCGGGCCATGTGGTCACGTGGGCGGAGTTTAGAAAAGGTTTTTGTGAGTTCCATATCCCTTCGGGTGTGATGCCATTGAAGAAAGAGGAATTCAGAGACCTCCGTCAGGACAAGAAGCCCGTCTTGGAATTTCTTCGCGAGTTCAACCATCTCGCACGGTATGCGCCACGAGAAGTGTCAACAGATGAAGATAGGGTAGAGAAGTTCATGGGCAAGCTAAATGATGAGATGCAAGCCAAACTTGCTGCCATCGACGTGCGGGACTTTCAGCATCTTGTAGACAAGGCGATCAAGATAGAGGCAAAAGAGTTGGTCCTCGACAGGTCTCGCAAGCGCGAGAGGGAGGCGCTGAGAGTTGCTGCAAGTAGTTCACAGAAGCCTCGGATGTGGCAGCAGCAACCACCACCCGTCCTACAGGACAATATCCTCCAAGGCTGCAAAGCTTTGCTCCTCGTCCCCAATCGCAAGGATATCAGCCCCGTCCCCAGGGAGGACCGTCGCGACCTCAGCTCGACCTCAGCAAAGTTCAGTGTTATAACTGCGGAACTATGGGACACTTCGCCAATCACTGCAGTCTTCCACGCACGGGGCACACCTTTGCCCCCAAGGTGCAGCAAGGGCAGACAAGAGGAGGGCCCCAAGTCAGAGGATCAGCCCCCACCAAGCCCCAAGTCCCTGGCCGTGGCAGAGTGAACCACGTCACAGCAGAAGAAGCACAGGATGCGCTAGAGGTGGTGCTGGGTACGCTCCCCGTGAACTCAACTCCTGCCACCGTTCTTTTGATTCTGGAGCATCCCATTCATTCATATCCAGCAAATTTGTGCATGAGAATCATGTTCCATCATCAGCATTGCATCCTCCCCTCCTTATTGCAACACCTGGTTCAGAATTGAGAACCGAGTCTGTCTGCAAGGGTGTTAAGATAGAAATTGGTGGGGAATCCTTTTTGGCCAACATGGTAGTTCTGGGATCAGCAGGATTAGATGTTATATTGGGCATGAACTGGTTGATACAGCATAAAGCCAAGATAGACTGCGCCGAAAGATCAGTGTCCCTTACCTCTGATTCCGGTAAAGAAGTGATGTTTGTGTCCTCGTCTCCATCAGGGTGTCTCTTTGCCCTGAGTGGTACCCAGGACCAGGGAATTGAACTCATTCCAGTAGTATGCGAGTACCCAGATGTCTTCCCAGAAGAATTGCCGGGTATGCCCCCTGACCGTGCAGTGGAGTTTGTCATCGACCTGCCACCTGGAACCGCTCCCGTGTCAAGGCGCCCATATCGAATAGCCCCAAATGAGCTGTTGGAGATGAAGAAGCAACTCAAGGAGCTTGAGGACAAAGGATTCATCAGACCTAGTTCTTCACCCTGGGGTTGTCCAGCCATGTTTGTGAAGAAGAAGGATTCAAGCCTAAGGATGGTAGTCGACTACCGCCCATTAAACGAGCTCACGGTGAAGAACAAATGCCCTCTTCCCAGGATTGATGACCTATTTGATCAGTTGACTGGAGCCTGTGTCTTCTCCAAAATTGACCTCAGGTTGGGCTACAACCAGATAAAGATCAGATCTGAAGACATTTCAAAAACAGCCTTCACTACCCGTTACGGGTCATACGAGTACACACTCATGTCCTTCGGTCTGACCAATGCCCCTTCCACCTTTACACAACTCATGAACTCAGTATTCATGGAGTACCTTGATCGATTTGTTGTCGTCTTCATCGACGACATCCTCATCTATTCCAAGTCCGAATCAGAGCATGAAGATCACTTGAGAATGGTGCTCGACAAGCTCCGTGAGCATCGTCTGTATGCCAAATTCTCAAAGTGTGAGTTTTGGAAGCACCAAGTGGAGTTTTTGGGTCATGTGCTCTCAGCCCAAGGTGTCGCCATAGACCCAAGCAAGGTGCAAGCAGTACAAGAGTGGAAACAACCCAAATCAGTTACCCAAATCCGAAGTTTCCTTGGACTGGCAGGATACTACCGTCGATTCATCGAAGGTTTCTCCTCCATAGCGAAGCCCATGACTGAATTGTTGAAAAGGACAAGAAGTTCGTGTGGTCTGACAAGTGCGAAGCCAGCTTCCAAGAGCTCAAGAAGAAGCTAACCTCAGCCCCAGTGCTTATCCTTCCCGACGTCCATAAGGATTTCGAAGTTTACTGTGATGCTTCCCGGAATGGATTGGGCTGTGTTCTCATGTAGGAGGGCCGCGTCGTGGCCTACGCTTCACGTCAAACTGCGTCCTCATGAGGCCAACTATCCCACCCATGATTTGGAGCTAGCTGCCGTGGTGCATGCTCTTAAGATCTGGCGGCACTACCTCATCGGTAATCGCTGCGAAATCTATTCTGATCATAAGAGTTTAAAGTATCTTTTTACCCAACCAGATCTGAACATTCGACAAAGAAGATGGCTTGAGCTCATCAAGGACTATGACTTGGGTTTAAATTATACCCCCTGGCAAAGCTAACGTCGTTGCCGATGCTCTTAGTCGGAAGCTTATTGCAACAACACCATGATTATGGAGCAACAACCACCCCTTCATGAAGAATTTCAACGGCTCAATCTGGAGATGGTTGAGCAAGGTTCTCTTGCTGTATTAGAGGTGAAACCAACCCTAGAAGATCAAGTCAAGACTGCACAAGCACAGAGTGTCGGGATGTAGAAGATAAAAGAAAAAGTAAGAATGGTACCACCACATGTTTCACCGAAGATGAAAATGGGATCCTTTGGTTCGGGAAACGGCTCGTGGTGCCCAAGGATCAGGAACTAAAGAACCTAATCCTCCATGAAGCTCATAACTCCCCGTTGGCCATTCATCCTGGCAGTACCAAGATGTACCAAGACCTTCGTCGCTAATTTTGGTGGACCCGAATGAAGCGGGAGACAGCTCAATATGTTGCTGAGTGTGACGTGTGTCGTCGAGTGAAGGCCGAGCATCAGAGACCAGCGGGCCTGCTTCAGCCACTCCCTATTCCCGAGTGGAAATGGGAAGAGATTGGTATGGACTTTGTAGTTGGTTTGCCGAAATCTCCGAAGGGCAACGATGCCATATGGGTGATTGTGGATCGCCTCTCCAAGGTCGCTCACTTCATCCCGGTGAAAACCACCTATAAAGTGAGCCAACTGGCAAGATTATATATTTCCCGGATCGTTTGCCTCCATGGTGTCCCCGTCAGGATTATTTCAGATCGAGGCACCCAGTTCACCAGCAGGTTCTGGAAGTGTTTGCACGAGGCATTGGGGACTTCTCTATCTGATGATGAATAGTATGGCTTCCCGCGTATTAGGGGTATCCGTATGTAGACTCCCGTGACTTTAGGAAGGTACAGCTTACCCGGGAAGGATCCCTGGGTGATAAGGTAACCCTTCTCGGGAAGAGAAGACTCCCCTTAAACTAGGAAGTTGATCCCGACGTTTAAGGAGACCAGAGTCCTACTTGGGCGTAAGTCCAAGTCCAGTACGATGTCGGACGCCCCCTATATAAGGATCAGCAATCCCATAGGGAAGGGAGGAGGGAGCGAAATAGATCCAACAGAGCCAATCAAGTCAAGACATCTAGTCGGAGCTCCCGAAGTCGAAGCCCTAGAAGATCCACTGCCTCGAAGGAGTCGAGCCCGGTGGTTTAGGAGAGTTTAGTCTACGATTAGGCCTAGGGTAGCCACTAACATATATCCCCCCACTGTAAAGCGTGTTCCTGAGCAATATATAGCAACAGGACGTAGGGTTATTATCCTGAGGGAGGCCCGAACCTGTATAAAAATGGCTGTTCCCTGCTATCAGATCTCTTGGCATTTGGGCCCTAGAGGTCCCTACCCCCCAGTAATCATCATCTCACGAGTACCGTAAGTTTGCCGGTTCACCGATCGTCGACAGATGGCGCCGACCGTGGGGACCTCTCCGGACCAAACCGTCGAGGAAAGATCAAAGTCGGCAGGATGCGCAACTAGGCGCGATCAGATCCCAGCGCCGTTTGCGCACCCCTCCCCGGTTACGACCGAGGAGGAAGTAGCAAGCACGGCAGGAAAAACCGGTCGCAACCTCGCCCCGCACTGGGTACTCGGACCAGGGCTTCTACGACAACTTCGGCCCTATGAACCCGTACCCAGTGACGGATCGAGTCGACCTCGGAGAATACGCCCCTGGAGAGGACTCGGATTGCGAAGCAGATCACTTCAGAACCGAGTGCGCCAGGGCCTTCAGCGGGAAGTTGATCTTGAATGACGACTCCCCAGCAGGAATGACCAGCCCCATGGCTGGGATTTCTCCTGCTAATTCTGATCGTGAGAACGATCAAGACTTTACCCGAGTGGCGTCCGATGAGGACAACGCGATGGAATACGAGTACACGTCATCCAGCCAAGGACCTCGGATGGTACTCGCGATCGACGACGGTCGAGAAGACCCCGAAGATCAGGATCTGCCCGGGGGCTCGCAGCCGCGCAATGCGCTGGCTGCCTCCCACGTGGACGGAGGCTTGCCCGCTGCCGGGGAAAGAACTCCTCGCCGGAGCGGAGACCTGCCTGCCATGGGAGAAAGATCCCCCCCGGGAACGAGGGAGTACGTGTCCCGGACTGCTCGAAGACTTGCGGAAGTGCGCAATCTACTGTCACAGCCTCCCGTAGCGGATTTATCTACACCCGCGGGCGAGCAGTGGCTACGACGGCTGGGGGCTGACCTCCAGGAGGCTCAGAACCAGGCCGAGTCTTCTCGAGCCCGATCGGTGACCCGCAGCTCTACTCGGGTGGATACCCCCCCTCCGTTGGAAGAACGAGATCGGGAGGGACGTCACCCCAGGAACCGGTCTCCTCAGGAGGAGCAGCCGGTGGACCTCCGAGAACAGCTCGAGCGGCGCCGTCGCCAAAGGCGCCAGCAGGAGCAGCAACCTTCTCGGAGAGATCACGTGCACAACGCCAATACCCGGGGCCGATCCTCGACCCCGAATAGTGGCGAGAACGTGCCTTATCGGGGATCCTTCAGCGGATGTCAGGCATTGTCCCAGGAACTCCGACAGGTACGCTGGCCTTCTCGTTTCAAGCCCGGCTCGCTTGAATCGTATGACGGAACCACGAACCCCGTGGAATTCCTCCAGATCTACACCACCGCGATTGAGGCGGCCGGCGGTGACGAGAAGGTAATGGCCAACTACCTCCCTACCGCTCTCAGAGGAGCCGCTAGGACGTGGTTGACGAACCTTCCCCCAGGAAACCATACGTTCCTGGGGACAGCTATGCGACATGCTACTCGGGAACTTCCAGGGCACCTTCCCGAGGCCTGGTCGGGTCGACGATCTTTTCCTCGTCATCCAGCGACCAGACGAGACATTCCGTGAGTTCACGAAGAGGTTTAGTGCTGTCCGCAACACTATACCCGAAATAACGGACTCGGATGTCATCCGCGCCTTCACTCGGGGCAGCCGAAACGAGATGTGCACGCACGACCTGATCATGCGTCCACCAAAAACCACCAGGCAGCTCATGGACCTGGCCGAGAAGGCCGCTTGTGCGGAGGAAACCCTTCGCTATATCAAGCAGCAACGGGGTGAATCGACCAGCTCTCCCCTCCGGTCAAGAGGCGATTCGCGCAAGACTAAGCGCAAGAAGAAGCCCTCCGGAGGGAGCAAAGAGAAGAGGACCAGAACCGACGAGGTGATGGCCGACGTCTCCGAGAAACGCACCTGGAAGCCACGCCCCAAGGACAAGCCTACGACATCCTCCGACAAGACGTCCAAGCCCTGGTGCGACTTTCACCAGACTGACTCGCATGATCTGCGACAGTGTCGCATCTTCAAGAAATACCTCAGGGAAGAGCGGGAGAGGTTCCGCGAGGAGAATCCCCAGGTCGCTAACAACAGCCGGGAGACGTCTTCCGACGACAATGAATCCACTCCTGAGCCTTTCCAGGGGCATGTCAGAGCAATCGAGCACATATTCGGGGGCTCGACCTCTTACGAGTCCAAGAGGCAGTATAAGGCGATCGCCCGAGAAGTCCTCGCGAGTGTACCGCGGGTCCCTCGAGCGATCAAGTGGTCTGAGGTATCAATCTCATTCGACCAGACCGATTGCCCCGAAAACTGTGCTCGACCGGGACGGTACCCGATCGTGGTCGAGCCAACGATCAACAATTGCCGAGTAGGTCGCGTGCTAATAGATGGAGGGAGCTCCCTCAATATCCTATTCGCCAACGCCCTCGATGCCATGCAAGTGCCACGGTCATCCGTGCAGACGGTGACGCACGCTTTCCACGGCATCGTCCCGGGCTCATCGGCCACGCCGATAGGGCAAGTCACACTCCCGGTTACCTTCGGTACACCGGAGAATTTCCGAACAGAGAAAATCCTGTTCGACGTAGTCGATTTCGAGACAGCCTACAACGCTATCTTGGGACGGACTACCCTGGCCAAGTTCATGGCGCTGCGCACTACGCCTACCAGTGCATAAAGATGCCAGGCCCAAAGGGTGTCCTCACGATAAGAAGTTCCCCCAGAGAAGCACTCCTCTGCGACAGGGGAAGCCTCGACCGCGGACAGGTACACCTGGGGGACGGGGGACATATACCCTCGAAAACCAATGCGACCGTGAAAACCCACGGCGAGATAAAAATAGTTCCTCTAAGTGCGGCAGAGCCCACCAAGACAGTCCGGATCGGGTCTACGCTTGATCCAGACTTAGAATCATCGCTCGTTACTTTCCTCCGGGAGAACTCGGACGTCTTCGCATGGCAGCCATCCGACATGCCGGGGATCCCTAGGGAAGTAATTGAGCACAGGTTAGCTGTCCGTCGAGACGCCGTGCCAGTAAAACAAAAAGCTACGGCGGTTCGCCCCAGATCGGAAGGAAGCCATCAAGGTGGAAATCGAAAAACTCCTGAAGGCCGGCTTCATCCGAGAAGTCGAGCACCCTGAATGGCTCGCCAACCCAGTTATGGTTAAGAAAGCCAACGGGAAGTGGCGAATGTGCGTCGATTTCACGGATCTCAATAAGGCCTGCCCAAAGGATGCTTTTCCCTTACCCAGAATAGATCAGATAGTGGATTCAACATCAGGATGCGACTATCTAAGCCTCCTCGACGCCTATTCGGGCTATCACCAAATAAGCATGTGTCAGGGAGGACGAGGAGAAAACCTCCTTCGTGACTCCGTTCGGAGTGTTCTGCTATTCAAAGATGCCCTTCGGACTAAAAAACGCGGGAGCAACATACCAACGCGGAATGCAGCTCGCCCTCCACAGCCAAATCGGTCGGAACGTTGAGGCGTACGTCGACGACCTTGTCGTAAAAACAAAGAAGAAAGAAGACCTGCTCTCGGACCTACTGGAAACATTCACCAACCTCCGAAGAAACAGAATAATGTTGAACCCGGAGAAATGTACCTTCGGGGTCAGCGCCGGAAAATTACTCGGGTTCCTGGTATCACACCGGGGAATTGAGGCAAACCCCGACAAGATACGGGCAATCGCGGAGATGAGGTCCCCAAAAACGGTCCGAGACGTCCAAAGACTCACGGGTTGCATGGCGGCCATGAGCCGATTCATATCCCGATTAGGAGACCGCGGAATCCCTTTCTTCAAACATTTACGACAACACGACGGCTTCGAATGGACGGCGGAATCAGAAGCGGCATTCCAAAAGCTCAAAGAATATTTAACCTCCCCTCCGGTACTGGTCGCGCCTAATCCCGGGGAAGGACTTCTGCTCTACATCGCGGCCGGGCCATCCGCGGTCAGCGGAGTATTGACGGTAGAACGCGGAACCTCCGAGAACCGTGGGAAGGTCCAAAAACCAGTGTACTACATCAGCGAGATCCTGCACGGACCCAAGGAGCGCTACCCCCAAGTCCAAAAACTCCTGTACGCGGTCCTCACCACGTCTCGCAAGCTTCGACACTACTTTCCAAGCTCACACGGTCACGGTCCCGACCACCTACCCTTTGGGAGAGATCCTCCGCAATCGCGAAGCCATAGGTCGAATCGCCAAGTGGGCGGTTGAGCTCGGAGAGTTCGACCTCCACTTCGTTCGGCGCACGGCGGTCAAGTCACAAGTCCTCGCCGACTTCGTCAGTGAATGGACGGAGCCCGACTGTTCAGCGTCACCAGCGGAAAAAGACGACATCTGGACACTGCACTTCGACGGTTCCCTAACCATCGATGGCGCGGGGGCTGGGATAATCTTGACCTCTCCAACCGGAGAACGCCTGCAATACGTACTACAGATTGACTTCCCGGCCACGAACAACGTAGCCGAGTACGAAGGGTTGCTCGCCGGTCTTAGGGTCGCTTCGGCACTCGGAATCCGCCGCCTTCTCGTGAATGGAGATTCACAGTTGGTCGCAAGGCAAGTGTCCAAGGAGTATCAGACTACAGACCCGAATATGGCGGCCTACCTTGCGGAGGTGAGAAAGCTAGAGAAGAAGTTCGTCGGTTTTGAGGTACGGTATATCCCCCGAAAGGATAACTGCCAAGCCGACAGTCTTGCCCGCCTGGCCTCCTCACGATCTCCATGCCCACCCGGGGCCTTTGTAGAAAGGATCTCGACGCTGTCCGTGGCTTCCCATGAACCCGGGGACGAAGGAGAGGTGGTTAAGCACCCCTCAAGGGTGTCACCAGGTATTGACGCTCCGAGGGGAGTGGCGGGTCACCTCGTCGCTCCCCTCGATCTAGAAGAGTCGTGGATAGAGCCCATCCGCAAGTACCTTCTCGATCGAACTACACCTGAGGACGATGCGCTTTCCGAGCAAATTGCCCGGCGCGCCAGGATGTACTCCCTGGTCGACGGGGCCCTCTACCGACGAGGGGCCCACGGAGTGCTCATGCGGTGTATCCCTCAGACGCAGGGTATAAGATTACTCGAAGAGATCCATGGAGGGGTGTGCGGGGCACATGCATCTTTCCGAACCCTGGTCGGAAAGGCCTTTAGACAAGGATTCTATTGGCCGACAGCCCTCCGTGACGCGAGCGAGTTAGTGAGGCGATGCCGGCAGTGTCAATTTCACCGCAGACGCATTCACCAGCCCCACCCAAGCACTACAGACCATCCCCTTGTCGTGGCCATTCGCCGCATGGGGCCTCGATATCCTAGGGCCGTTCCCGGTAGCGCCCGGGGGCTATAAGTTCCTCTTCGTCGCGATCGATACGTTCACTAAGTGGATCGAAGCCGAACCCGTCTCGCAGATCACGTCGGAAGCAGCCAAGCGGTTCATAATGAGAAACGTTATGACCAGGTTTGGCGTCCCGAGCAAAATCATCACCGACAACGGTACTCAATTCTCCAGCTCCGACTTCATCGAATATTGCACCGAGCTCGGCACCACGATATGCTACGCCTCGGTCGCGCACCCACAGAGCAACGGACAGGTCGAACGCGCCAACGGACTTATTCTCCAGGGGATGAAAACTCGCGTCTTCGATAGACTCTCCGCCCACGCTAAGGCTTGGGTACGCGAGCTGCCCTCCGTCCTCTGGGCCCTACGAACGACCTCTAATCGGGCCACCGAGAGAAACACCGTTCAGCCTGGTATACGGAGCCGAGGCCATGCTACCGAGTGAACTTGCCCTACGATCTCCACGGGTAGAACTATACACCGACAAGGAAGAAACCCCTCGAAGAGAGGACGACCTCAACTTCATTGAGGAAAAGCGGACCCAGGCTCTTCTTCGGGCTACCCGCTACCAGCAGAACCTTCATCGCTACTATGACAGACATGTTCGAAAACGCTCACTGCAAGTCGGAGACCTTGTCCTACGGCTCGTGCAAAACAAAAGCAATAGCAATAAGCTGTCTGCCAAATGGGAAGGTCCTTACACGGTAGTCGAGGTTACTCGACCAGGATCCTTCCGATTAGCGATGGAAGACGGCCGAGTCCTAACTAATTCCTGGAACATTGACCAGCTCCAAAAGTTTTACGTGTAAGGCTGATAGACTGACCGCTCGAGGATACTCCTCGAGTAGACAGTCGGGGGCTGGTCCAGAGACATAAGTTCAGGAGTTATTCATTAAACAGAGCAGAAATCTTGTACATGTCTGGCGTGCATATGAGGGCTACGCGTTTACAGGTCGGGCAAGCGCAAACGCCCAGAAAAATCTTGAGCGGCTCGGTCCAATTCCGCCAGCCGATCAGGAAGGTTCGCCGTGGCTCGAAGAGACACACCGACCGTGGTAAGCACCAGCTCCAGGCGGTCCGCCATCTTCAATCGACCCTCCTCGGCAGACGAGGCTCGCGCTTTTTCCAGCGACAGGGCCTCCTTCTCCCGAGAAAGAGCATCGGAAAGCCGCGCCGATTGGTCTCGGAGTAACTGGACCTCGCTGCGAATGGCCTTCCACCTGTCATGAGCACGCTGAGATGGAAAGCAACAAGATCAGATAAGCTGGCAATAAAGGGTTACGACAAGCAGTGACCTCCCCTACCTCCACTAAGGGTTTGAGTAGCGCGACGGGATCGTCTTCAGCCGAGGCTCCCTCATCCTGGAGACTTGGCTCCTGCCGCTCCTCGACGAGTGAAGAGGGGGGTACCGCACCAACCGAACTCCGACTAGGAAGCAGCCTAATAAACCGCTTCCTCCGTGGATCAGTAGGAGGGGCTGGTATCGGAGGGGAAGCGTTCCTGCAGACCGCGTTCAGGATCCAGAGCTAGGAGCGTAAGCTCGACAAGGTAAGGAGCGGAAGAATGGTACCTCGCCCTCTTGAGCGAAATGGAGCGCCCCCGACGGACCGGAGGATTTCCCTCTCCTCGAAGACAGGGCGGCGTTTCAGTTCTTGATTCGCTCCGCGCGACTTCTTCTACCTTCTCGCTGAGAGTAGTGTCCTTATCATGCCGGTCCTCAGCAGTGGTCGAACATCGATTAGGACCAGAAGGCCCAGCTTCGGGGTCGTCAATTCCCCGGCCTTCTCTCTGCATAAAGGGCCCAGTCCACGAAACCAGTATGAGGCGGGTCTGAAGGACCTAGGATCCTAAAAAAAGAAAGGATTACCGCTAGAACCTCTTCCCGCTCGTGCAAAGGTCGAAGAGGCAACGACGTGGGAACATCTTGGCGACTGGGTGAAGGAACTCGCTTGAAGGTATCTTTTACCTTTTCGAACACCTCCTCTTCCGAGAGGGCTGGTTGAGACAAAGGGAAATTCAGAACACCTCGACAAGTCCTTCTTACGGGATTGAGAGGGGGAAATTTACCTATTTTTCTTCGCCGTTGGTATGGATCGCTCGTCGAGTCCCAGGCGCCGGTCTCCCTGTGCCGTAAAGGGCAGATTCCACGCCTGACGAAGTCGGTGACAACGTCAGCCGATGACAAGCCTCGGGTTCGCAGAGCCTTGATCTCTTCGACAAGGTGTTGGAGGCGGGAGTCGAGCAGGGTCTCGTCGGTCCAAGCGGGTGCCACCTCGGGTTGAGTTCCCCAGAACCTTATGCTTAGGGGGATCGACGGGCGGCAATAGCACCACTCATACTCCCACCCCGCAAAGGAGCGGATTCCGGTGGCATCAATGTACTCCGCGGTCTTATCTTCCCGGAGGCGGACGCTTGCACCTCCTACCACCTTCTTCTTGGTCCTCTCCATCTTGTGGAAATATCTGAATAGATCCAACGATGGCCGCACTCTGAGGAATGCTTCGCACAGATGGGCGAACACGCTCAGGAGGACGTATGAGGCCGGGTCAAGATTCACCACCTCCACTCGGTAGAACATGAAGATCGAATATAAGAAGGTGGAAGGAGGCAGAAAGAACCCGCATCGGAAGAAGTCGGGGAAAACGACCAGCCATCCGGCTTCGGGTTCCGGGATCCTTTCACCCCCGGACGGGACGGAACTCGGCCTGGTGAGTTGATTGGATCAGGGACAGCTCTATGGAGGATGCGAGTTTCACCTCGTTCATTTCCGAGCGCGGCAATGCTTCTTCAACCAATGGGCTCCCAGCCATGGCGCGGAGAAACAGGAGATAGGAGCAAGAAGACTGGGAGGCAGAGAGACAATGCGTGCAAAAACCCCAATCCTTGGACTCCTAGAAATTTAAACTTTCGCCGGAGACGTGCGCGGTTTTCGGCACGATCAGTTCCATCGCATTTAATGCGGGCAGTTGCTTTTTCCGCGTACAAGGCATGTCGCGGGAAAAAGAGGGTCTGACAACCCACGACCCGAACGAGCGCGCGCACGATAGCGCAGAGAGAGAGAAAAGATTCTTCATCACCACGCGAATTTTCCGCCACGATGGATCAGTTTCCTAAAAACGTGCCAGGCGGACGCGTGTCCGAGATCAACGGACCAGATCAAGTCAAAAAACATTCTGGGTCTGTCCCGAGGATAATTCCGATAAGGCTCTCCCAACTACTTGGTCGGGGTAGAACCTACTCGAAGCAGTCACCAACGAAAGCTACTCGGATCGCCTAGTCGGAAGTTCGTTCCCGACAGGGGCAGATTTCTAACAGAACCATCATGGCCTCACTTCGCGTACTGATGGGGGGCTTGATGATGAATAGTACAGCTTCCCGCGTATTAGGGGTATCCGTATGTAGACTCCCGTGACTTTAGGAAGGTACAGCTTACCCGGGAAGGATCCCTGGGCGATAAGGTAACCCTTCTCGGGAAGAGAAGACTCCCCTTAAACTAGGAAGTTGATCCCGACGTTTAAGGAGACCAGAGTCCTACTTGGGCGTAAGTCCAAGTCCAGTACGATCTCGGACGCCCCCTATATAAGGATCAGCAATCCCATAGGGGAGGGGAGGGAGCGAAATAGATCCAACAGAGCCAATCAAGTCAAGACATCTAGTCGGAGCTCCCGAAGTCGAAGCCCTAGAAGATCCACTGCCTCGAAGGAGTCGAGCCCGGTGGTTTAGGAGAGTTTAGTCTACGATTAGGTCTAGGGTAGCCACTAACATATATCCCCCCACTGTAAAGCGTGTTCCCGAGCAATATATAGCAATAGGACGTAGGGTTATTATCTGAGGGAGGCCCGAACCTGTATAAAAATGGCTGTTTCCTGCTGTCAGATCTCTTGGCGTTTGGGCCCTAGAGGTCCCTACCCCCCAGTAATCATCATCTCACGAGTACCATAAGTTCGCCGGTTCACCGATCGTCGACACTATCTTTCAGCACCGCTTTTCATCCTCAGACCAGTGGTCAAGTTGAGCAGACAAACCAAATCCTGGAGGACATGTTGAGATCATGTGCACTCACATTGGGTTCCAATTGGGAAGACTGCTTGCCGTATGCAGAGTTTGCCTACAATAACAGTTATCAGACTAGTCTCGGTATGGCCCCCTTTGAGGTACTTTATGGAAGAAAATGTAGGACTCCATTGAACTGGTCCGAGACCGGCGAGAGGCAATTCTTTGGACCTAATCCGATTGAAGAAGCCGAAGACTTGGTCCAACTCATTCGAGAGCGTCTTCGTGAAGCTCAATCCAGGCAGAAGAGCTATGGCGATCCTCATCGCCGAGAGGTTACGTTTCAGGTTGGAGATAGTGTGTATCTCAAGGCCACTCCATTCAAAAGTGTCCGTCGCTTTGCAATGAAAGGGAAGCTAGCTCCTCGCTATATCGGTCCTTATCGAGTCTTAGCCAAACGAGGGACCATGGCCTATCAGTTGGAACTACCTCCGGAGCTGTCTCGGATGCACGATGTCTTCCATGTGTCCCAGCTCAAAGCTTGCCATCGAGTTCCCGAGACGAAGATCAACCCTAAAATCGAAGTGTTACATGAAGATCTCTCCTATCGAGAACACCCGGTGTGTGTTCTCGATGAAACTGAATGCAAGACTCGAAGCCGCACCATCAAGTTCTTCAAGGTACAGTGGAGCAACCACACTGAAGATGAAGCTACATGGGAACGTGAAGATTGGCTCCGGACTGAATTTCCAGCATTGTTTGTCGACCGTTAGAGATCTCGGGTCGAGATCTTTTTAAGGGGGGGTAGGTTTTGTAATACCCAAACTTAACGATTAGGGTTTCGTCCTGCATTCATGCATATATGTCATCATCATCACCCACACCTTACTTAAACTTAGTTGTATATTAACTTTACTTTATAAAATATGTACATATCTCATCCTCGGTGGATATGTTAACAAACACCAATCAACTTATTTGAAGTATCGAACCTCGATAATAACATTTGCAAGTAGTGGGGCTAGTGAACCCCGTCGATGAATCCCTCTACTGACTCTCCCCAACATCTTCTTCCCAAGATTTCCTCAAAAACCACATGAAATGATGGCTCGAATAGGCTCTTCGAGTGCAAACCCTAAAGTGCCGAAGAACTAGGGTTTGGAGAAGGACAAGGTAATGTGGATGAAAGTTCACCAAATTTTGGGAATAACCTTGGGTATGACAATGTTAGCTCCATGCCAAATTTCAAAATTTTTGGAGAAGTTTGAAACCTAGTTGCAGTTCAAAATGTCGAATTAGGTCAAACCCTAGAATTGAACTAGACACCCATTCAAACTAGCCCCAAATTGATTCAAATTTCTACAGTAGCTCACAAATAATGTTTAGAACCTCCTGTAAAAATTTCAGAAATTTTGCAGCATAATTTATACATAAAATGACTTGGGGAAATGCTCTGTATAAAGAAATTAAAAAGGAAAAATCAAAAACCCTAATCGGGCCGCAACCCCGCTCGGTCGGCCCACCAGAGCAGCCCGCTCGCCCCCCGCCGCCCAATTCCGCCTCCTCCCCTCGCCCGTTTTCCCGCTTCCTTCGCGTGGAAACGCCCCCGAGCGCGTGCGCCTTCCCCCGCTCCCCCGCCAGGCCCTCGGGCCCACCTGTCAGGGCGTCCCTGCCACGTCCCGGCCGTGGGTACGCGGCGTGGGCAGTGCCCTGCTCCGACCGGCGCTGTCCGAGCCCGCGCCGCCCCATAAAAGCTTCCCCTCCCCCGGTCCCGACAGCCTCCCTCGCTTTCTCCGCCCTCCCTCAACTGAAACCCTAACCCCCACTGCTGCTCTTGTGCCCTAGCAACCGAGGCCGCCGTCTTCTTCTCCAGCACCGGCGGCTGCTCCGACGAGCGATTGCCGCGGCTCCGGTGCTCCTCCGCCCTAATTGCTTCCCTCCTGAGCTTCTTCTTGCACTCCCTAACCTCCCCCTCCTCATCTTTTCGCAGATCCGACCACCGGAGCCCCTCCCGGATGTAGCTCCCGCCGCCGCCGCCTCGGTGCTTGTCGCCGGCCTCCCTCGGACCTCCATTGCTTCCCCACGCCGGTGCATCCTCTCTAGGGTGAGCCCACGCCGTTTCCCGATGATTCCCCGAGCCCGGGGCTCTCTCCTCGCCGCCCGGAGCATCTCCGGTGATGCTCCGGTGAGGGCACCGGCCACCTCCACCGAGAGAGAGAGAGGGAGCGTGAGAGAGGGTGAGGGGTGAGAGAAAGGGGGGCAACGTGGCAAGCCACGGTTGGCTGCCACGCCCACTCCGGCTGACAAGGGGACCCGCATGTCAGCGGGTACTGTTTAGGGTTAGAGATTTTGGGGTAAACCTCTCGGGTGCACAAAGAGTTTAGGTTTTCCTTTCGGGTGCAGATAGCAATTAGGGTTTAGATGGATTAGGGCAAATTTTGTACAAAACTTCAAACTGTCATAACTTTCAAACCACACGTCCAAATTCGTTAAATTTTATATATTTGGAAAGCTTATGAAAATCTCTACAATTTGGCTGAATCAAAAATTATTTTGAGCACATGCACAAGATGATATCTAGGGTTGTTATTTTGCCACTGTCGAGGGTCGATAAACCCTAGCGTCGCAATCGTAGCTCCGATTTCGACAAGCTTTATAGTTTTGGAAACTTTGCGAGATCTCCTACGACTTGGAGCAATTAGACTTCCAGTAGGGACACCTACATGGTAGGGTGCAAGTTGTTAGTCCTTTTATCGTCGTATGTCGTTAAACCCTAGCTCGATGATTGTAGCCCCGAATTGAACAATTCCAACTACGTTAGCCTCGTATTCCAGTGCACCTTCATACGATAAGTATTGCAGGTCATGACCATCCACTGGGAGTAGTAACCTGCAAACCCTAAATTTCCCTCTCGATAAATGCCACGTTGTCAATAAACCCTAGCTTCATAATGGTAACTTCTGATCGGATGATTTCAGTAACGTTAGGTTGAATTCCTAAATGTTTACCTCACACTCACATGTACGAACCTAGACTATCCATTTAGGTTAGTAATCCTCGTACCCTCGCATAAAATGACATGCATATCTAGTACCACTAAGCATGCATACATGTGGAATCTTATTGTTCCTTTTATTGTTTCCTTTCCGGTTCTTTGAATTAATTACAAAAGAGCCTGAAGAAGGAGACCACCCGGCTTACGACTCCACGCAAGACCAGGAACAACCCGAGCAAGGCAAGCAGAGCTTGTTGCATCTTACTTTCCGTATTATTGTGTATGCCCTGTTTGCGTGTACTCATGCGTGAATGGTTGCTTGAATGTCATATTTGAAGTTGAAAACACTAGTATGCGTAGGATGTGTATTACGTTGAGAATATCTTATGGCTCTTCAACTAAATTGATTAAGTGAGTTGGGAGAGCCGAGGGCGTGCACAATGGGTACGGTTGGTGTTAATTGCAGAGTGAAGGCGACCCAGGAGTAAGTAGAGTTTTGTCGTCACACCAACCCTATCTTCAGCGTGTCACCATCCCTTATCACGCGGAAACGTTAGCGGGAACCAACATTGAGGTATAGTTGGGATAAGTCTCCATGCCTTTGGAGGCTAGCTACCTCCAAATGGTTATGCACTCACTATGCCTGCAGTGGTTGAGTTGTCGGTAGCGGTTCGAGAGATTAAATGAAATTGTGTGCATGATGGATCGATTTGGAATTGATATAGAGGCTGTCCTAATTGATTCGTAATATGTTAAATGGATTCATTTGGATTGGATTCATGGACTGCCCCAATGGACTTGAAATTGATGATTGGGTCTGGTGTTGAATTGTGTCCGCTATGTATGTATCTGGAATTAGTCTGTTACCTAAGTTGTCCTTACTTCACCTTGTTAATACTATGTTCTTAATCTGTATATTGTTACTCTGAGAAGCATCATGTTTACTTGTTGTTGTACTAGTATGGGTAGGACATTTAATCAAGCACGAATAAGTCTTGCGAGTACTTTTGTACTCACCTAGGTTATTCCTAGAGTTTGCAGGTGAGCCGGTGGTCGAAGACTATTTTGATGACGTTTAAACTTGTGGTTTCCTTGGTTAGCTATTCGACTCATGGGATAAGTGGTGACTTTTGGTCAGCGGTCAATGCGCCGCTGTGGGACTCTTTTACTTGCTTCCGCTGTTGTTTAATTACCCCGTACTCGGATATGTTTCCGGCTATGCCCGACTGATGTATTCTTATCGTCCGATGCGGACAACTAGTTTATCATCGTAATGTAGTGCTTTGTTGTGATATCCAACTTGTTATTCGGGCTGCCCATATGAAATGCGTGTATGATATGAATCGTATGGGTATGCCGTGAAGGGTTACGGTTGTTCTCCTTTTACCATGTCGAGCAGGAATCGGTTGAGTGACCCGCTGGCTGAGATGCTGTGCCGGCCAGGCAGGGTGTGCGTGTATCCTACCGGGCCTTCGGGCGACCCACTAGCTTCCAAGCTAGGTTAGGGTGTGGGTAGAGTCGCCGGGCTCCTCTGACCTTGCTTTGCGTGGTAGAATCCGGGAACAGCTCTAGACCTTCACCGGATCAGGGAATCGTATGTGGTTCTGGGAAGTCTAGTCGCTTCCGGCCGGCTTGCGTTGGTCAGGTGTCGGATCACTCCGCCTCGGTGCGTACGGCGCAGGTACCGTGCCACCAGGTCGACTGGTCCTTCGGCCCTTGGCGACCGTTCGTTCCCCTAATCATATTCAATTCCGGGTCCGTGACAGCGTGCGTGTACGACGTCTGCTGGTTGGGGGACCGAGTCGTGGCCGTAAATTCTACTTGGCCTTGGTTTGCCGACTAGGGTCAAGTCGGCCAATGGTTTGCCGACCGCAGTAAAAGTCGGCCAACTAGTTGCTGATATCTGAACCGAGTGGGGCCCAGCACGTGCCGACGGCATTTTCGGCCCGCGAGTTGCTGATGTGGCGCGTAGTCGGCAATTGGTCAGCCGATTTGTCCATTTCGGCAAACGGTTCACCGACCGAGCTCGATTTTTGAAATTTTTTCAATTCGTGTGTTAGTTCTACGATTTACGAAAAAAATAATATTTAAAAAAAATCCCTGACAAACGGTTGAGAATAGATCTATTTATGTTTCAAATAAAGAAAACGGGTGACCTAGTGTTGATGGCGTAATTTGTCTATAATTAGCCGAGTTAATTTAGTTGCTGATGGGTGAGTCGGTCGGCTGACAATCGCTTGGAATTGGTATATAGGCGTGGTGAGTCCAGCGTGCCGAGTAGCTGCAGCACTCCCGAGTGGTCCGACATGACGGGTAGCTCAAGCCGAGTAGCTCGCAGTGCTCCTAAGTTGTTCAAACATCACGAGTTGCTCACAGTGCTATTAAGTCGTTCAGCACGCCGAGTAGCTCAAACCGGGTGGCCGCAGCGTTCCCGAGTTAGTCGTTCAGTGTGCCGAGTAGCCCAAGCCAAGTTCTTGCCAAAGTTGCCCTGCGGGCGGGCCAAGGATATATTGATTACCAAATTTTTCGCAAAGACTTGGAAGACAAGAAAAGAGTGAAAGGAAAGTCACATATACGTATTCAGTTAGGATTAGGAGTCCTGCTCTCCTACAGAAAGACCAGCCGCCCTATATAAATATGTAAAAGGTGATGGCCGATTAACAACACAAAAATCGAACAAATCAATCTACTATCTTTTCGTTTACTATTTTTCTCGCCCTTGTTTTTCTACTTCTCGTTCTTCGTTGTTCTTCGTGTTAGACGACAACGAACCTCGAGGCTCTAGGGGTGGTTAGGCCGACCTAGGGCAACCTCGCCAGCGTGTCTTGCGTATCGCGCTCCCGGCGAGGCTCCTCCGGCGACATTGTCTTGCGTATCACGCTCGGCGCCGAGGGTACACGGTGACGTGTTCGTGTGCTGGATCCCAAGTATGCTGATTGGATTTCTAATATTGTGCCTGTGGAAAAGAAGGAATCCGGCAAATTGAGAGTGTGCACTGATTTCAGAGACTTGAATAGAGCTACACCCAAAGATGAGTATCCTATGCCAGTAGCCGATATGCTTATTAGTTATGCTTCTGGACATAAGGTCATTAGCTTTCTTGATGGTAATGCGGGGTACAATCAAATTTTCATGGCTGAAGAGGACATGTCCGAAACGGCTTTTCGGTGCCCTGGGTTCCTTGGTTTATTTGAGTGGACGGTGATGATATTCGGATTAAAAAACGCCGATGCCACATATCAAAGGGCTATGAACTTAATCTTTCATGATTTGCTTGGCGCCATACTTGAAGTCTATATTGATGATATTGTTGTCAAGTCGGATGCCATTGAATCTCATTTAGCCGACTTGCGCTTAGTTTTCGAAAGAATGAAAAGATATGTCTAAAGATGAATCCTTTGAAGTGTGCTTTTGGTGTATCGGCTGGGAAGTTTTTGGGCTTCATTATACATCAGCATGGCATAGAAATTGAACCCAAGAAGATAGAAGCAATACAAAATATGTAGGCTCCAACATGTAAGAAAGAAATACAGAAATTTCTTGGCAAAGTCAATTATCTAAGAAGATTCGTAGCCAACCTGTCAGGAAAGATTAACGCATTCACTCCTATCCTTCGGTTGAAAAATGACATTGATTTTACTTGGGGGGCAAGACAGCAAGAAGCATTCGAGATGATCAAGGGTCATTTATCCACTCCTCCGGTGTTGAAAGCACCCAAGCATGGGGAGCCCTTTAGGCTTTATATTGCAGCAGAGGAAGGCGTCATTGGTGCTGTTTTGACTCAAGAAACCGAAGGAAAGGAGCATGCTATCACTTATTTGAGCCGGCGTCTATTGGATACCGAGACAAGGTACGCTTTTGTTGAAAAATTATGTTTATGCCTATACTCTGCTTGCACGAAATTGAGACATTATTTACTGTCTAGTGCTTGCATAGTAGCTTGTCAAAGCGATGTCATTAAATACATGTTGCATAGACCAATTCTTAGTGGTAGAATTGGCAAGTGGGCTTATGCTTTAATTGAATATGATTTGGCATATGAATCTTTAGAGTCTATGAAAGGCCAAATTGTTGCTGATTTTATTGTCGAGCATCGGATTGATGACGGGCAAAGTATTGGTATTGATCTTGTCTCTCTAGTACCATGGAGGTTATATTTCAATGGTTCGGTTTGTAGCAATGGCCAAGGTATTGGTGTTGTTTATATATCTCCTTATGGTGCTGTTTTTGAAGCCTCATGCCACTTAGAATATTTTTGCACAAATAATCAAGCCAAATATGAAGCATTGTTATTCAGTTTAGAGCTTTTGATTGCTATAGTTGCTACACATATTGAGACCTTCGGTGATTCGTTATTAGTACCTTGGATTACTTTAGTATTGCTCATATACCTAGACAAGAGAATTGGATTGCAGATGAGTTGGCGTGACAAGCATCTGGTTACCATATTGATCGTGGTATATTTCATATTTTTCAAGAGCCAATGTTTAGTCTCGACCACATAGGTAAGGCTGAACCGGAGCCCGCCGCTTCGGCCATTAGTGGGAAACTTATTATAGGTGACAGCGAAGATTGGAGGAAACCCATTATTGGTTATTTATAGGATCCTGGTAAGAAGGTGGATAGGACCGTTCGGCGGTTGGCTTTCAAATATACATTAATAGGTGATGATCTTTATTGCCAGACGGTTGACGGAGTTCTTTTAAAGTGCTTGGATGAGGATCAAGCGAGAGTTGCAATGGGAGAAGTACATGAAGGCATTTGTGGTACTCATCAGTCAGCATACAAGATGAAGTGGTTGTTGCGACGTGCTGGATTTTATTGGCCGATGATGATTAATGATTGCTTCAAATATTACAAGGGGTGCGAAGCTTGCCAGAAGTTTGGTGATGTTCAATTAGCCCCTGCTGCTGTGTTACATCCTATTATCAAGCCGTGGCCATTCAGAGGTTGGGTATTGGACTTCATTTTACAAATTTATCCTTCTTCTTCAAAAGGGTATCGGTTTGTGTTAGTAGCTACTGATTATTTCACCAAGCGGTCTGAAGCAGTACCTCTCAAAAATATGACCCATGTGGAGGTAATTCAATTCATAACTGAGCACATTATTCATAGATTCGGTATTCCTCAAACTGAAAGAATTTGCCGAATCCTATAAAATAAAGTTGCTCAATTCCTCTCCATATTATGCCCAAGCCAATGGACAAGCTGAATCTAGCAATAAGGTGCTAATCAAGCTTATTAAGAAGAAGATCGAAGATAATCCAAGGAGATGGCATGAGGTGCTGTCCGAAGCTTTATGGGCACATAGAATTTCAAGACATAGTGCCACAAAGGTAACTTCATATGAGCTCGTGTATGGACAAGAGACGATTTTGCCCGTATAGGTGAATCTGAGTGCTTTAAGATTAGCCAAGCAAAATGATTTATCGGCGGTAGATTTTCTTAATTTGATGATGAATAATCTTGATGAAGTCGCCGATAAACGTTGGGTTGCTTTAAAGGCCATAGAAAGAGACAAATTGAGAGTGGCAAGAGCATATAATAGAAAGGTCAAGTTAAAGAGCTTCTAAGTCGGCGACTTAGTGTGGAAGATGATTCTACCAATTGGCTCAAAAGATAACAAGTTTGGGAAGTGGTCTCCGAGTTGGGAAGGTCCTTTCAAAATTATAAGGGTGGTTCCTAGAAATTCGTACTTGGTGGAATCCATACAAGGTACTTTGTTGCCTCGAGCTCTCAACGGCAAATACCTGAAGAAGTTCCATCCAAGCGTTTGGCAAGAGGCTTGATAGTACTGTGGCCGATATGTTATATCGCCCTGAGTAAAAGAGAAATGGCCGATGTGATTTAGACATCGCCCTGGGCAATAGTATCGCCAGTGAAGCAATTGGCACTGTCCTAAGGATTTGTCATAGTATTTTTGGTAAATACAATTGTACCGAAAACAGGGGGCATGTGTTGATGGCGTAATTTGGCTATAATCAGTTGAGTTAATTTAGTTGCTGATGGGTGAGTCGGTCGGCTGACAATCGCTTGGAATTGGTATATAGGCTTGATGAGTCCAGCACGCCGAGTAGCCTGCAGCACTCCCGAGTGGTCCGACATGACGGGTAGCTAAAGCCGAGTAGCTCGCAGCGCTCCTCAGTTGTTCAAACATGCCGAATTGCTTACAGTGCTATTAAGTCGTTCAGCGCGCCGAGTAGCTCAAACTGGGTGGCCGCAGCGTTCCCGAGTTAGTCGTTCAGTGCGCCGAGTAGCCCAAGCCGAGTTCTTGCCGAAGTTGCCCCTGTGGGCGGGCCAAGGATATATTGATTACCAAATTTGGCACACAAGATTTGGAAGACAAGAAAAGAGAGAAAGGAAAGTCACATGTACGTATTCAGTTAGGATTAGGAGTCCTGCTCTCTTACGGAAAGACCAGCCGCCCTATATAAATATGTAAAGGGTGATGGCCGATTAACAACACACAATCGAACAAATCAATCTACTATCTTTTCGTTTACTATTTTTCTCGCCCTTGTTTTTCTACTTCTCGTTCTTCGTTGTTCTTCGTGTTAGACAACAACGAACCTCGAGGCTCTAGGGGCGGTCAGGCCGACCTAGGGCAACCCATAACCGCCACACTCCCTGATGGGGTCCCTCCCGGGCGTGTGGGGTTTCGGGTCTTCAAACGACCTCGCCGGCGTGTTTTGCGTATCACGCTCCCGGCGAGGCTCCTCCGGCGACGTTGTCTTGCGTATCTCGCTCGGCGCCGGGGATACACGGTGACGTGTTCGTGTGTGAACACCTAGTTTCAGTTTTAACTTTGGTTGTTGGAGTTTCTGCATGTTTTGTACGTTTCCAGCGTGTTTTAGAGAGTTCCAAATTGAAACATCTAGATACAAGGCTGAGTTAAAAGTTGAGAGTTACAAACTAAACGTCAATGATTTAGGAGAGTTTTCACACCCAGAGTTTGAGCCTCTATTTCTCAGTCGATCATATAAATTCTTATTTCTCAGTCTAACGAAAATTAGTTAGTTGTATATTTTAGAAATATATTTAACTTTATATAAAGAAATATATAACTATCATAAAATTGTACACAAGTGTTTTGTGCAACTTTAGATTTAATAATATACAATTAGTCTAATTGACTTAGAAATAGTAAATCCATACATATATAAATATAGTTAGTTTTATAGAGTTCAACATACACAGGTTGAAATAAAACCAGGGAAGCTCCACTGAGGTGAGAACGTATCCCAGGCAGTCGGGCACAGGGCACATGGCTGTCCGACTCTGATCGATGCGCCCACACCGAGGATGTGTTTCAACACTACTTGTATCTCCTTATACAATTTTGCAGGTGTTTGGCATAGCATGTTTGCTCACCGGGGCCATGTCCACTAGATGCGAAAATATCCCCAGTCATGTCCGATGCAGAAGCCCAAATCGACAATCCCTCTATAGATATGCCCGCACGTGGCAAGAATTACTGCGCCCTGCATACCCGACCGCGCGTGGCAAGAACCACGCTTCCACTCGCCTCTTTGCTTCTTTGCTTTACTACTACGTATTGGATTATAAATTCGTGAATCAACTTTCACCTCACTATGTTTAGTTGCTTGAATAGTCATATCTTTGTGAGTGAATTTCATAAACCACAATTTCAGCGTACCACGTAACATTTAACCACAAATTTTGGAATAGAATTCGCAGAACCACGACATCCGAGCTAATTTGTAACTCTGCACCCAAACCAGCCAATTTGCAGCTCTTAATAGGAAAACTGACCTTTGTGGCCCACTTATCAACGCTTACGTGGACATTGACATGGAATTCCTTACACCTGATGCTTAGGTGGACATGGGCCCACCAATCAGCCTCCTTCTCCTTCCTCTCCCCCTCTTCATCCTCGCATCCCCTCGACTCTCTCTCTCTCTCTCTCTCTCTCTCTCTCTCTCTCTCTTTGACGAACTTCTTGAGCCCATGAGCTACTCCCGCGCTCTATCCAGGTGAAAGCTTACATTAATGTCAGTAATTAATGGTCACCCAAATTCTCTCTGCAATGTCGTCTCCTACTAAATCATCACGCCTTCATCTGTCTCACGGTGGCATGCTCCGCATCTTCATTCCATGGGGTTTCCATATGCTTGGAGCATTCAACTTGCTTGACCATCTCCCAATCCCAAAGTTCTCTATGCAACGTCAGGATTTGAGATGCAACACTTGCACCTAGGTGCGACCATTGAACAATCTCTCATCCACGGCCGTGTCTCTCAAGACAAGCGTGGGGAGCACATCGTTTCTATGCAACGGCAAGGGAGTGCAGTTGCCTAACCTCAGGCTACGTATGTGCGACCTGCTGCCATCGTCTAGGTAGTCATGGGGGGAGCTCTAGGCAGGTGCTCAATGGCAGCAAGGTGGTGGTGGTCTGGTGGTCGATGCAGCCGGCGTCTTCAATAGGGAAGAACTTGAGCCAGAGAGTCTTGGCGCGCCACCCATCACTACCAACACAGTCGTCCACGTGGCAGTCGCCGTCTGAAAGGATCTAGGCTATCAGCTAGAGGGGGATGAATTAGAGACTAATAAAAACTAATTCCAAAAATAAATTTCACATAAGCAATTCTATAGCACTAAGCAAAATCTAGCATGCTAGTGATCAAAACAAGTATAGAGAGGTGCAAGGAGACAACCACGCGGGAGACACAAGATTCATTGTCGAATTCTGAGCCTTTGGCAAGGCTCTACGTCTCCATTGAGGAAACTTGATCTAACGATCGAAGCCTAAACCAAATCGTGCTCTTTCCTCAAGAAGCTTGCCGATGTGAAACTACCCTTCTCTTATGCTAGTTCTTCACCTTGCGGTAGGTGAACTCCAACCTTCACAAACTTCTCAGCTTCTTCAAAACCTCAAAGACTTTTGAGCAATACCTAATTGTCTAGAAAACGCTAACCTCCAAGAGTAATAAGAACTTGGTCTCATTTTGGACGTGATCCCTTACTTGGATTTTCAATAGAAATTCAATCTAAATCCTTAAGATTTCTCTCCTGCAAAGATTCTCACAAGAAGGCAAAAGAGAGGAGAGGAAGTGTGTAGCTCAGGATTTGGGACGCAAATGATTGCCTCCACCCAGTGAGGGCGGCGGCTTATATAGGTTGTCCTAAAAAATCTAGCTATTACTCACAAAGAAACCTCGCCTAGAGGTTTTGAACAACCTCGCTTGGAGATTCTAGGGTTCAAACACATAGCTAGTTTCAGAGAAAAACATTGCTCAGAGGGTGTAGCTCGGACATACCGAATAGTTCAAAACCTCAGAAAAATCAAAGACCTGGAGGGTCTGGACTGATGACACTCGGAGGTTCGAAATGAAAACAACCATTCTGTCCCCAAACACAAATTGACTCGGAGGTTTTGGGTGCTCTTCACTAGGAGGTTCCAGGCAGACAAAAATGGAGTCCAACTTGGTTTTCTCGGGTGTGTCGGATCATGAAGGTCAGGATGAAAGAAAGCACTAGGACAATGGCTAAGTCTTGGCTTGGATGTTCTGGACAAGCTTCCCTCGGAAGGTCCGCATGAAGTTAGGGTTTCGGTACAGAAGCTTTGTTACCACTCGGAGTGTCCTGGCAAACCTCACTCGGAAGTTCCAGTTAGCATGAAACAATCTAGACAAAGCTACTGAGTGAACTTCAGATAGTCCAGATAACCTTCACTCGGAAGGTCCGAGTGAAAAACAATCTATGGACAGAAGCTCTAACTTCACTTGAGTGTTTGGATAGACTTCACTTAGAAGATCTGGACAACGGGAACTCAACTAGATATAAGCTCTGGAAGGTTCTGGATACTCTGGATGAACCTCCCTTGGAGGGTCTGGGTCAACACTTTGCGCACTTGAACCTACCCTCACACACACTCGGACATTTTGGTCAACTAGTCTAGATATTCCAGATGAACACAGATGTTTAATGTAGAGAGTTTTCCAAAGATGTTTAGGGCCTGTTTGGTTGGGCTATGGCTGTTGACAAAGCTGCTATTGGTTGGCTGTCTGGAAAAGCTGATGTCGCTGTGGGAAAGTGGACATATGGCTTTTGGTTAATCTAAACCACCTACAGCATTTTGAAAAATGAGCTCTGAAGCATCAGCACATTGCAAAAAGCTAGCAAAAGGCAGCTTTTCGAAATAGCTAAATTTGCACTGCAAAGCCCATAGGTGTCGACGATCGGTGAACCGGCGAACTTACGGTACTCGTGAGATGATGATTACTGGGGGGTAGGGACCTCTAGGGCCCAAACGCCAAGAGATCTGACAGCAGGGAACAGCCGTTTTTATACAGGTTCGGGCCTCCCTCAGGATAATAACCCTACGTCCTGTTGCTATATATTGCTCGGGAACACGCTTTATAGTGGGGGGATATATGTTAGTGGCTACCCTAGGCCTAATCGTAGACTAAACTCTCCTAAACCACCGGGCTCGACTCTTTCGAGGCAGTGGATCTTCTAGGGCTTCGACTTCGGGAGCTCCGACTAGACGTCTTGACTTGATTGGCTCTGTTGGATCTATTTCGCTCCCTCCTCCCTCCCCTATGGGATTGCTGATCCTTATATAGGGGGCGTCCGAGATCGTACTGGACTTGGACTTACGCCCAAGTAGGACTCTGGTCTCCTTAAACGTCGGGATCAACTTCCTAGTTTAAGGGGAGTCTTCTCTTCCCGAGAAGGGTTACCTTATCGCCCAGGGATCCTTCCCGGGTAAGCTGTACCTTCCTAAAGTCACGGGAGTCTACATACGGATACCCCTAATACGCGGGAAGCCGTACTATTCATCATCAAGCCCCCCATCAGTACGCGAAGTGAGGCCATGATGGTTCTGTTAGAAATCTGCCCCTGTCGGGAACGAACTTCCGAGTAGGCGATCCGAGTAGCTTTCGTTGGTGACTGCTTCGAGTAGGTTCTACCCCGACCAAGTAGTTGGGAGAGCCTTATCGGAATTATCCTCGGGACAGACCCAGAATGTTTTCTGACTTGATCTGGTCCGTTGATCTCGGACACGCGTCCGCCTGGCACATTTTTAGGAAACTGATCCATCGTGGCGGAAAATTCACGTGGTGATGAAGAATCTTTTCTCTCTCTCTGCGCTATCGTGCGCGCGCGCTCGTTCGGGTCGTGGGTTGTCAGACCCTCTTTTTCCCGCGACATGCCTTGTACGCGGAAAAAGCAACTGCCCGCATTAAATGCGATGGAACTAATCGTGCCGAAAACCGCGCTCGTCTCCGGCGAAAGTTTAAATTTCTAGGAGTCCAAGGATTGGGGTTTTTGCACGCATTGTCTCTCTGCCTCCCAGTCTTCTTGCTCCTATCTCCTGTTTCTCCGCGCCATGGTTGGGAGCCCATTGGTTGAAGAAGCATTGCCGCGCTCGGAAATGAACGAGGTGAAACTCGCATCCTCCATAGAGCTGTCCCTGATCCAATCAACTCACCAGGCCGAGTTCCGTCCCGTCCGGGGCGAAAGGATCCCGGAACCCGAAGCTGGATGGCTGGTCGTTTTCCCCGACCTCTTCCGATGCGGGTTCTTTCTGCCTCCTTCCACCTTCTTATATTCGATCTTCATGTTCTACCGAGTGGAGGTGGTGAATCTTGACCCGGCCTCATACGTCCTCCTGAGCGTGTTCGCCCATCTGTGCGAAGCATTCCTCGGAGTGCGGCCATCGTTGGATCTATTCAGATATTTCCACAAGATGGAGAGGACCAAGAAGAAGGTGGTAGGAGGTGCAAGCGTCCGCCTCCGGGAAGATAAGACCGCGGAGTACATTGATGCCACCGGAATCCGCTCCTTTGCGGGGTGGGAGTATGAGTGGTGCTATTGCCGCCCGTCGATCCCCCTAAGCATAAGGTTCTAGGGAACTCAACCCGAGGTGGCACCCGCTTGGACCGACGAGACCCTGCTCGACTCCCGCCTCCAACACCTTGTCGAAGAGATCAAGGCTCTGCGAACCCGAGGCTTGTCATCGGCCGACGTTGTCACCGACTTCGTCAGGCGCGGAATCTGCCCTTTACGGCACAGGAAGACCGGCGCCTGGGACTCGACGAGCGATCCATACCAACGGCGGAGAAAAATAGGTAAATTTCCCCCTCTCAATCCCGTAAGAAGGACTTGTCGAGGTGTTCTGAATTTCCCTTTGTCTCAACCAGCCCTCTCGGAAGAGGAGGTGTTCGAAAAGGTAAAAGATACCTTCAAGCGAGTTCCTTCACCCAGTCGCCAAGATGTTCCCACGTCGTTGCCTCTTCGACCTTTGCACGAGCGGGAAGAGGTTCTAGCGGTAATCCTTTCTTTTTTTTAGGATCCTAGGTCCTTCAGACCCGCCTCATACTGGTTTCGTGGACTGGGCCCTTTATGCAGAGAGAAGGCCGGGGAATTGACGACCCCGAAGCTGGGCCTTCTGGTCCTAATCGATGTTCGACCGCTGCTGAGGACCGGCACGATAAGGACACTACTCTCAGCGAGAAGGTAGAAGAAGTCGCGCGGAGCGAATCAAGAACTGAAACGCCGCCCTGTCTTCGAGGAGAGGGAAATCCTCCGGTCCGTCGGGGGCGCTCCATTTCGCTCAAGAGGGCGAGGTACCATTCTTCCGCTCCTTACCTTGTCGAGCTTACGCTCCTAGCTCTGGATCTTGAACGCGGTCTGCAGGGACGCTTCCCCTCCGATACCAGCCCCTCCTACTGATCCACGGAGGAAGCGGTTTATTAGGCTGCTTCCTAGTTTGGAGTTCGGTTGGTGCGGTACCCCCCTCTTCACTCGTCGAGGAGCGGCAGGAGCCAAGTCTCCAGGACGAGGGAGCCTCGGCTGAAGACGATCCCGTCGCGCTACTCAAACCCTTAGTGGAGGTAGGGGAGGTCACTGCTTGTCGTAACCCTTTATTGCCAGCTTATCTGATCTTGTTGCTTTCCATCTCAGCGTGCTCATGATAGGTGGAAGGCCGTTCGCAGCGAGGTCCAGTTACTCCGGGACCAATCGGCGCGGCTTTCTGATGCTCTTTCTCGGGAGAAGGAGGCCCTGTCGCTGGAAAAAGCGCGAGCCTCGTCTGCCGAGGAGGGTCGATTGAAGATGGCGGACCGCCTAGAGCTGGTGCTTACCACGGTCGGTGTGTCTCTTCGAGCCACGGCGAACCTTCTTGATCGGCTGGCGGAATTGGACCGAGCTGCTCAAGATTTTTCTGGGCGTTTGCGCTTGCCCGACCTGTAAACGCGTAGCCCTCATATGCACGCCAGACATGTATAGGATTTCTGCTCTGTTTAATGAATAACCCCTGAACTTATGTCTCTGGACCAACCCCCGACTGTCTACTCGAGGAGTATCCTCGAGCGGTCAGTCTATCAGCCTTACACGTAAAACTTTTAGAGCTGGTCAATGTTCCAGGAATTAGTTAGGACTCGGCCGTCTTCCATCACTAATCGGAAGGATCCTGGTCGAGTAACCTCGACTACCGTGTAAGGACCTTCCCATTTGGCAGACAGCTTATTGCTATTGCTTTTGTTTTGCACGAGCCGTAGGACAAGGTCTCCGACTTGCAGTGAGCGTTTTCGAACATGTCTGTCATAGTAGCGACGAAGGTTCTGCTGGTAGCGGGTAGCCCGAAGAAGAGCCTGGGTCCGCTTTTCCTCAATGAAGTTGAGGTCGTCCTCTCTTCGAGGGGTTTCTTCCTTGTCGGTGTATAGTTTCTACCCGTGGAGATCGTAGGGCAAGTTCACTCGGTAGCATGGCCTCGGCTCCGTATACCAGGCTGAACGGTGTTTCTCCGGTGGCCCGATTAGAGGTCGTTCGTAGGGCCCAGAGGACGGAGGGCAGCTTGCGTACCCAAGCCTTAGCGTGGGCGGAGAGTCTATCGAAGACGCGAGTTTTCATCCCCTGGAGAATAAGTCCGTTGGCGCGTTCGACCTGTCCGTTGCTCTGTGGGTGCGCGACCGAGGCGTAGCATATCGTGGTGCCGAGCTCGGTGCAATATTCGATGAAGTCGGAGCTAGAGAATTGAGTACCGTTGTCGGTGATGATTTTGCTCGGGACGCCAAACCTGGTCATAACGTTTCTCATTATGAACCGCTTGGCTACTTCCGACGTGATCTGCGAGACGGGTTCAGCTTCGATCCACTTAGTGAACGTATCGATCGCAACGAAGAGGAACTTATAGCCCCCGGGCGCTACCGGGAACGGCCCTAGGATATCGAGGCCCCATGCGGCGAATGGCCACGACAAGGGGATGGTCTGTAGTGCTTGGGCGGGCTGGTGAATGCGTCTGCGGTGAAATTGACACTGCCGGCATCGCCTTACTAACTCGCTCGCGTCACGGAGGGCTGTCGGCCAATAGAATCCTTGTCTAAAGGCCTTTCCGACCAGGGTTCAGAAAGATGCATGTGCCCCGCACACCCCTCCATGGATCTCTTCGAGTAATCTTATACCCTGCGTCTGAGGGATACATCGCATGAGCACTCCATGGGCCCCTCGTCGGTAGAGGGCCCCGTCGACCAGGGAGTACATCCTGGCGCGCCGAGCAATTTGCTCGGAAAGCGCATCGTCCTCAGGTGTAGTTCGATCGAGAAGGTACTTGCGGATGGGCTCTATCCACGACTCTTCTAGATCGAGGGGAGCGACGAGGTGACCCGCCACTCCCCTCGGAGCGTCAATACCTGGTGACACCCTTGAGGGGTGCTTAACCACCTCTCCTTCGTCCCCGGGTTCATGGGAAGCCACGGACGGCGTCAAGATCCTTTCTACAAAGGCCCCGGGTGGGCATGGAGATCGTGAGGAGGCCAGGCGGGCAAGACTGTCGGCTTGGCAGTTATCCTTTCGGGGGATATACCGTACCTCAAAACCAACGAACTTCTTCTCTAGCTTTCTCACCTCCGCAAGGTAGGCCGCCATATTCGGGTCTGTAGTCTGATACTCCTTGGACACTTGCCTTGCGACCAACTGTGAATCTCCATTCACGAGAAGGCGGCAGATTTCGAGTGCCGAAGCGACCCTAAGACCGGCGAGCAACCCTTCGTACTCGGCTACGTTGTTCGTGGCCGGGAAGTCAATCTGTAGTACGTATTGCAGGCGTTCTCCGGTTGGAGAGGTCAAGATTATCCCAGCCCCCGCGCCGTCGATGGTTAGGGAACCGTCGAAGTGCAATGTCCAGATGTCGCCTTTTTCCGCTGGTGACGCTGAACAGTCGGGCTCCGTCCATTCACTGACGAAGTCGGCAAGGACTTGTGACTTGACCGCCGTGCGCCGAACGAAGTGGAGGTCGAACTCTCCGAGCTCAACCGCCCACTTGGCGATTCGACCTATGGCTTCGCGATTGCGGAGGATCTCTCCCAAAGGGTAGGTGGTCGGGACCGTGACCGTGTGAGCATGGAAGTAGTGTCGAAGCTTGCGAGACGTGGTGAGGATCGCGTACAGGAGTTTTTGGACTTGGGGGTAGCGCTCCTTGGGTCCGTGCAGGATCTCGCTGATGTAGTACACTGGTTTTTGGACCTTCCCACGGTTCTCGGAGGTTCCGCGTTCTACCGTCAATACTCCGCTGACCGCGGATGGCCCGGCCGCGATGTAGAGCAGAAGTCCTTCCCCGAGATTAGGCGCGACCAGTACCGGAGGGGAGGTTAAATATTCTTTGAGCTTTTGGAATGCCGCTTCTGATTCCGCCGTCCATTCGAAGCCGTCGTGTTGTCGTAAATGTTTGAAGAAAGGGATTCCGCGGTCTCCTAATCGGGATATGAATCGGCTCATGGCCGCCATGCAACCCGTGAGTCTTTGAACGTCTCGGACCATTTTTGGGGACCTCATCTCCGCGATTGCCCGTATCTTGTCGGGGTTTGCCTCAATTCCCCGGTGTGATACCAGGAACCCGAGTAATTTTTCGGCGCTGACCCCGAAGGTACATTTCTCCGGGTTCAACATTATTCTGTTTCTTCGGAGATTGGTGAATGTTTCCAGTAGGTCCGAGAGCAGGTCTTCTTTCTTCTTTGTTTTTACGACAAGGTCGTCGACGTACGCCTCAACGTTCCGACCGATTTTGCTGTGGAGGGCGAGCTGCATTCCGCGTTGGTATGTTGCTCCCGCGTTTTTTAGTCCGAAGGGCATCTTTGAATAGCAGAACACTCCGAACGGAGTCACGAAGGAGGTTTTCTCCTCATCCTCCCGACACATGCTTATTTGGTGATAGCCCGAATAGGCGTCGAGGAGGCTTAGATAGTCGCATCCTGATGTTGAATCCACTATCTGATCTATTCTGGGTAAGGGAAAAGCATCCTTCGTGCAAGCCTTATTGAGATCCATGAAATCGACGCATATTCGCCACTTCCCGTTGGCTTTCTTGACCATAACTGGGTTGGCGAGCCATTCAGGGTGCTCGACTTCTCGGATGAAGCCGGCCTTCAGGAGCTTTTCGATTTCCACTTTGATGGCTTCCTTCCGGTCTGGGGGGAATCGTCGTAGCTTTTGCTTTACTGGCACGGCGTCTCGATGGACAGCTAACCTGTGCTCAATTACCTCCCTAGGGATCCCCGGCATGTCGGATGGCTGCCATGCGAAGACGTCCAAGTTCTCCCGGAGGAAAGTAACGAGCGATGATTCTAAGTCTGGATCAAGCGTAGACCCGATACGGACTGTCTTGGTGGGCTCTGCCGCACTTAGAGGAACTATTTTTATCTCGCCGTGGGTTTTCACGGTCACATTGGTTTTCGAGGGTATATGTCCCCCGTCCCCCAGGTGTACCTGTCCGCGGTCGAGGCTTCCCCTGTCGCAGAAGAGTGCTTCTCTGGGGGAACTTCTTATCGTGAGGACACCCTTTGGGCCTGGCATCTTTATGCACTGGTAGGCGTAGTGCGCAGCCGCCATGAACTTGGCCAGGGTAGTCCGTCCCAAGATAGCGTTGTAGGCTGTCTCGAAATCGACTACGTCGAACAGGATTTTCTCTGTTCGGAAATTCTCCGGTGTACCGAAGGTAACCGGGAGTGTGACTTGCCCTATCGGCGTGGCCGATGAGCCCGGGACGATGCCGTGGAAAGCGTGCGTCACCGTCTGCACGGATGACCGTGGCACTTGCATGGCATCGAAGGCGTTGGTGAATAGGATATTGAGGGAGCTCCCTCCATCTATTAGCACGCGACCTACTTGGCAATTGTTGATCGTTGGCTCGACCACGATCGGGTGCCGTCCCGGTCGAGCACAGTTTTCGGGGCAATCGGTCTGGTCGAATGAGATTGATACCTCAGACCACTTGATCGCTCGAGGGACCCGCGGTACACTCGCGAGGACTTCTCGGGCGATCGCCTTATACTGCCTCTTGGACTCGTAAGAGGTCGAGCCCCCGAATATGTGTTCGATTGCTCTGACATGCCCCTGGAAAGGCTCAGGAGTGGATTCATTGTCGTCGGAAGACGTCTCCCGGCTGTTGTTAGCGACCTGGGGATTCTCCTCGCGGAACCTCTCCCGCTCTTCCCTGAGGTATTTCTTGAAGATGCGACACTGTCGCAGATCATGCGAGTCAGTCTGGTGAAAGTCGCACCAGGGCTTGGACGTCTTGTCGGAGATGTCGTAGGCTTGTCCTTGGGGCGTGGCTTCCAGGTGCGTTTCTCGGAGACGTCGGCCATCACCTCGTCGGTTCTGATCCTCTTCTCTTTGCTCCCTCCGGAGGGCTTCTTCTTGCGCTTAGTCTTGCGCGAATCGCCTCTTGACCGGAGGGGAGAGCTGGTCGATTCACCCCGTTGCTGCTTGATATAGCGAAGGGTTTCCTCCGCACAAGCGGCCTTCTCGGCCAGGTCCATGAGCTGCCTGGTGGTTTTTGGTGGACGCATGATTAGGTCGTGCGTGCACATCTCGTTTCGGCTGCCCCGAGTGAAGGCGCGGATGACATCCAAGTCCGTTATTTCGGGTACAGTGTTGCGGACAGCACTAAACCTCTTCGTGAACTCACGGAATGTCTCGTCTGGTCGCTGGATGACGAGGAAAAGATCGTCGACCCGACCAGGCCTCGGGAAGGTGCCCTGGAAGTTCCCGAGTAGCATGTCGCATAGCTGTCCCCAGGAACGTATGTTTCCTGGGGGAAGGTTCGTCAACCACGTCCTAGCGGCTCCTCTGAGAGCGGTAGGGAGGTAGTTGGCCATTACCTTCTCGTCACCGTCGGCCGCCTCAATCGCGGTGGTGTAGATCTGGAGGAATTCCACGGGGTTCGTGGTTCCGTCATACGATTCAAGCGAGCCGGGCTTGAAACGAGAAGGCCAGCGTACCTGTCGGAGTTCCTAGGACAATGCCTGACATCCGCTGAAGGATCCCCGATAAGGCACGTTCTTGCCACTATTCGGGGTCGAGGATCGGCCCCGGGTATTGGCGTTGTGCACGTGATCTCTCCGAGAAGGTTGCTGCTCCTGTTGGCGCCTTTGGCGACGGCGCCGCTCGAGCTGTTCTCGGAGGTCCACCGGCTGCTCCTCCTGAGGAGACCGGTTCCTGGGGTGACGTCCCTCCCGATCTCGTTCTTCCAACGGAGGGGGGGTATCCACCCGAGTAGAGCTGCGGGTCACTGATCAGGCTCGAGAAGACTCGGCCTGGTTCTGAGCCTCCTGGAGGTCAGCCCCCAGCTGTCGTAGCCACTGCTCGCCCGCGGGTGTAGATAAATCCACTACGGGAGGCTGTGACAGTAGATTGCGCACTTCCGCAAGTCTTCGAGCAGTCCGGGACACGTACTCCCTCGTTCCTGGGGGGATCTTTCTCACATGGCAGGCAGGTCTCTGCTCCGGCGAGGAGTTCTTTCCCCGGCAGCGGGCAAGCCTCCATCCATGTGGGAGGCAGCCAGCGCATTGCGCGGCTGCGAGCCCTCGGGCAGATCCTGATCTTGGGGTCTTCTCGACCGTCGTTGATCGCGAGTACCATCCGAGGTCCTTGGCTGGATGACGTGTACTCGTATTCCATCGCGTTGTCCTCATCGGACGCCACGCGGGTAAAGTCTTGATCGTTCTCACGATCAGAATTAGCAGGAGAAATCCCAGCCATGGGGCTGGTCATTCCTGCTGGGGAGTCGTCATTCAAGATCAACTTCCCGCTGAAGGCCCTGGCGCACTCTGTTCTGAAGTGATCTGCTTCGGAATCCGAGTCCTCTCCATTGGCGTATTCTCCGAGGTCGACTCGATCCGTCACTGGGTACGGGTTCATAGGGCCGAAGTTGTCGTAGAAGCCCTGGTCCGAGTACCCAGTGCGGGGCGAGGTTGCGACCGGTTTTCCTGCCGTGCTTGCTACTTCCTCCTCGGTCGTAACCGGGGAGGGGTGCGCAAACGGCGCTGGGATCTGATCGCGCCTAGTTGCGCGTCCTGTCGACTTTGATTTTTCCTCGACGGTTTGGTCCGGAGAGGTCCCCACGGTCGGCGCCATCTGTCAACGATCGGTGAACCGGCGAACTTACGGTACTCGTGAGATGATGATTACTGGGGGGTAGGGACCTCTAGGGCCCAAACTCCAAGAGATCTGACAGCAGGGAACAACCGTTTTTATACAGGTTCGGGCCTCCCTCAGGATAATAACCCTACGTCCTGTTGCTATATATTGCTCGGGAACACGCTTTACAGTGGGGGGATATATGTTAGTGGCTACCCTAGGCCTAATCGTAGACTAAACTCTCCTAAACCACCGGGCTCGACTCCTTCGAGGCAGTGGATCTTCTAGGGCTTCGACTTCGGGAGCTCCGACTAGACGTCTTGACTTGATTGGCTCTGTTGGATCTATTTCGCTCCCTCCTCCCTCCCCAATGGGATTGCTGATCCTTATATAGGGGGCGTCCGAGATCGTACTGGACTTGGACTTACGCCCAAGTAGGACTCTGGTCTCCTTAAACGTCGGGATCAACTTCCTAGTTTAAGGGGAGTCTTCTCTTCCCGAGAAGGGTTACCTTATCGCCCAGGGATCCTTCCCGGGTAAGCTGTACCTTCCTAAAGTCACGGGAGTCTACATACGGATACCCCTAATACGCGGGAAGCCGTACTATTTATCATCAGTACCGTTGGCGAAAACTACTGAAAAGCTGGCCGTTTGGTTAGGCTGCAGCTTTTTCCTGTGAAAAGTTGCTGAAAAGCCCAACCAAACACCCCCTTAGAACTTTGAGCACTTAGAAAGTTATCTTCTTCCATGCTTTTGACTAGCTCTCTCTTTATAGTATGGTTGTTCTATACTTAATGTGATTATTGGATCACAAGAAAGACTAGAAAATGTTCCTAACCTTCTCTAGCCCAACCAAACACCCCCTTAGAACTTTGAGCACTTAGAAAGTTATCTTCTTCCATGCTTTTGACTGGCTCTCTCTTTATAGTACGGTTGTTCTATACTTAATGTGATTATTGGATCACAAGAAAGACTAGAAAATGTTCCTAACCTTCTCTATTCCATGCCATCTCTTTTTCAATCTTTTTAGGGATCATCAACGTCTGTTCCAATGTCTTGATGCACACATTAGTCTGTTAATTATTTTGTTATTAATCATCAAACTCCACTTAGGGGGCCAAGACGCACTTTCAATCTCCCCCTTTTGGTCATTGGTGACAACACGATTAATGCATCAGTGAAAAGATAATATAAAGTTGTCTTGGGTTCCAAGGGATAGAGTGAGCTCCACTTCAATACGTGCATTATTTAATATTGCTTTTGAATGCAAATGCACATATCGTGGAGAAAGTGAAAGAGCTCCCCCAATATCTTGGAATCCATGTGTCGAACCCCAGAATTCGTAACAGAGAGCTTTAAGTAAAACCACCCGCTAAGTCGAAACGTCAACCCCGACCTCAACCCCTGGGTATCAATCCCAAGAGGAGTGGAGTGATATGGCTCCGAATAGCCCGAGACGTCAACCCCGAACTTTCTTCGGCAAACTAATGCACAGATCGAGTAGGGTGATATAGTCTCCTCACTCTTTCACTACCGAGCCGGAACGTCAACCCCGAACTCGTCCCGGCAAATTAATGCTCGGCTCAAGTAGGGTGATATAGTTCCCAACCTCTCAGTAGCAGAGTCGCTTCACAGGGGTGATTAAACCTAATAACTCTATGATAGGAACTCTGAAATCCTACCCACAACATGTGCTGCATCAACATACACGCATGGCACATGAGCAGGCGCAAACAACCAGATTTCACAGCAGTAACTCTACGACTGAAACTACAATAGTATAAGTTTGAAACTTAACAAACATATATTCACACAAGGATCCGAAGATCCAAATACGCACAGCGGAAGAGTATTAGCGGCTACGAAGCCAAAACGGTGGAGCCAAAAGTGGCAGCGAAACAAACCAAGCTACCAACCCCAGGGCAGGATCACTGCCTGGGATTCCCAGCGTCTAGGCGTCGTCGGTGTCGAGTTCTATATAGAAACCACCCTCTGAAGGGGTAGTTTCTTCTGCAACAAAAACATCAACAATAGCAGGGTGAGTACAAAATTGTACTCAGCAAGACTTACAGTGCGGAAAGTAATAATAGACGTGCCAAGTATCAATAAATGGGTAATTGTGGACTAATTTGCGGAAAGCAAGTTTTACCTTTGTCAATAGGAGTATGTAGATTAGAAATCGACTACCAGAATACTTTTCAAAGGGGATGAGTCGAACACTTCTCGATCAGTCCTTACTGCAGATCGCCACACCTTAGATACCTCGACCCATCCTCGACCACCCTGGGAGGAAGCTGTCGCTACACCATCCTTAGAGTTGGCAAGTTTTAGAGTTGGTTATAGTTGTCTAATTCGATGCAAAATCTTACCAAGTTGTCCATAACCGCGGACATGGCTGTTCAAACAGTTCAAACCCTGCAGGGGGGTACATCTTTACCTACACGTATCGATCGTCTCCTAGTGCCATCGCGATTGACACACTTTCACGAGGTGTGCTGGCGAAGGGTGATCGAACACGACCTTTACAATGCTTTCGACCTAGGTATGAGCCACCCGTACGGGCTAGTCCATGTACATCAGTTCGGCCGTAACTACGACACGGTCCCATACGTTGTAGCAGGTGATACATCCCCGGACTCGAACCGTGTGTAACCCTTACACCAATATTGAAGCACCACACCACATTCCTTTTTCACGCACCCGGCAAATGGAAATGGCAAACTATGCAGCTCATACTCTAAGTCTAGGCAAATTATTCAGTCGTGGGTGGCCCCATAATCCACCCGTGTAGAAGTACGCGAATCTTGGTTCGAAGGGACACCGGTAACCGGTCCTTGCGGGAAGACGAGACAACCCACCATGCTCCCAGCCATGGCCTCTCGTCTAAACCCAGATATGATTAAGCAAGTTCATTAATTATCCCGGTGAACACCCACCTACCACGTAACCCATCCAATAGTGTGAATTTGCCTGCCATCACAAGTCTAGGCATGTCTAAGCATTAGTAATATAGCAAGCATTACACAAGTGTACACTATTCTACCATTCTAGCTAGGTTGGGATGGTAGTGGAGTTGTTTAAGCGACAAGGCGAGTCTTACACATCGGATTAGGGTTTGACTTAGCGGAAAAGTAGAATTTGAACGCATGTGATAACGAATTTAAAAACAACTAATACTTTGCAAATAGTAGGAGTTTTGCAATGTGACCAAAGGGGCAGCTTGCCTGGTTGCTCTGCAATTACACCCTGCTCGTGATCGAGACTATCGCCCTATGGATCTTCCGGCTCTATCGAGGAAGAACGAAAACACCGAAAACAAGGGTATAACAGTAAATATCTAAATGCTGAACATCGGCATGAGATGACATGCATGCTATGACATAGAGGATGCAAAATAAAGACTAATGCAGGTGGAATCAATTTAATCGGAGTCCGGACGCATAAAATGTCGCGATCCGAAAATCCTCCGGCTAATCGGAAACCCTAATTTGAGTTTTTAGCAAATTGTATTATTCCTAGCATGCAAACATGGATGAACATGATGTTTTTGAATAGATCTTCTTTTCCTGAACATTTTGATATATTATTTGCATTTTTCTGATTAAAGATGAATTTTCTATGAATTTTACAAGATTTAAACCATTTTTCACCCTTTGTTGTATTTTTCTCAGTAAAAATAATATTTAAATTAATTCAAATATAGCAGAGGCTGACATGTGGGCCCTACTGGTCAAAGTTTGACCAGGTTTGACTGGGTCATTGACATGTGGGGCCCACTTGTCACCTTTTTCCTTTTTATTTATTCTTTTTCTTTAAATTCTTACATGTGGGGCCCATCTGTCATATAAATCAATTTCCTTTATTCTTTTATTTTTATTTCTTACATCTGGGACCCACACGTCATAGGCTTTTCATTTTATTTACTCTTTTATTTTAAATTCTGACATGCGGGGCCCATTGACATTGAGATAACTTAAATGAGCTCAATAATTACACTGCTAAGCCATTCATTGTGTCATTAATATGTCTAAACAGTTTTTATGCTCATTTATTACACCGTTAGTTAATGATTAGGGTTATTAATTACAGAAATTAATTTCGGCGGTTAAAATTAATGAAGCTCATTGAATATGTCGGTAATAATGATTAGTAAACATTAAGTGTGCTTAGATATTAATATGCTCATGATTGTGTCTTAAGCATTATTAAAAGGGCATTAGGGCCCTGGTTCAACCGGTCAGGGACCCGGTGCGGTGCCAACGCGGCGGCGGGTTCCCGGGGAGAAACGACGGCGGCGCGGTTCGGCTTACCGGCAGATACGGTGGCGCGGCGAGGAGCGGCGGAGACGGCGACGAGGTGACCTTCGGGGCTCCGGTTAGAAAGGCACCGGCGGCGGGATGAAGGGAGGAGCCGGCGGAAGACAGCCGAGGCGGGGGCGGCGAGGCGCGTGGTGGGGAGCTCGGGGACGGGCCGGAGGGATGGCGAGGCGGGGGTGCCCAGGAGGGGAGGAGGCCGGCGACGGGGAGATGCTCCGGGTGAGGACCCGAGCGGCGGACGGGACCGAGCGGAGCTAGGGGAGCTCCGGCGAGCGGCGTCGGTGGCGGAGGCCAAGGGCGCTCGGGTGGAGGCGGTCCGGGGCGGAGAGCTCAGATCCGGCGAGGGGAGCAAGGAAGCCGGCGGCGGGAGCGAGAGGACGGGAGGAGCGGCGAGCTTGGGACGGCGCACGGGAGAGGAGCGAGCGAGTGCAGCAGGATGAGAGGATAAGGGAGCCAGGTTGGGGATAGGGATGAAGGGGGAGGTGGCTTCAAGAGGAAGCAACCGGAGGCGGTGGCGGGCTGGGCCAGGAAGAAAATGGGCCGGAAGGGAAGGGGGGAGAAGGCCCTTCCGGGTAGATTAGGGTTTTAGAATTAGGGTTAAGATTTTTGGGATTTCTGTTTTCACATTTTATTTCTTATTTCCTGTTTTCTTCTCTTGTTCTAAAATTTAGTTGGATCATTTGAATAAATTCCATAGCACACTTTGCTTTCTTTCGAACTTGCTCCAAATTTAAAAAGATCACTCGAATTAGGCCCAAGATACGAGGTTCAAGTTTGGATTGGATCAAAAATTTGAAATTCACCCGATCCTTAATGAAGCACTTGGGAGTTTGACGAGGGTTTCAAAAATTTCAAAACTGGCTCGATTTTCAATTCAGGAATTTCATGTTATGAGATGCATATGATGCACATAACAGAGTTAGTAAAGTTAGGGACGTTACACCATGGGCTTGCAATGTTCATGATAAGCATATGTCAAAAGGTACTATGCACAAGAGATGAGTATGGAAAAAGATGCACTAAGATATATGTGTATGAAATAAGTATAGTGCATACGATACAAGCATTCATGTCATCACCACAAAAGAATAGAGTTTACAAGACATCATGAAGCACAATAAGAACAAGTCTTGTAACTCCTAAAACCTTTCTACCCAACCCAAGCTAGCCTAGCTTATTACTCTCTTCTACCCCTTTCGCATCGAGACACCAAAAAGAGAGAAAGTGAAACTACAACCCTATTAGGCTAAGCCTTGAGAGCATCATCGACTGGTGTAGAAGGTGGTGTGAAAGTTGCATTCGTCGGATCCATGGTGTCAACAGTCGGGGTAAGAACCGGAGCTGAAGCAGCAGCAGGAGGAGACAGCCATGCAGTTGAGCAAGATGTTGGAGTTTGAGCCTTAGCTAGTGAACTAGCAGCTCCATAGTCACTTTCAATGTCAGAGGAGGAGGCTAAATTGATGGTCTTCTCTTGCTTGGATTATTCCTCTTCCTCGGTGGCTTTTGCTTCTAAGAAGGTCTTCAAACTCTTCACCATGCACATTTGATTGTGCTCAAGCTTTGCTACCGTCTTCTCTAGCTCAACTTGCTTCGCCATCCAAATACATTGATGTTCGTCAATCTGATGGAGGGAAGCAAGTGCTAGATCAAGCTTGGCACCATTGGAGAATGGTGCCAAAGAGGATGGATCTAGTGCTGGAGATAAAGTGGGGGCACCAATAGCTGAAGAAGTCAGAGTCTCGACTATGACTGGGCACGCTTGATATTGGGCCTCAATGCCTTGATAACATTAGCTTCTCTCCTCCGCTTATAAGCCTCATGCTTCACCTCAAAGAAGAAGTTCTTGTTGGATTTGTAGTTGAGGAGCTTCTGAATGTAAGAAGCAAATGAATATCTCTTTTTCTCCATGGAAGCAATCTGAATGGTTTCATATAAGTACTCCATGACATTGAAGCAGGTGCCATTGTCGAGGTAGTAGAGAAGGTCAATTGTATAAAATCTGATGTTTGTAGAATCACCGACCTTAGGAGCAAGGGTGATCTTGTTTAGGGTTGAGAGCCCTGGGTACAACCCTTATGTTCCCATCGAACCTCACATGAGAGATGCCAGACTGGTAGAAATGGGTCATGTCAAGTGTTCTTGACAACCTCGACATGAATAAACTCGATCTCTTAAGTCTATCGGGGGAAGCCCTAGAACCTCAGCAAACTCTGCAAAAGTGGCGCTTAGCTTCTCCCCATTAGTCATCCCATCTGATCGTCCGTGCCTCATTTGAATCAAAGAACATGGTTGCATAGAAATGTAGGATGAGCTAATAGCTTCAATTCTATCAAAGAGCCATTATACTATCCACACCTAATGTGGTGCACTCCTAGTGAACATTTGGAAACTTTACCTCATTAGCATCGATGTAGATCCAATCAACGTAACCCTGCTTGATCACTAGAGGAATATGTGTGAGAAGCATTATCTCATACAAATCATGCTGGAAGAGCATCTAGAAGTAAGGATCAATGGATGTCCTTCTGCCAGTGAAATGATTTTTCCTCTTCATCTTCCTTATGTATGTTTTGGGCTTGGATAGAAGATCCTCAAGCGCCCTCTACAAATTGTTCCTTATGGGAGGATGGGGCATTAGATTCAAACAGTTTCGCTCACCTTTTGTGGTGGTAGGGGCGTTGGGAACTCTCCTTCTTGGTTGCAGGAGCTTTCTTTATTGGGGCATTGGCGGTCGCTTTTGCAATATGACAAGTTTCCTTCACCCTTTAGTGACTATCCTTGCGAGCTTGGGCCAACATCTTCTCAGGAGGAAGAGGAATAAAGTCATCATCTAAGTAGGAGTTGGGCTCGAGCTCCGAAGCCTTGGCTTTGTGGGCCATAGGGGCTCTAGCTTTTGGATTTTTCCTTGTGGCCACTTGGCCACCGCTGTCTTTTTCTTTTTCTTTGGTGGAGAGGTTGGTTGCTTCAATAGAGCCTTGTGTGGAGCCTTGGGAAACGGCTCCTTGAAGTCCTGAACAGGCACAATCCTTTTGAACCCTCTCTTCGAGGTCACCTCTATCATTTCTTTGGTGACATCTTAGTCTCATCGTTGTCATTAGAGGCTCATTTCCTCTTCGGTGTTCTGTCACTGACGATGAAGGAAGCAACACATCATCTATTCAATGACTGAGCTCTTCACTCTGTGACTTGGCATGAGTGCTAGAGGATTCTCACTTCCCTCAACAACCATCGGCGAATGGTTCTCTTCATTGGAAGACATGATCTCTTGTAAAACCATATAGATGAGAGCATGGGGTAAGTACATAGTGAGCCAGAGAAAGTTTTGTAAAATTTGGATTTGAATTTGATTCAAAAAATTTACAGAAAGTTCATTCAATCTCTGTCCAGAATGTTTGAGTGATCCATGTCTAAAGATTTCTAGCCACTCAAAGCACTACGCCAGAAACTATCCAGAGGGTCTTGAGTGCTTTGGCTTGGAGGTGCCACTTGACTTGTTGTCTTCGGCCATGCCGACCGGAGGTTCTGGATGGAATCCACTTGGATGTTCCAAGAAAGCATTGAACACACTAACCGTAAATTTCTGTCCGATTCAAATCTATGGATTTATAATGAAATTGAGATGAAACTGTGGATGAATCGATAGTGTACCACCGAAGTTGGACTGCTGAGCAAGGAATCAACGAGGAGGCACTCGAGGTCATAGCTTGCCTTAAGTTAGTGGAGCGGCAGCTTGGGCGACGCACGATGGGTAAGAATACTGGTGACAGCGTGAACTCCGACGATGCCGGAGAAGAAGGCGGCGAGGTTGCGGGGCGACAAAGGAGGCGACGGGCGGCGACAAACAATGAATTTGTGGTCCACGCGGTGAGATTAGGTTAAACCCTAGTCGCGCGGTCCGTTAAGGTACAAATGGTTCGCTCATCGTCTGGAATGTATAGGCAAAGACTGTCCGGAGTTCTATGTGAACACTTAGCAAAAATTGTGAAGTGTTCATCCAAAACCTTCGGACAAGGTTCGTTCAGCTACTATGGAAAGAAAATTATTTATGTGTGTTAGGACCCCGAGCTCAGAACCAACTCCCACTGCGATATGAGATCTGAATACCCGAGAAACCGCCCCACACACCATACGCTCACCAAATGTCGTATGCCTTCACTGCTGGACGATCCAACACCTAACCAATCCACCATATGCTTACCAAATGTCATATGCACTCACGATTGGTTAAGCTAGGCAAGGACGCACTTATCGCAAGAAGGGGTTGATAATGAATCCAAGGTCCGGTAAAGAATTAATGCTGCTCTCAAGCTCACTAAGCAAAGTAAATTCGGAGGAGCCCGACACTCGCACCCACACCCTAACCTAGCCCGAAGGCTCGTGGGTCGCTCGAAAGCCCGGTACGATTGCCCACACCCTGCCTAGCCGGCACTGCATCTCAGCTAGCGGGTCACTCAACCAGAAATACTTCGCAAGGTGAAACCAGAGAGAATACATTACTTCTTTATGATCAGTTCCATATACTTCAACCATTCACGCACAGTATATGGAATGATCACATGTAACAACTTCATATCACAGGTCAAACTCTACTGAGAAGAAGTTAAAGGATACATAGATTGCCACTTACCTGAAGGGGGTTCTATACCACATAGCTTACAACTTGAAGTCTGATTACAGGTCTTCGAAGTTCAAAAACAGCAATGAACACAAAAGTTAAAACCCTGAGATGGCAGCCCCGCCATCTCCATGAGCATCTACACAACCCACATTATTACGACCAAAAGGGATAACACCAAACTAAGCATCCGAATCAACATTTCCCACGTCGTAGTACTCACCGATACTAGGCTCACCTGCAACAATTTCAGAATTGAATTCCGTTAGTACTTTCGTACTTGCAAGCTACATTTGTAGGCTCATCCCAATTCAATTTCAACATAGTAGATGACAAGGGAGAAACACTAGCATTGCATATTCACATAAACAAGTAGACATGGCATGAACAAAGTTGATAAGACAATATCCGTATGTACCATCATGACCAAGTTTAATTTCAGATTTGAACATATAGCAATTCAAACAAGAATTCTATTGAGCCAATTCCATGAGCAATTGAAATTAGACAAAATTTCAAAGCTAATCCATACATCGAGTCAAGCAAGACAATTTGATTGAGCCAGCCAGACAAGGCTTGGTCTCAATTTCTGACTAACCAGACAAGGTTTAGCCAAATGTGTAGTCGGGCAAGGAAGCAAGACTTGCCCAATGCGGGAAATGGATTGAGAATGTGTAAGTTCAGGGTTGGCCGACCGTGACTTCCCACCAATCTCATTTCAACCCCGCCGTGGGTGACGGATAACGCCCTACGACACCGGTATTGAATCAGATTAGCAGCCTATCGATCCATCTGTAGGTGACGGTACCCCGGCTCTCACAACTCCCAATTAGGGTTCCATATTTTATTAGTCCATTTAAAAGATCACCGCTGATTTTACAACCAATTAACCCTACCATGCTATTGATTCGCCATCACATAACACAGCATCATCATAAAAATTTCAATCAAGTATTTCACCCCAATCACAAGCATAGCATGAAACGAATTAGAGAATCTTAGCGAGCTTTTGTATACTTGCCTTGCTGCGATTGATCAAGCTCACAATAGTACTCCACTTCGGTAAACTCCTAGTTGCCCGATTCTACCAAAATCAATTCCCTGAATACCGAATAAGGCAATAAAATAACTTTAATCAAAACCAGCAAATATGGAAATCCAAGAATGCATGAAATACATTCTAATATGTAGAGAATGTTTATATGAAGCTAACGCAATTGATTTTGGCGAAATCGGAGCTTTAGGATTTAAGTTATGCGTTTTTGAAGTTGAGTATATGTTGATATTAGAAGGTTATGTGATTATGTTCAGCTCTAAACATATGGGAGAGTCTTATGAGTGAATTAGTGAATTCAATATTCACCTATACTCAGGATAGTGCTCTAAAATCATATATACCTTGGTTAGACTCATTGATTGCTTTCTACAATTTGTATAGTAAACTTAAAGTAAAGGGGCATTATGGAGATTTCAACATATTAGAACAGGATAACATGAAGAACAAGTATACCATAATATTCTACAGATTAAAATAAACCTAGCAAAACAAGAATCACCTAATTTGGAGTTCATTCGCAATAGTTATAAATTTTTGAAGTTTATTTCAGATTTACCCCTTTCCTGCCATTTCCTGGAATTTAAACTCGAGGCAAACTTTTGATACTCAGAGGGCAGCTAGCTCTAGAGGTTGCCACAAGGGGCCTACATGCCCTACCTATTTCTTTTAACTTTCTTTTTATTCTTCCGAGTTAAAGGAGTGGAGTCCAGCCGTAGGTGGCTCAAGGGTTAAGGGTTTGATTTGAATCGGTCGGCTTGACCGATCGATGCCTCTAATCAGATGGAATTCCTGGCCTCCGTGGCTCCGGTGACTGGAGCACAACGGTGGGCATGCGTGCAAGCCCTTCAGAGGGGAAAGGGAAGAATTAAGGGCGGCATTAGATTGAGGAGTTCACCCTGTGCTTGTTTTGCTACTCGATTGAGGCGGGGAGGAACGGAGCGAGGACGACGGTGGTAATGGCGGGCAGTGGACCTCGGTCTTCGGTGACGGGGATGCTCCTGTGCACATGGGAAAAACTAAGATATTAAGGAGGACGAGGAGATCCTTGAGCATCCGAAAAGATGCTCAATTAATACTTGAGCTTACTGGGGGCACGGAATTGAGCGATGGCGGAGGGATGGCTGGCGGTGAAGACGGTGATGAAATCCAGGGCTTAGCTGCGAGAGGAACCAATTGCTCCAATCCGTGAGTCCAAGGGACGGTGGCGAACCGATTTGGCAAGGAATTATGGGGAGGGGAGGTCTCACCGGACGAGGGTGGAGTCGAAGCCGACGGTGTCCGCCGGGCCCGAGGAAGATGACCGCGTCCGGTTGTCCTGCTGCAGCCCTATTCAAGACAAGAATGGAAATGAGATCACCACGACAAAGGGTTTTTCATGCGCGAGCTTGAGGAGAAGGAGAGTCGCTAGGCGCGTGGGCAACGGCGAGCGCTGAGCACGACGTGCTCACTGGCACTGGCGTCGTTCGGCTCGGGGAACTCGGGCCGACAACGGGGAGAGCGAGAGAATGCAGGGGAGCGTGGGGAGGCGAGGGGCGAAGACGGTGAGACGAAGTGCTGCGGACTAGAGGGAATGCCGAGGAGGAACGGCTCGGTGACGTGCATGAGAAGGAGGCCGGTGCTGGTAGTGGGGTGGCAGGGGAGCGGCTGCCCTTGGGCCCAGCTCGTCAGTGAGGGGAGAAGGCGGGGGACTCGCGGGGCGCCTTCAGCGCAGGTGGGGAGGGAGATAGGCTTCGGCCCATGCGGAGGAGAAACGGGCCGACTTTAGTTCAGCCTGTTAAGATTAGAGCAGAAGGATTTCTTTTCTTTTTCTGGCTTTTAAATCCCGGACTAATTCACCCATACAGTTGATTCAAAAAATAAAGTTTCAAAATTTCATAAAATTTGTATGAGCTCCTGAACAATCATCCCGCTTACAACAGTTGGTGCAAAACCAATACCCATAGCGCTAGCATTTTCTTAACTGTTTTAACCGACTATTAGCCATTATTTGCAAATTCAAAGCATCAAATGCGATTTAGGATTCCAGTAAATGTTGGCATGGTTCCATAGTTGTCATTAGCTCCATAAACTTATCAAGGCAGTTCTCGGGTCATATGGAACAAGATTCTAGTTTTATGCAAATTTAACATTGGCCTATATGATGACATGAAATGCAAAAACTCCACTTTACTTCAAGTAAAACTCTAAGGTTCCATTTACCTGCTTACAACATCTCGGTCATTACAATGTGCCATAAGAAAATTTTCATCTGATAGTTCCAAGAAGGTGTTGTCCAGAAGTTTCAAGTGAAAGCGGACTTTTTGTTTCAAAGTTGTTGCCCTTCCGGAAGTTCTAATCTGAAAGTTTCAAGCAAAAGACCAAATGCTCAAATGTGTATATTCAGATGAAGACTTTGATAAGATAGGTATAGATAGCACATGTGGAATCCTTATGGGTTCTTCTTACATCGAAGTGGGAGACAACCAAACAATCACTCGGATGCAAATCGAAGAAGATCATGTTGAGGTCTAGGTATTATGGTCAAAGATGCAACAAACACTTAGACACATGAGAGCAAAGAAAACCTATATAGAACAAATGATGATGATTTTATGTGGTATTTCCACCATGCATGAGCTAAAATTTGCACTTAGACCTATATGCATTTCTTCCTAGGATCCTATGATGCAATGACTCATATTTTTGTATATCCATCACCCTAAGAATAATCAATATACAAAATTATCATTACTCACACTTTATAGGATGTGGTGTTCATTGAGAGAACAATACTCCCCTTTAATGTGTTCATCATCTTAAGCTCTAAAAACCAAAGCCTATGCTCATCTAAAAGCTTGGTGAGGATATCCACTAATTATTTTTTCATCCTTACATGGCTCAAGACTATATCTCCTTTAGTCACATGATCCCTAAGAAAGTGATGTCAGATATCTATGTCCTTGGTTTGGGAGTGTTGGATGGGGTTGTTGACTATCTGGATTGCGCTTTCATTATCATAAAAAAGAGGCACTTCTTTCAAACCAAATCCTTAATCCTTCAAGGTTTGCCTCATCAAAGAAATTGAGCGCAACAACTACCCAGAGAGATATACTTCACTCGATAGTGGATAGGACTACGAAGTTTCATTTCTTGGATGACCATGACATTAAGGATCTACCAAAGAATTGGCATGTGCCAGAGGTACTCTTCCTATCTACCTTGCACCCGCCATAATCTGATCCGAATATCTAACAAGATCAAAACTAGCAATCTTGAGATACCACAAACCTAGGTTGGGTGTTGAACTACATCTCTCAAGATTCTCTTAACGGCCACAAGATGGCACTCTTTAAAAGTAGCTTGAAATTTTGCACACATGCCTACACTAAGTATGACATCGGACCTAGATGCACTAAGATAAAGTAAAGAGCCAATGATGGATTGATATACCTTTTGATCAACGGACTTACCTTCCTCATTGAGATCGAGGTGCCTATTGGTTTGCATTGTAGTGTGGATTGGCTTGGCTTTCTCTATGTTAAACTTCTTGAGCATGTCCTTGATCACTACTACAGAAAGGCTCATCCGGGACGTGTCATCTCAGTCGGGCAAAGCTGAACCCCCTCTGATTCCCTCATCACAAGCAGGTTCCCACGTGGACCTGAGGATCTCAGGGGTCGACTAAGGGGGGATTGGAATAGGTCAGCTCTATAAATTAAAACCTAATTGGCTTTACTTAAAGAAAATGGGCCAATCCTAAGCACTGAGTAAGGAATGACTCTCAGATGAATCACACAGATAACAGCAACCAGTGCAGAGCAAAGACAACTTCATGTGCCAACTGAGTCTCAAGGTGGGTGACCAGCTGGGTGAACATATATCACTAGTAAAGGGACAACTTGTTCTAAGTGTCAACTGAGTCCTCCGGTGAGAAACTCGTGTTGTGTGCATCAGTGAGTGAAACAATGAATATCAGCACAGTAAACCAATAAACAATGTATCAGGCACAATTGAAACAACAAACCAAGCAAATCTGCAAGAAGACACAAAGGTTTTGTTTTAAAATAAAAATAACATAAAAAAAAAAAAACTAAAAAACAAAAAAACCAAAAAGAAGAATTAAACCAAAAAAATAAAAAAAAAAAGAATAAACAATAAATAAAAAACCAATAAAGAAAAAAAAACACCCAACCAGAAAAAAAAAAAAAAAAAAAAAATAAAAAAAAAAAAAAAAAAAAAAAAAAAAAAAAAACCGCTTACAGAAAAAATAAACAAGAAAAAAAAAAAAAAAAAAAACAAAACAAAAAAAACAAAAAAAAAAAAAAAAAAAAAATTTTAAAAATAAACAAAAAAAAGAAAAAAACAAAAAAAAAACGTCTTAAAACAAAAACAAACGAAAACCAAAAAAAAACCCAAAAAAATAAAAAAAAATAAAAAAAACAAAAAGCAAAAAAAACCAAAAAAAAAAAAAAAAAAAAACATAAATAAAAAAACAAAAAAAAAAAAACAAAAAAAAAAAAAAAAAAAAAAAAAATAAAAAAAAAAAAACACACCAAAAAAAAAAAAAAAAAAAGAAAAAAAAAAACAAATAAAAAAAAAAAAAAAACAAAAAAAAAATAAAAAAAAAAAAAAAGACAAAAAAAAAAAGAAAAAAAAAAAAAAAACTACCCCTATAACCTCAAAGAAAAACCAACACAAGACGCCCGAACATAGAAAAAACCACATACCAGACTAAAACTCATTGACGAAACAACCCAAAACAACAGAATTAAAACACCAGAAAAAACAAAAAAACAGACCAAAATACAACAGACCTCCAAAACAAAAGAGATCACAAAAAACACACACAAACAAACATAAAGAAATAAACAAAACAAATCAAAAACAAAAACAAAACATACAAAAAAACAGTCGAAAAATATACGAGAAATAGAGAAAAAACGCACAAAAATAGATAGACCGCCCACTCTCAAACACTAAAAAACAGACCGAGAAACAAAACAGAAACCACAGCCCAAAAATACAACTTAACGGAAAAACACATAGTTTTAACCACAAAACAAACTTAAAATTAAATACTCTATACGGACAAACAAACGACAATTAAAAACAAACATAAACAAAATATGATTAAAATTATCAGAAATACAAAACACAAATACAAAAAATAAAACGAAAAAATAAAACACAACAACCAAAAACAAACCCCAAAAATAAAAATACAACCAAAAAACGGGCAGAAAACCACAAACGACTAAAAATACAAAAACACAAAAACCGCAACAAAAAATAGAACAAAAACACAGAGATAAAAAACCAAAACACATCTAGAAAACAAAGACATATAAAAACTACACACACAAAAGATAGATAAACCACAAAATTTTCAGTACAGAACAAATTAACACAAACTAAAAACATCAACAAACAAAACACCATAAAGAAAACTATAAAAAATACCACACTTAGCAAAAAATACGACTATACAAATCTGTAACCACAAAACAAAATATATAATAAAACAGACCCTATACACCCACACGAAAAATAAAATATATTTAAACATAAATAAACATACACAAATAAACTAACAATATACATACACATAACATAAAACCAACAAAAAAAATAAAAACCCCAAAAAACAAACAACTACACAAAACGAAAAATACACAAAAAACAACAAAAGATTAATTACAAAAAACAAAAAATATAAACCGAAAAACAAAGAAAATATAAATATACAACTCAGAAAAAGACAAAAAGAAATAAAACACATAAACCCGGGCAGCCCACATAAATAAAACAATAAAAAGCAAAAAAATAAAAATATATATATAAACACCACAAAAAAAAACTAGACCACCAAAACTATAAACAAACAAAAATAATTGACATACCACACAAAAACAAAACAAACAATAACATAGATAAGATAAAAAGCCCACCCGACGACGCAGATAAAAGTATTTAATAGATTTCAAAAAATAAAAAACAACAACAAATGCACACACAAAAACAGAGAAAACATTACCACCAAAATACCAGCAGAACAACCCCAAAACATATAGACAAGCACATACAAAATAAAAACACCAGACTAAATAACACCACAAAAAACAAAAAAAACCAATAAAACAAAAACTTAAACTTCGCTCATACAGAACCACGCCCGCCAAAATATAACTCACCCTCCCCTCCCCACGAC